>CM075622.1:0-31672 GCA_037962945.1 Sarcoramphus papa | reverse complement strand
TATGGGGGGGATATAGGGGCCTATAGGGGGGATATAGGAGCCTATAGGGGAGATAAAGGATATATAGGGGCCTAGGAGAGAATATAGGGGCCTCGGGGAGATATGAGGGCCCATAGGGGTCTATGGGGGGATAAGGGGGCCTATAGGGACCGATGGGGAGATATAGGGGTGTATGGGGGGGGGGATATGGGGGATATACGGATCTATGGGGGAGATATAGGGGCCCACGGGGGGGCCTATAGGGGCCTATGGGAGGGATATGGGGGCCTATAGGGACCGATGGGGGGGATATGGGGGCCTACAGGGGCCTATGGGGGATATAGGGGGCCTATAGGAGGCCTATCAAGGTCTACAGGGGGCATATGGGGGCCTATAGAGGCATATAGAGGGCATATGGGGGGGGTATAGGAGGATATAGGGGCATATGGCTCCTCCTCCTCCCCGACACCACCAGGTGGCCCCCCCAAAAATGGGGCAAAACCTGCTGGTTTTGGGGACACCATCCCCCCCCCCCCCCCCCCCCCGAATTTCGGGGGACACGCCCCCCATTTTGCCCCTCCCCCGCCCCTCTAATTGCCCCTCCCCCCTCCTTGCTCCTCCCCCCAGGAACGAGACCTCCCAGTTGGAAGACGCCCCCCAACGCTCCATCGAGGTCATCATCAACGAGAGGTGACGTTGGGGGGTTGGGGGCGGGCGGGGCGGGGGTCGAGGGGGGTGGGGCCGCCCCTCCCCCCACCCAAAAAAAAGCTGTGCCCCTCCCCATGATTTGGCGGCATCTCGGCGCACCGGTGATGGAAGGGGAGGGCGGGGCGGTCTTCCAAAGGTGTTGGCCAAGGCGTTGGTCAACGCGTTGGCCAAGAGGTTGGCGTTGGTCAAGGTGTTGGCCGAAGACGTTGGCCAAGAGGTTGGCGTTGGCCAAGGCGTTGGCCTAAGACGTTGGCCAAGGCGTTGGCGTTGGCCAAGGCGTTGGCCTAAGACGTTGGCCAAGGCGTTGGCGTTGGCCTAAGACGTTGGCCAAGGCGTTGGCGTTGGCCAAGACGTTGGCCAAGACGTTGGCGTTGGTCAACATGTTGGCCAAGACGTTGGCCAACGCGTTGGCCAAGACGTCGACCTTGGCCAAGGCGTCGGCCAACACTCAACAGGCCGCGTTGGGCGTTGCCGGCGCCGGTGGGGTGTTGGTTACACCACCAAGGCCCACCGCCCCCTCAAAGCCACGCCCCCTCAAAGCCACGCCCCCTCAAAGCCACGCCCATCGCAAATCCTGCATTTTGGGGGCTTTTTACCCCAAATTTACGGATTTTGTTACTTTATCCCCTTTTTGCCCCCAAAAAAGGGCGTTTTTGGGGGCGATACGCGCCGCTTGCTTCTCCTGCCGTTGAAGGAGAACCTCAACGTCGTTGCAGAGCTTTAAGTTGGTTAAAAAGGGCGGAAATTGGGTTTTAAGACAATTTTTGAGGCGTTTTGGGGGCTTGTTTATCCAGGATTTGTGTGGGTGAGGTTTTACGGAGGTAAAAAAAAATGCGTGAAGAGGGTTTTTCACCCCGGTTTTTGTAAGGTTTTTTTGGAAAAGGAAGGTGAAAATGTGCAGGAGGGTTGCGCTCTTGTTTTCCTTTAAAAAAAGAGAAAAATGGGGTTTTTTAAAATTTATTTTCCTAAAAAAATTATAATTTTATTCTAGAAAGGCCCGCTTGGGGTTTTTAATTAATTTCAATTAATTTTGGGGGATTTTAGTGTATTTTGGGGATTGAATTTATTCCCTCGACGAGCGGCTTTGCCTCGGGGGCGCTGAGGAGAAATATTTGAGCTCTTGGTTTGGGTTTTGGGGTTAATTTTGCAGGAAAAAGGTTAATTTGGAGAGTTTTGACCCTAAATTTTTTCAGGATGGGTTAATTACGAATTTATTTTTTTTTTTTTACCTTTCGTTAACAAAAAAAAAGGGAATTTGGGGGGGTTGGTCCCATTTTGAGTCATTTTGGGGGGTTAAATCTGATTATTTGGGGGTTTTGGCCAGGATTTTGACCCCAATTTCTTTTGTGAATGGTTTATTTTAAATTTTTCTGCTTTTTGTTAGTGAAAAAAGTTAATTTTGGGGGATTTGGGTGCTCGTCTGAGTTATTTTAGAGGTTTAAAATCGATTATTTGAGGCGGTGTGATCACAATCTTAACTCCAATTCCCTCAAAACCGATTAATTATGATTTTTCCTGCCTTTTATTGGCAAAAAAAGTCAATTTTAGGGGGATTCGGGCATAACTTTAATTTAGGGCTTAAAAGTGACTTTTTTGAGGGGGTTTGGCCACAATTGCGACCCCAGTTTCCACAAGGATCGTTAATTATGGAGTTTTTTGGCCGTTTATTAACCAAAAAACTCAATTTGGGGGGATTTGGGTGCTGTTTTGAGCTAGTTTTGGGGTTAAACCTGATTTTTCGAGGGGGGGTTAGTCACAATTTTGACCCCAATTTCCTCAGAGATTAATTACGATTTTTTTCTGCCCTTTATTAACCGCCCAAAAAATAAATCGGGGGGGGGGGGGGGGGATTTTTTTTGCCGTAGTCCACTTATTTCTCGGTTTAAAATTGCTTTTTTTCAGGGGCTCTGGCCTCAGTTTTGACCCCACTTCCCTCCAGAACGGTTAATTCCCGAGGTTTTTTCGTTCTCTCGTTAACAAAAATGACCGCTTTGGGGGGGATTTGGGTGCCGTTTCGAGCTATTTTTTAGTGTAAAACCGGATTTTTGAGAGGGTTTGCCCGCAACCTTCACCCCAATTCCCTCAAAAATGGTTAATTACGATATTTTTTTTTTATTCCCCCCCAACACATGCTTTTCGTTGAGGAAAAAAAATATCGTAATTAAGCATTTTTGAGGGAATTGGGTGCTGCTTTGAGCCGTTCGGGGGGGGGCGGCTTTAAAATTAATTTTTTGAGAGGCTTCGCTCACAATCTTAACCCTAATTTCCTCCAAAACGATCAATTGTGCGGTTTTGTGCCTTTTATTAACAAAAACGGGTTAATTTGGGGGGGGGTGGGGTGTGCATTTGGGTGCGATTTTTGACCTATTCGGGGGTTTTCAAACCCATTCTTTGAGGGGCGTCGGCCACAATTCCATCCCCGATCTCCTCAGCCGTGCCGGGTTGTCCGTTTTTCCCCTTTCCCGACCCAAAAAAAAAGCCAAATTTGAGGGGACGGCGTGCTTTTCCGAGCTCTTTTGTGGCGTTAATGCCAATTTGGGGCGGGTTTCGCTCGGTTTTTGTATTTATTTTTTGTTTTTAAGGGGAGGCGGAAAGGGTGAAGGCGATTTTTGGGGAGGGCGGTTGTGGTTATTCAGCGTTTTGTGACAGAAAACTGGCGGGGGGGGGGGGGGACGGACACACGACACAGCTGAGCGGCCCCGCGCATATTTTGGGGTTAAATAACGGCATTTTAGGTTTGTTTTTTTTTTTTTTCTTAGAGACGATTCTGCTGTTATTAAAGCGATTTTGAGGGAGGAAAGGAGTAAATTTTACCGGCGATTGCGCTCTTTGGCGCGGCGCCCTGAAGCGACCGCCATGGCGGGGAGAGGGTTAAGGACCCCTCCCCGCCTTTTCCTTTCCCCCCCCCCTCAGCGACACAAGATGGCGGCCGCGGCGGGCTGCCCGCCGCGCTGCCTGACGCCGGCGGCGGGTGGGCGTGGACTCAGGCAGCGCATTAGCCACCCCCTTAAGGACCCCCCCCCTCCTTCTTCCTTATTGAGGGGGGGGACTTCCGGGTAGGCAAACCGCTCAACCTACCCCGCTAGCTTAATCCCCGCCCACTTCCCCCGCCCGCCTCCCTCCCACCCGGCGTTGCGTTGGCCAATGGGGTGAGGCGGAAAAAGGGTGGGGAGGGGGGGGGAAATGTGGGCGTGGTTCGAGGCGGCCGCCGAGGCCGGCTGCGTTGCGCCGTGCACGCGCCGCCGCCTTGTTCTCGCGGGGCGGAGGGGCCCATTGCCGCGGGGGGGGGGGGGGGGGGGGGAGGGAGGGAGGGAGGAGGAGGAGGAGGAAGAAGGGAAAAAAAAGGAAAACCCCCCAAAAAAAAAAAACCGGGCACAGGCACCCCTCCCCCCTTCCAACCGGAGACCCCCCCCCTTCCCCTCCCCCCTCCACCGCAGGTAAGGATTCGCCGGGTTTTATATATTTTTGGGGGGGGGGGGGGGGGGTTGGGCCTTGGGGGTGTCCCCCCTCCCCCTCGTCTCCTCATGGATGGTTCGGTCCTGCCCCTTGAGGGGGGGGAGAGGGGCGGGAAGGGACTGGGAGGCCCAGTGCTCCCCCCCCCCCCCCCCAGGATTGTAACTGGGAGGCCCAGTTTCCCTCATGACTGGGCACTCCAGTCATCCTCTCCCCCCCCCCCCCCCCCGCTATTCCTCTCTTACTGGGGGTCCCAGCACCCCCGTTCCTCCCAGTTCATCTGTTACTGGGGGTCCCAGTTTCTCTCTTACTGGGCACACCAGTCCCCATCCCTGTCGTCCCCCCCGCATTCCCCTCTTACTGGGGGTCCTGGTACCTCCCAGTTCCCCTTTAACTGGGCACCCCAGTTCCTCTGTTACTGGGAGTTGCTGTTCCCCCCAGTTCCCCTGTTACTGGAGGTCCCGGTTCCTCCCGTTCCCCTCTTACTGGGCACCCCAGTTCCCCCCCATTTCCCTCTTACTGGGGGTCCCAGTGCCCCTAGTTCCTCCCTTACTGGGGATCCCAGTTCCTCTCTTAATGGGTACCTCAGTTCCCCCTTTTTCCTTCTTAATGGGAGTTCTAGTGCCGCCAGTTTTTCTGTTACTGGGGGTCCCAGTACCCCCCAGTTTCTCTCCAGGCAGCCAAGCTCCCCTCTTACTGGGGGTCCCAGTTCCCCCCAGCTCCCCTCTTATTGGGGGTCCCAGTGCCCCCAGTTCCTCTGTTACTGGGGGTCCTGGTTACTCCCACTTCCCCTCTAACTGGGCACCCCGGTTCCCCCCATTCTCTTACTGGGGGTCGCAGAGCCTCCAGTTTTTTTGTTACTGGGCGTCCTAGTATCCCCTAATTCCTCTCCAATTAGGCACCCCAATTCCTTTGTTACTGGGGGTCCCAGTTCCCCCCATTCCCCTCTTGCTGGGCACCCCAGTACCCCCCATTCCCCTCTTCCAATGTCCCCCAGTTCCCTTCTTACTGGGCACCCCAGTGCCCCCATTAGTGCCGCCCGTCCGGCTGTTTTTGGGGGAGTCTGGGTATTTTTGGGGCGTCTCTGCCCGTGAAAGGGGAGCACCTCATTTCGAGGGGGGCTGTGCTTCTTTCGGGGTGCGGGGGGGACGATGTTTATGGGGGGGGTGACCCCAAATTTGGGGGGGGGTGTCAGTTTGGGGGTGCAGACCCTTGGGCTGGCAGGTTTGGGGGGGGTACAGAGTCTGGGTGGGGGGGGCCGAGGGGAGGGGTGCAGGCTCTGGGGGGGGCTTATTGGGGGGGGGGCAGGTTTGGGGGTGCAGAAGCTGGGGGGCAGGTTTGGGGGTCCATGTCCCCCCCCCCCCCAAATCCTCATCGTCTCCTTTTTTCCCCCCACAGCCCAGAGGTCCGGACCTCCCCCGCCGCCCCTCGAAGCCTGACGTGAGCCCCTCCCCCGACACCCCCCCCCCCCCCCCCCTTCCTCCAGGGGGGGAGGGGACCCCCCCAAACTCTTCCCCGACACCCCTCAAAATGGCCGACCCCATCATGGACCTCTTCGACGACCCCAATCTTTTCGGCCTCGATCCCCTGACGGACGAAACCTTCGCCCCCGCCCCCCACGACCCCATCGAAGAAGCTTTGGGGTTATCGGGGGCTTTAGACCCCCCCCAACCCCCCCCAGCCCCCCCAGAACCCCCCGGCCCCCCCCCAGAAGATCCTTTGCCCCCCCAAAATCCTTCCGAACCCCCTCAACCCCAACTCCCCCCCGACCAAGAAGTTCTCAGTCAAGGCAACCCCTTCATGGGGGTGACCACCGCTTTGCCCCCCACCCCTTCTTCATCGTCGGGGGTCCCCCAGCCCCCCAAAATCGTCATCCTTAAAGCCCCCCCGGGGGGGGCGACGACGGGGGGTCCCCCCCAATCGCCCGCCGTCCCGCCCCCGGGAGGGGGAACGACCCCCAACGGCGGGAAGTTGACCTTCGCCAAGGTTTTAACCGGGACCCCCCAACTTCGTCCCGGCGTTTCCATCGTTACCGGGAACGCCGCGACGGTTTTAACCGGTAAAGTGACTCCCGCTGGAACGGGGGGGGCCGCCGGAACCGCCCCCCCCACCGCTGCCACCGCCGTTCACCGATTGGTTCAACCGGGAAGACCCGTCAAGCAGTTGGTGTTGCAACCGGTCAAGGCGGGGGGGGCCGGGACCCCCCTAAAACCCGCCGTCACCCTCACGTCGGCGCCGGCGCAGGTGACGAGGGGATTGGGGGGCATCTTGGGTGGGGGGGGGGGGGACGGGGACGGGACACGCATGGGATCGGGGTCTTCGGGGTGGTGGTGGTCCTCAACGTTGGGGTCATCTCGTTGGGTTGAGGTGTTCGGGGTTGGGGGGCTCGGGGTGGGGTGGAGCGGGTTGGGGTCCTCAAGGTTGGGGTCATCTCGTTGGGTTGAGGTCTTTGGGGTTGGGGGGCTCAGCGGGTTGGGGTCCTCAAGATTGGGGTCATCTCGTTGGGTTGAGGTGTTCGGGGTTGGGGGGCTCAGGGTGGGGTGGAGTGGGTTGGGGTCCTCAAGGTTGGGGTCATCTCATTGGGTTGGGGTGTTCGGGGTTGGGGGGGCTCAAGGTGGGGTGGAGCGGGTTGGGGTCCTCGAGGTTGGGGTCATCTCGTTGGGTTGAGGTGTTCGGGGTTGGGGGGCTCAGGGTGGCGTGGAGCGGGTTGGGGTCGTTGAGGTTGGGGTCATCTCGTTGGGTTGAGGTCTTTGGGGTTGGGGGGCTCAGGGTGGGGTACAGGGGGTTGGGGTCTTCACGGTGGGATGGGGGTGGTCCCCAAGGTCTAGTTCATCTCCAGGAGTTAAGGTGTTTGGGGTTGGGGGGCTCAGGGTGGGTTGATGGGGGTCCATGGGGTTGGGGTCTTCAGGATGGGGTGGTAGGGGTCCCTAGAATCAAGGTCATTTCTTGGGGCTGGGGGTCCTTGGGGTTGGAGGGGGGCACCAGAGTCGGGGTCACCTCCCAACAGCGATGTCCCCAAAGTCTCTGAGGTCCCCTGAGTCCTTGAGGTCCTCAGGGTCGGGGTCACTTCCCAACACCGGGGTCCTCAAAGCCCTTGAGATCCCCAGGGTTGGGGTCACCTCCGAACAGCGGGGTCCTCAAAGTCCCTGAGGTCCTCAAGAGTTGGGGTCATCTCCCAACAGCAGCGGGGTCCTCAAAGTCCCTGAGGTCCTCAGAGTCGGGGTCACCTCCAAACAGCGGGGTCCTCAAAGTCCCTGAGGTCCTCAGGGTTGGGGTCACCAACCCATAGCGAGGTCCTCGAGCACCCAGAGGTCAAGCTGACCTCAGAGGGTCCCAAAAGATCCTGGTTTGCCCGTTCTCACGCTGACCCCGCCTTCTTTTTTTTCTCCTGTGCCATAGGGCGAATCGAAACGCATCACACTGGTGCTCCAACAGCCGCCGGGCGGTAGCGCTCCCCCCGGCCAACGCCACGTGGTGTTGGGCAGTTTGCCGGGCAAGATCGTGTTGCAGGGCAACCAATTGGCCGCTCTCGGTCAAGCCAAAGGGACACCGGGCCAACCCGCCAAGGTGGTCACCATTCAGCTCCAGGTTCAACAGCCTCCAGCCGGCCAACCGGGAGCCCCCCAGAAGATCCAACTCCTCCAGCAACCCGCCGGCGCCGGCGGGCAGCCGGCTCCCGTGGCCGTTTCCTCCGTGCCGCAGGTGGTAGGGGGCGCGGGGCAGAGGTTGACGGTGCCGTTGAAGGTGGTTCTGCAGCCCCAGGTGAGCGTCGGTGAGGTTTTGGGGTGGGGTTGGGGGGCAGAAGCTGAGGAGCTTCTGGGGTGCGGCCGTTGGCGGGTGGCTCTTCTTGGGGTGCTCTTGGCGTTGCATCCAACTGTGGTCCCGGTGTTGTGGCCAGCTCTTGGTTTTGGTTGCACCCAAGGCTTTGTCCTGGTGTTGCGCCCAACCCGTGGTGTTGGTGCTGCACCCAACCTTGGTCTCAGTTGCACCCAATCTTGGTCCCGTTGCGCCCGACCCATGGTCTTGGTGCTGCACCCAACCTTGGTCTCAATTGCACCCAGCCTTGGTCCCGTTGCGCCCGCCGCATGGTCTTGGTGCTGCACCCAACCTTGGTCTCAACTGCACCCAACGTTGGTCCCATGGCACCCAACTTTGGTCTTAGTGTTGCACCCAGTCTTGGTCTCAATTGCACCCAACCTTGGTGCCCGTTGCACCCAACCCGTGGTCTTTGTGCTGCACCCAACCTTGGTCCCCGTTGCGCCCAACCTTCCTCCCATTACGCCCATCCCATGGTCTTGGCGCTGCACCCAACCTTGGTCTCAACTGCACCCAACCTTGGCGCCGTTGCCCCCAGTTTCGGCCTCCTCCTTGCACCCAACTCTCGGTCCTGGTGGTGCACCCAACTTTGGTCTCCACTGGATGCAACCAAGGGTCAAAATTGGGTGCAAGTCTTGACCGTGGCGTGGTCGCTAACCTTGATCCCCTCCCTCCAGTTGCACCCAACCTTGGTCTCTGTTGCACCCAACCTTGGTCCCATAGCAGCCAACCCTTGGTGCTGGTGCTGCACCCAACTTTGGTCTCCATCGGATGCAACCAAGGGCCAAAATTGGGTGCAAGTCTTGACCCTGGCGTGGTCCCTGACCTTGATCCCCTTCCTCCAGTTGCACCCAACCTTGGTCTCCGTTGCACCCAACCTTGGTCCCGTAGTCCCCAAGCCTTGGTGCTGGTGCTGCACCCAACCTTGGTCTCCATTGGATGCAACCGAGGGCCAAAATTGGGTGCAAGTCTTGACCCTGGCGTTGCCGCAACCTTGATCGTCGCTCTCCAGTCGCGCCCAACCTTGGTCCCCGTTGCGCCCGGTCTTGATGCCACCTCGATTTTTCGCTTCTCCTCGCAGGCCGGCTCATCTCAGGGTGGTTCTCCTGGTCTGTCGGTGGTGAAGGTGTTGAGCAGCACCGAGGTGGCCGCTTTGGCAAGCCCCGGCACGCGAGGCGCCACGGAGGAAAGCCGTAAGCTGGAACACCAGAAAAAACAAGAGAAAGCCAACCGAATCGTAGCCGAAGCCATCGCCCGCGCCCGAGCCCGGGGCGAGCAGAACATTCCCCGCGTCCTCAACGAGGACGAGCTTCCCAGTGTCCGGCCCGAGGAGGAAGGCGAGCGCAAACGCCGACGGAAAGGAGCCGGCGAGCGCGGGGGAGCCAAGGAGGAGAGACCACGTAAAGGCAAAGGTCAAGGCGGTTCCGGCAAGAGCAAGGGGCGCAGCAAACCCAGGTGAGATCTCCTCGGTTCCGAAAACCTAGATGTTTTCACCCAAATTTCGTTGGGAGGGGTGTGGCCGTGGGCGCGGGTCCTCGTTGGGGTGGTCCTGGCGTTGTGCCCGACCGTGGGTTTGGTTGTTGCCCGACCGTGGTCTTCGGTGTCCCCGAAACCAGGCTCATTCGCCCCCCAACTTTAGGCCTCGTTGACCCCCAACCGTGGGTCTTGTTGCCCTCGGGGTCCCCCAGGCTTCGGCCCTTGGGGTCCCCCAACTCTCAGCCCTTGGGGTCCTCCAACGCTCGGGGTCCCCCAACTCTCGGCCTCTGTTGTGCCCCAACCCTCGGGGTCCCCCAACCCTCGTTGTCCCCCAACCCTTGGCCCTTGGGGTCCTCCAACCCTTGGGGTCCCCCAATCCTCGGCCTCTGTTGTCCCCCAACCCTTGGGGTCCCTCGGCCCTCGGGGTTCCCCGACCCTTGGCCCTTGGGGTCCTCCAACCCTCAGGGTCCCCCAACTCTCGGTCTCCGTTGTCCTCCAACCCTTGGGGTCCCCCAGCTCTCGGCCCTTGGGGTCCTCCAACTCTCGGGGTCCCCCAACCCTTGGCCTCTGTTGTCCCCCAACCCTCGGGGTCCCCTGACCCTTGGCCCTCGGGGTCCCCCAACCCTCAGGGTCCCCCAACTCTCGGTCTCCGTTGTCCTCCAACCCTCGGGGTCCCCCAACCCTCGGCCCTCGGGGTCCCCCAACCCTCGGGGTCCCCCAACCCTCGGCCCTCGGGGTCCCCCAACCCTTGGCCTCCGTTGTCCCCCAACCCTCGGCCCTTGGGGTCCCCCAACCCTCGGCGTCCCCCAACCCTTGGCCTCTGTTGTCCCCCAACCCTCGGCCCTTGGGGTCCCCCAACCCTCGGGGTCCCCCAACCCTCGGCCCTTGGGGTCCCCCAACCCTCGGGGTCCCCCAACCTTTGGCCTCTGTTGTCCCCCAGCCCTCGGGGTCCCCCAACCCTCGGCCTCCGTTGTCCCCCAACCCTCGGGGTCCCCCAACCCTCGGGGTCCCCCAACCCTTGGCCTCCGTTGTCCCCCAACCCTCGGGGTCCCCCAACCCTTGGCCTCCGTTGTCCCCCAACCCTCGGGGTCCCCCAACCCTTGGCCTCCATTGTCCCCCAACCCTTGGGGTCCCCCAACCCCGTTGTCCCTCAACCCTTGACCCCCGTTGCGCCCAACCCTTGGCCTCCTCGCGCCCAACCTCGACCTCGGAGTCAAGCGCCGGCGAAGGGCTCCGTCAGTCCGTCCCCGCTCTCCTAACGCCCCCCCCCCCGCCGCCTCGCCCCGTTAGCACCATCACGCCGGTGGTGGGGAAGAAACGGAAGCGCAACGCCTCCTCCGACAACTCGGACGCCGAGGTGATGCCGGCGCAGTCGCCGCGGGAAGAAGAAGAAACCAGCGTCCAGGTATGGAGACGTCGCCGGCGGCGGCGGAGCTCCGCGCCGTTTCGGTTCAGGGAAGCGGCCTCATCCTCTCTCCTTTCCGCTTCCAGAAGCGACGGTCGAATCGGCAAGTCAAGCGGAAGAAGTACACCGAAGACTTGGACATCAAGATCACCGATGATGAGGAGGATGAAGAGCTCGATGTGACGGGGCCGGTTCGACCCGAGCAGCCTCCGGTCCCGCAACCCCCCGTCCCGGAGCCGGAGCCGGAGGGCGAGACGTTGCCTTCCATGCAGTTTTTTGTGGTGAGGGGGGTCTTCTCTTCGTTTCCTTGGCCTTTACGGTGTCCACCATGGTCTTCATCTCCTTTCTCCGTCCCTTTCCGCCATCATCTTCATCTCTTCTCTTCCCTGCCGCCAGGAAAACCCCAGCGAGGAGGACGCGGCCATCGTGGACAAGGTCCTCTCCATGAGGGTGGTGAAGAAAGAGGTGAGGGACTCCCGTGGTGGCGACGAAGGGAGGAGTGGGGCGGGGATCTTTTGCCGGCGTTTTGCCGGCGCTAACGTTCCGCCTGGTTCTCCACAGCTTCCGTCGGGGCAGTTGACCGAGTCGGAGGAGTTTTTCGTCAAGTACAAGAACTAGTAGGTGGTCGAACGAGGTGGGATCGGTGCGGGGTTTCCACTGGGGGGTCAACGCCACGTTTAGCCGTCGGGTTCCTCGTTGAGCCGCGACGTTGGGTTGAGCTCTACGAAGCCGACGGAAGGGCGCGGCGGTGAGCCCGACGCTCGCCGCCGGCGCCGGGGACGACTCGTCGATGCTTTTCCGACGAGGCGGTTTCTCGTAGAAGGGGTTTTTTTTCTCGCGCCGGCGGCGCTCGGAAACGGCTTTACCGACTTCTAAATAGCTTCACCGTGGTGGGGGGGGGCTTTGCCGCGTAGACGTGACGCTTTGCCCCCCTCCCCTCTCCCCAGCTCCTATCTCCACTGCGAGTGGGCCACCATCGACCAGTTGGAGAAGGACAAGAGGATCCACCAGAAGCTGAAGCGGTTCAAGACGAAGATGACGCAGATGCGGCACTTTTTCCACGAGGTGCTGGGTTTGGAGGGGGAAGGGGGGGGGGGGGTTTTGGGGGGGGTAGGGGGAGGGTCTGGGGATTCGGGGAGACCCCTCACCGCCCCCCGTTTCTCCTCATCTCCCCCGAAGGATGAGGAACCTTTCAACCCCGACTACGTGGAGGTGGACCGTATCTTGGATGAGTCCCACAGCATCGACAAGGACAACGGGGAGGTGAGCGGGGAGGAGAGGATGACAAAGCAGTGGTGGACCCCCATCCGTCGTCCGTGTCCCCCCCCAAAATGGCGTTCCCTGTCACCGACACCCCCTTTTTTTTTTTCCTTGTCCGCCCACGCAGCCGGTGGTCTACTACCTGGTGAAGTGGTGTTCCTTACCCTACGAGGACAGCACTTGGGAGCTCAAGGAGGACGTAGACGAGGGGAAGATCAGGGAATTCAAACGCATCCAAGCCCGGCACCCGGAGCTCAAGCGCTTGGTGAGCTTCCAGGTCTTCTCCCACCTCTCCCCACCCCTACTTTTGGCAGCCCCCATGTCTTCTCCATCCTCCCCACCCTTTCTCCTCCCAGCCCCGTCCCCAAGCCGGTTCCTGGAAGAAGCTGGAGCTCTCCCACGAGTACAAGAACCACAACCAGCTTCGCGAATACCAACTGGAGGGGGTCAACTGGTTGCTCTTCAACTGGTACAACAGGCGAGTGGTGGAACGGGATGGAACGGGTGAGGGGAGACGGGGACACGTGGGGGACGTTGCCACCGACCGGCCACCTCCTTCGCCTCCCCGCAGGCAGAACTGCATCTTGGCCGACGAGATGGGTTTGGGTAAGACCATCCAATCCATCGCCTTCTTGCAAGAGGTCTACAACGTTGGGATTCGCGGTCCTTTCCTGGTCATCGCTCCGCTTTCCACCATCACCAACTGGGAACGAGAGTTCAATACCTGGACGGAGATGAACAGCATCGTCTACCACGGCAGCTTGGCTTCCCGGCAGATGATCCAACAGTACGAGATGTACTGCAAGGATTCGCGGGTAGGGTGGTTTTGGGTCTTCTAGGCCTCGGGGCGTTCTTCAAGAAGCTTCTCCTCGAGATTTGAGGATGAGGTTGGAGCCGCCACCTCCTTATCTTCATCCCCCACCCCAGGGTCGTCTCATTCCCGGAGCCTACAAGTTTGACGCCCTCATCACCACTTTCGAGATGATCCTCTCCGACTGCCCCGAGCTGCGGGAGATCGAGTGGCGTTGCGTCATCATCGACGAGGCCCACCGCCTGAAGAACCGCAACTGCAAATTGCTCGACAGCCTCAAGCACATGGACCTGGTGAGAAAGATGGCGTGGGGCGCGGAGAAAGGGACGGGGGAAACGGGGAGACCCCCGCTCCTCTCCGTGGGGCAGAGCGGGGTTCCCTGAAGGTGTTTGTGGGGTCTTGGTTGCATCTGGAGATGTTTGAGCATGTCCCATGCCCCAGGGGATGGTCCTGAAGGTGTGTGTGGGGGTCTTGATTGCATCTGGAGATGTTTGAGCTCATCCCGTGCCCCAGGGGATGGTCCTGAAGGTGTGCGTGAGGTCTTGGTTGCATCTGGAGATGTTTGAGCTCATCCCGTGCCCCAGGGGATGGTCCTGAAGGTGTGTGTGGGGTCTTGGTTGCATCTGGAGGTGTTTGAGCTCGTCCCATGCCCCAGGGGATGGTCCTGAAGGCGTGTGTGGGGTCTTGGTTGCATCTGGAGATGTTTGGGCACGTCTCATGGCCGCCCCACCCCAAGCCCTAACGTTCTGCACCCCTTGGTCCTCAGGAACACAAAGTTCTCTTGACGGGCACCCCGCTCCAAAACACGGTGGAAGAGCTCTTCAGCCTCCTGCACTTCCTGGAGCCCTCCCAGTTCCCTTCTGAAGCAGAATTCCTCAAGGATTTTGGGGATCTCAAGACGGAAGAGCAGGTGAGGACATCGGGAGCACCCCGGGCCTTTCCCTGGCCACCTGGGTCCTTGCCTGACCCGCGGTGACCTCTTCCCCGCTGATCCCACCCCTAGGTGCAGAAGCTCCAGGCCATCCTCAAACCCATGATGCTCCGGCGGCTGAAGGAGGACGTGGAGAAGAACCTGGCACCCAAGCAAGAGACCATCATCGAGGTGGAGTTGACCAACATTCAGAAGAAATATTACCGGGCCATCTTGGAGAAGAACTTCTCCTTCCTCTCCAAAGGCGCCGGTCACACCAACATGCCCAACCTTCTCAACACCATGATGGAGCTGCGCAAGTGCTGTAACCACCCCTACCTCATCAACGGTGAGGAACCAGGGGTGGGGCCAGGGCGTGGCAGGTTGTCCCTTGGCCTCCCGCCGCCAGCGGATGACCTCGGGGCGGGGGGGGGGGGGGGGGCCGCCGCCGCCCCGTCCCTGCTTCTCCTTGCCTTTGCCCTTTCTTCCACCGAGGACTCGGTGGCCTCTTGGGATTTGGGGTCTACCTTCTCCGACGTCAGTAGAGCCGTCCATTGGGCTCAACGTCACGATGGGGGGAGATCCTTCCGGCTCATCTAGTTGGGCTTCGCTGCCCCTCGAGTCTCGTTTCGGCGGGGTGTCTCCCGAGAAGCTCTCGGCGCCTCACCCCGACCTCCCCGCTGACGGTTCCGTCCCCACCCCGCAGGCGCGGAGGAGAAGATCTTGACCGAATTTCGGGAATCTTGCCACCACCACGTCCCCCACGACTTCCACCTCCAGGCCATGGTCCGCTCGGCCGGCAAGCTGGTGCTCATCGACAAACTGCTGCCCAAGCTGAAGGCCGGCGGCCACAAGGTGCTCATCTTCTCCCAGATGGTGCGATGCCTCGACATCTTGGAGGACTACCTCATCCAGAAGAGGTGAGAGGTGGGACGACGGGTGGCCCCGGGAGGGAGGGGAGGAGACCCCTCGCTCCCTCCCCGAACGCCGTTCCGGTTGACTTCGGGTTAGGTACCTCTACGAACGGATCGATGGACGGGTACGGGGCAACCTACGGCAAGCCGCCATCGATCGCTTCAGCAAACCCGACTCGGATCGGTTCGTCTTCCTCCTCTGCACGCGGGCGGGGGGTTTGGGCATCAACCTCACCGCCGCCGACACCTGCATCATCTTCGATTCCGATTGGAACCCCCAAAACGATCTTCAGGTAACCACCAGGTCCACCTCGTCGCCGTGGGCTTGACATTGCGTTGTCTCCGAGCCGGCTTCACCCGCCGTCATCTTCTTCCAGGCTCAAGCGCGGTGTCACCGGATCGGGCAGAGCAAGGCGGTGAAGGTTTACCGCCTCATCACCCGTAACTCCTACGAACGGGAGATGTTCGATAAGGCCAGCCTCAAGTTGGGGTTGGACAAGGCCGTGCTGCAGTCCATGAGCGGACGCGAGGGCAACATCGCGGGGGTAAGGGGTCTTCCAAGGGAGACGGGGCGTGAAGAGCTTGGGAATGAGGTCTTCCAAGGGAGACGGGGTGTGAAGACCACAGGGATGGGGATCTTCCAAGGGAAATGGGGCATGAAGAGCTTGGGAATGAGGTCTTCCAAGGGAAACGGGCCGTGAAGATGTTGGGAATGAGGTTTTCCAAGGGAAACAGGCCATGAAGATCTTGGGAATGAGATCTTCCAAGGGAACCAGGGCATGAAGAGCTTGGGAATGAGATCTTCCAGGGGAACCAGGGCATGAAGAGCTTGGGAATGAGGTCTTCCAAGGGAGACGGGGTGTGGAGACCACAGGGATGGGGTCCTTCAAGAGAAATGGGGTGTGAAGACCACAGGGATGGGGATCTTCCAAGGGAAATGGGGCATGAAGAGCTTGGGAATGAGGTCTTCCAAGGGAGACGGGGTGTGAAGATCTTGGGAATGAGGTCTTGCAAGACAAGCGGGGTGTGAAGATCTTGGGAATGAGGTCTTCCAAGGGAAATGGGGCATGAAGAGCTTGGGAATGAGGTCTTCCAAGGGAAACGGGGTCTGAAGACCACGGGGATGGGGATCTTTCAAGGGAAACAGGGTGTGAAGATCTTGGGAATGAGATCTTCAAAGGGAACCAGGGCATGAAGAGCTTGGGAATGAGGTCTTCCAAGGGAACCAGGGCATGAAGAGCTTGGGAATGAGATCTTCCAAGGGAAATGGGGTATGGAGACCACAGGGATAGGGATCTTCCAAGGAAAATGGGGCGTGAAGATCTTGGACGTGAGGTCTTCCAAGGGAAATGAGGTGTGAAGACCATGGGGATGGGGTCCTCCAAGGGAAACGTGTGGTGAAGACCCCGTGGATGGGGTCTTCCAAGGGAAACACAACGTGAAGGCCTTGGGGAAGGGGTTCTCCAAGGGAAGCAGGGAGTGAAGACCATGGGGATGAGATCTTCCAAGGGAACCGTGGCGTGAAGAGCCCAGGGGTGAGGTCCTCCAAGGCAACCACGTTGTGAAGACCCTACTCTTGAGGGATACGGGGCTTGGAGGTGGTTTGGGATGGGTCACCTACCTCGTCCCACGCTCACCCCTCTTCTCCACCCTCCCGCCAGATCCAGCAGTTCTCCAAAAAGGAGATCGAGGACCTCCTGCGCAAAGGGGCCTACGCGGCCATCATGGAAGAGGACGACGAAGGCTCCAAGTTCTGCGAGGAGGACATAGACCAGATCCTGCTGCGCCGCACCACCACCATCACCATCGAGAGCGAGGGGAAGGGTTCCACCTTCGCCAAGGTACCTCCACGTGCTCTTCCTCCGCCGTCGGAGGAGGAGGCGGCGGCGGTGGTGGGGAGGACGTCTCCCACCTCGGAGGTGTCCGTGGACGTCTCCCACCTCGGAGGTGTCCTTGAACATCTCCCAACTCTTCACCCAACCCCAGGCGAGCTTCGTGGCTTCCGAAAACCGCACCGACATCGCTTTGGATGACCCCAACTTCTGGCAGAAGTGGGCCAAGAAAGCCGACCTGGACCTGGACCTGCTGAACAGCAAGGTTGGGGGAGGACAACCGACGGGGTTGGCGGCGGTGGTGGTGGTGGTCGTTCTTCTGAACGGTGCCTGATGGGTCTTCTCCGTCCTGGCGTGCAGAACAACCTGGTGATCGACACGCCGCGGGTGCGCAAGCAGACGCGACACTTCAGCACGCTTCGGGACGATGACCTGGTGGAGTTTTCGGACCTGGAGAGCGAGGATGAGGAGAGACCTCGGTCCCGACGTCACGACCGGCACCACCACGCCTTGCACCACGCCTACGGCCGCACCGACTGCTTCCGCGTGGAGAAGCATCTCCTGGTCTACGGGTGAGGATGGGTTTGGGTTCAGCTCTGCTTTGGTGGCAACAGCGAGGAGGTTCTTCGTGGCGAGAGGAGACCAGGTCCAGCTCTAGGTGTGCTCTGGTGGCAACCATGAGGAGATGCTTGGGAGAGAGCGGAGAAGCTCCGGCTCTACTGTGGTGGCAACCACGAGCAGATACTTGGTGGAGATGGCGGACTAAGTCCAGGTTCAGGTCTGTTGTGGTGGCAACCGTCAGCAGATGCTTGGGGGAGAGTGGACAAGCTCCAGCTCTGCTGTGGTGGCAACCACGAGCAGACGGTTAATGGAGAGAGCGGTCCTGCTGCGGTGACAACTACGAGGAGATATTTGGGTGGGAGGGCAGACTGAGTCCAGGTCCGCCTCTGCTGTGGCGGCCACCATGAGCAGATCGTTGGTAGGAGGGAGTAGTCCTTCTGTGGTGGCAACCATGAGCAGATCGTTGGTAGGAGGGAGTAGTTCTTCTGTGGTGGCAACCATGAGCAGATCGTTGGTAGGAGGCAGTAGTCCTTCTGTGGTGGCAACCATGAGCAGATCGTTGGTAGGAGGGAGTAGTCCTTCTGTGGTGGCAACCACGAGCAGATCGTTGGTAGGAAGAAGTAGTCCTTGTGTGGTGGCAACCATGAGCAGATCGTTGGTAGGAGGGAGTAGTCGTTCTGTGGTGGCAACCATGGGCAGATCCTTGGAGGAAGTAGTCCTGCTGTGGTGGCAACCATGAGCAGATCCTTGGTAGGAGGGAGTAGTCCTGCTGTGGTGGCAACCATGAGCAGATCCTTGGTAGGAGGGAGTAGTCCTTGTGTGGTGGCAACCACGAGCAGATCCTTGGTGGAGGGAGTAGTGCTTCTGTGGTGGCAACCATGAGCAGATGCTTGGTAGAAGGAAGTAGTCCTGTGGTGGCAACCATGAGCAGATCCTTGGTAGGAGGGAGTAGTCCTTGTGTGGTGGCAACCACGAGCAGATCCTTGGTGGAGGGAGTAGTCCTGCTGTGGTGGCAACCACGAGCAGATCGTTGGTAGGAGGAAGTAGTCCTCCTCTGGTGGCAACCACGAGCAGATCCTTGGTGGAGATGGATGCTGGGAGGTGGGGAAGCCCCAACCGAGGACCTCCCTGGCCGCTGACCCCATCCTTCTCCTCCTCCTCCTCCGCCAGCTGGGGCCGATGGCGGGAGATCCTGTCCCACGGGCGGTTCAAACGCCGTCTCTCGGAGCGAGACGTGGAGACCATCTGCCGGGCCATCTTGGTCTACTGCCTCCTCCACTACCGAGGCGACGAGAACATCAAAGGCTTCATTTGGGACCTCATCAGCCCCACCGAGAACGGCAAGGCCAAGGAGCTCCAAAACCACTCGGGTGAGGGTTCTACGGGAGCTTAGGGACAACCGGGGACCTCTTGAGGTCCCGCCTTGACGTCTTTTTCTCCTTGCTCTACCTTTTTTCTCCAGGTCTTTCCATTCCGGTTCCTCGAGGTCGTAAAGGGAAGAAGGTCAAGTCCCAAAGCACCTTTGATGTCCACAAAGCCGAGTGGATCCGCAAGTACAACCCCGACACCCTCTTCCAAGACGAGAGCTACAAGAAACATCTCAAACACCAATGCAACAAGTGGGTTGAGGTCTCCTTGGAGGTCTCCTTCTCCTCTCCACGACCCACCCCACCTCCCTCCCTCACCCCATGGTTTATTTTCGGTTGACCGCCCCGTCCCGCCGCCTCCCAGGGTTCTCCTCAGGGTGCGGATGCTCTACTACCTGCGGCAGGAGGTGATCGGGGACCAGGCGGAGAAGGTGTTGGCGGGGGCGATGGCCAGGTGAGTCCGCAGGACCTTCTTTGAGGTGCTCCAGAGGTTTTTTGGGGTGCTGCGGACCGTTTCTGGGGTGGTTTGAGGTGCTCCAGGGTCTCTTTGGGGTGCTGCAGCCCCTCTTGAGGATGTCTTGGGGTGCTCGCGTCCCTCTATGAGGTGGTTTGAGGTGCTCCAGAGGTTTTTTAGGGTGCTCCAGGGTCTCTTTGGGGTGCTGCAGCCCCTCTTGAGGATGTCTTGGGGTGCTCGCGTCCCTCTATGAGGTGGTTTGAGGTGCTCCAGAGGTTTTTTAGGGTGCTCCAGGGTCTCTTTGGGGTGCTCCAGCCCCTCTTGAAGATGTCTTGGGGTGCTCGAGTCCCTCTATGAGGTGGTTTGAGGTGCTCCAGAGGTTTTTTTTGGGGTGCTCCGGACCCTTTCTGGGGTGGTTTGAGGTGCTCCAGAGGTTTTTTTGGGGTGCTCCAGCCGCTTTCTGGGGTGGTTTGAGGTGCTCCAGCCCCTCCTTGGGGTGTCCTGGCTTGTCCCAGCCCCACTTTGGGGTGCTCCAGCCCAATTTTGGGGTGTCCTGGGGTGCCCCAGCCCCACTTCGGGGTGCCTGAGCCCTACTACGAGGTAGTTTGAGGTGCCCCAGACCCTCTTTGGGGTGGTTTGAGGTGCTCCAGCCCCACTTTGGGATGCTCCAACCCATCTTGGGGTGCTCCAGCCCTATTTTGGGGTACCCCTCACCCCCCAATCACCCCATTTTTCCTGCCCCCCCCAGCGAGATCGACATCTGGTTCCCGCTGGTGGAGCAGCTGGAGGTGCCGACGGCTTGGTGGGACGCCGAGGCCGACAAATCCCTCCTCATCGGGGTCTTCAAACACGGTACGTTGGCGGAGGCGGGGAAGGAAGCCCATTTTGGGGTGAAACCCAGCAGAATTGGGGTCGTGACAGTGTGGGTACCCCTCTTTTTTTTGGGGGGGGGGGGGGGGTGCGTGTGGAAACAGGCTACGAGAAATACAACACCATGCGCGCCGACCCCGCGCTCTGCTTCTTGGAGAAAGCCGGCCGCCCCGACGAGAAGGCTATCGCTGCCGAGCAGCGCTTGGACGTCGGGGAAGGGTGAGTTTTGGGGGACCCTCCTGCAAATTTGGGGTGCCCCAGCCCCTCTTTGGGGTCTCCTGGGGTGTTCCAGCCCATTTCTGGGGGGGGGGGGGGCTTTGGGGCTTCCCAGCTTCTGGGGTGCTCTAGTCCCACTATGAAGTGGTTTGAGGTGTTCCAGCCCCTCTTTGGGGTGCTCCAGCCCCTTGTTGGGGTGTCCTGGGGTGCTCCAGCCCCTCTCTGGGGGGCTTTGGGGTGCCCCAACCCCTCTCTGGGGTGCTCCAGCCCCTCTCTGGGGTGGTTTGGGGTGCTCCAGCCCCTCTCTGGGGTGGTTTGGGGTGCCCCAACCCCTCTTTGGGGTGTCCCGACCCCAGTCTGGGGTGCCCCAGCCCCTCTTTGGGTTGGTTTGGGGTGCCCCAGCCCCCCTTTGGGGTGCCCCAGCCCCTCTTTGGGGTGTCCTGGGGTGCTGCAGCCCATCTCTGGGGGGCTTTGGGGTGCCCCAGCCCCTCTTTGGGGTGTCCTGGGGTGCTCCAGCCCATCTCTGGGGGGCTTTGGGGTGCTCCAGCCCCTCTTTGGGGTGGTTTGGGGTGCCCCAACTCCTCTTTGGGGTGTCCCGACCCCAGTCTGGGGTGCCCCAGCCCCTCGCTGGGGGGCTTTGGGGTGCTCCAGCCCCTCTTTGGGGTGTCCTGGGGTGCTCCAGCCCCTCTTTGGGGTGCCCCAGCCCCTCTCTGGGGGGCTTTGGGGTGCCCCAACCCCTTTTTGGGGTGTCCTGACCCCACTCTGGCGTACCCCAACCTCACTTTCGGGCTACCCTCGGTTCCCCCAGCCCCACTTTGGGGTGCCCTTATTCCCCCAGCCCCACTTTAAGATACCCCCCCCCCCCCCATTTTAGGGACACCCCCCCACCCACTTTTGGGGTCCCCCTCCCCAATTTTGGGGGTGCCGATGATGACCACGCCATGCTAATACCGACCGGCGCCTGGCTGGGATGAGTTCAATCTCTTCAAGGCCTGAGGCCCCCCCCGAATTGAGGGGGGGGTGGGGGGGGGTGGTGTAGGATTTTGGGGGGGCAAGGGCGGGGTCTGAGGCATATTGGGGGGGTTCTTTTATTTTGGGGGGACCCCCCCCCTGCTCGCACCTCATCGTATCTCGTGGGTCGTGTGTCCCCCCCCCCTCCCCTCTCCCCTTCCCCAGCGTGGATTTCGATAAGGATTGCGAGGACCCCGAATACAAACCCCTCCCGGGGACGGCCAAGGAGGTGGATGAGGAGGTATGTATGCCATACCGCCCCCTTCCCCCCTAAATCTGGGGACCCTCCCCCTTGATCTGCACCCCTAAAATCTTGGGGGGGGGGCATGGGGGTGACCCTGATGCCCCCCTCCCCGAATCAGGCGGACCCCCTGATGCTGCTGGACGAGGAGATCTCGGTGGTGGACGGGGACGAAGGTAACGGGGGGGGGGGGGTGACCTCGTAGGGGCACCCCGCCCCTATAGGGGCCCTATAGCGCTATAGGGTTGCCTTTGCTGTCCCTATGGAGACCCCCAGCCCTATAGGATGGCTTGGCGTTGTATTCCCGTAGGGTTGTCCCGCGCTCTTCTCGCCCCATAGGGACCCCCGGAGCTATAGGGTAACTCTGCCCTATAGCCCGGTGGGATCCTATAGGGCTCTCCCTGACTGCCGTCTCCCCATAGGGACCCCCGTCCCTATAGGATAGCTCTCCCCTACATCCCTACGGGACCCCAGGGAGCCCCATAGGACCCCGAGGAGCCCCACAGGACCCTATGGAGCCCCCCCAACCCCATGGGGACCCCCCTATCCCCATAGGGACCCCCATCCCTATAGGACAGCTCTCTCCTACATCCCTATGGGACCCCAGGGAGCCCCATAGGACCCCGAGGAGCCCCACAGGACCCTATGGAGCCCCCCCAACCCCATGGGGACCCCCCTATCCCCATAGGGACCCCCATCCCTATAGGACAGCTCTCTCCTACATCCCTATGGGACCCCAGGGAGCCCCATAGGACCCCGAGGAGCCCCACAGGACCCTATGGAGCCCCCCCAACCCCATGGGGACCCTCCCTATCCCCATAAGGACCCCCATCCCTATAGGATAGCTCTCCCATACATCCCTACGGGACCCCAGGGAGACCTATAGGACCTCGAGGAGCCACATAGGACCCCTTGGGGCCCCCCCTGACCCCATAGGAACCCCCATCCCTATAGGATAGCTCTCCTCTACATCCCTACGGGACCCCAGGGAGCCCTATAGGACCCCAAGGAGACCCCTAGGACCCCTTGGGGCCCCCTCTCACCCCATAAGGACCCCCCTAACCCCATAGGAACCCCCATCCCTATAGGATAGCTCTCCCCTACATCCCTACGGGACCCCAGGGAGCCCTATAGGACCCCGAGGAGCCCCACGGGACCCCAAGGAGACCCCTAGGACCCCACAGGGCCCCCCCTAACCCCATAGGGACCCCCATCCCTATAGGATAGCTCTCCCCTACATCCCTCTGGGACCCCAAGGAGACCCATGGGACCCCTGGAAGACCCATAGGACCCCATGGGGCCCCCCCTGACCCCATGGGGACCCCCCTATCCCCATAAGGACCCCCATCCCTATAGGATAGCTCTCTCCTATATCCCTACGGGACCCCAGGGAGCCCTATAGGACCCCGAGGAGCCCCATGGGACCCCGAGGAGCCCCATAGGACCCTATGGGGCCCCCCCTTTGACCCTTTTTTCCCCCCCCACCCCACCCTTCCTGCCCTCCCCCCCCCCCCCTTCCCCAGGCCAACCCCCCCAACCGGGCCAACCCTTCTGGCCGCCGGGTTCGGTGCTGACGGCCCGGTTACGCCGGCTGATCACCGCCTGCCAGCGTTCCTACCAACGGGAACAGCTCCGGGTGGAAGCCGCCGAACGGGGCGACCGGCGCCGGCGCCGCTGCGAAGCCGCCTGCAAGCTCAAGGAGATGGCCAGGAGGGAGAAACAGCAGAGGTAAGGGGGGTGTTGGGGGCAGTTTTGGGGGGGCTGGGAGTCTTTGGGGGGGAAGAGGGGGGGGGCTTATTGGGTGCTGGGAGCCTGCACGGGGGGGTTTTGGGGGGCTGAGAGCTTGTGCAGGGGGGTTTTGGGGTGCCGGGAGCCTGTGCAGGGGGGTTTTGGGGTGCCTGGAGCCCGTGCAGGGGGGTTTTGGGGTACAGGGAGCCCGTGCAGGGGGGTTTTGGGGGGCTGAGAGCTCGTGCAGGTGAGATTTGGGGTGCCGGGAGCCCGTGCAGGGGGGTTTTGGGGTACAGGGAGCCCGTGCAGGGGGGTTTTGGGGGGCTGAGAGCTCGTGCAGGTGAGATTTGGGGTGCCTGGAGCCCATGCAGGGGGGTTTTGGGGTACAGGGAGCCCGTGCAGGGGGGTTTTGGGGGGCTGAGAGCTCGTGCAGGTGAGATTTGGGGTGCCAGGAGCCCGTGCAGGGGGGTTTTGGGGTGCCGGGAGCCTGTGCAGGGGGGTTTTGGGGTGCTGGGAGCCCATGTAGGGGGGTTTTGGGGTGCCGGAAGCTTGTGCAGGGGGGTTTTGGGGTGCCGGGAGCCCGTGCAGGGGGGTTTTGGGGGGCTGAGAGCTCGTGCAGGGGGGTTTTGGGGTGCCGGGAGCCCGTGCAGGGGGGTTTTGGGGTGCCGGGAGCTCGTGCAGGGGGGTTTTGGGGGGCTGAGGAGCCTGTGCAGGGGGGTTTTGGGGTGCATGGAGCCTGTGCAGGGGGGTTTTGGGGTGCCAGGAGCCCGTGCAGGGGGATTTTGGGGTGCCAGGAGCCTGTGCAGGGGGGTTTTGGGGTGCTAGCAGGTCATGCAGGTGAGATTGGGGGTGCCAGGAGCCTGAGCAAGGGGGTTTTGGGGTACAGGGCGCTTGTGCAGGGGGGTTTTGGGGTGCCAGGAGCCCGTGCAGGTGAGTTTTGGGGTACAGGCACTCCATGCCCGGGATTTTGGGGTGCACAGCCCGCACCCCTGCTGTTTTGGGGCGCAGGAACCCCCGTCCCTGGATCTTCGGGGTGCAGGGACCCCCTAACCGCCGTTTCAGGGGTGCAGAGCCCCCACCCCTGGATTTTTGGGGTGCAGAGCCCCCACCCCTGGATTTTTGGGGTGCAGAGCCCCCACCCCTGGATTTTTTTGGGGTGCAGGCACCCCCCATCCCTGAACCTTCCCCTTGCACAACTCCCGTGCCCAGAATTTTGGGATTCGGGGACCTCCTCCGCCACCTTTTGGGACACGGAAAAATCCCCCAGACCCTGGAATTTTGGGGTGCAGGGATCCCACCCCTGGATTTTTGGGGTGCAGAGCCCCCACCCCCGGATTTTTTTGGGGCGCAGGCTCCCCCCATCCCTGAACCTTCCCCCTGCACAACTCCCGTACCCAGAATTTTGGGATTCGGGGACCTCCTCCGCCACCTTTTGGGACACGGAAAAAATCCCTCGCCACCCTAAATTTTTGGGGTGCCCCCCCCCCCAAAAAAAGACGCGTCCCCCACTTTATTTCTTTTTTTTGGGGTGCAGGTGGACCCGCCGAGAACAAGCCGATTTTTATCGGGTGGCCTCTACTTTCGGGGTGGAATTCGATCCCGAGGGAGGACGATTCCGTTGGGCTCGCTTCCGAACCTTGGCCGGCTTGGAGAAGAAGACGGACGAGAACCTCACCAAGTTCTTCCACGGTTTCGTCGCCATGTGCCGGCAGGTTTGCCGTCTGCCGCCGGCTCCCGGAGACGGTAATTGGGGGGGGGGACACACCCCGATATTGGGGGGTGGGGGCAGGGAGGGAAGGATGGGCACCCCGATATCGAGTTGGGGGTTTTAATGGAGGTGAGGATCTTCGCAGGAGGTTGGGGAGATCCGTAGGGAGATACGGAGGTTCTCTGGGGGGTTGAGGGTATCTCCGGGGGGTTTGGGGTTCCCCATGGGATTGGGGACCCTCCCCATGGGCTTGAGGATCTCCCCATAGGGTTGAGGACGTTTCCATGGAGATACGGAGCTCCCTATGGAGTTGAGGGCATCTCCGTGGGGTTGGGGACATCTCCGTGGGGTTGAGGGACCTCCCTGTGGGGTTGAGGATCTCCCCGTAGGCTTGAGGACGTCTCCATGGAGATATGGAGCTCCGTATGGAGTTGAGGGCATCTCCGTGGGGTTGGGGACATCTCCGTGGGGTTGAGGGACCTCCCTGTGGGGTTGAGGATCTCCCCATAGGGTTGAAGACATCTCCAGGGAGATACGGAGCTCCCTATGGAGTTGAGGGCATCTCTGTGGGGTTGAGGACCTCCCCATAGAGTTGAGGACGTCTCCATGGAGATATGGAGCTCCGTATGGAGTTGAGGGCATCTCCATGGGGTTGGGGACATCTCCGTGGGGTTGAGGGACCTCCCTGTGGGGTTGAGGACCTCCCCATAGGGTTGAGGACGTCTCCAGGGAGATATGGAGCTCCCTATGGAGTTGAGGACATCTCTGTGGGGTTTGGGGCTCCCTATGGGGTTGAGGACATCTCCGTGGGGTTGAGGACATCTCCGTGGGGTTCGGAGCTCCCTGTGGGGTTGGGCACATCCCCATGGGGCTATTGGACTCTCTGGGGTCAGCATCACCCGAGGGTGACGTTGACCCCACCCAGTGGTGTTGACCCACCCAAGGGTGACGTTGACCACCCCAAGGATGCTGAGCAACCCAACAGTGGTGGTGACTACCCCAAGGGTGCCATTGACCAACCCAAGGGTGCCGTTGAGCAACCCAAGGGTGATGCTGACCACCCCAAGGGTGTTGACCACCCCAAGGGTGACGTTGAGGAACCCAACGATGGTGTTGACCACCCCAAGGGTGCCGTTGATCACCCAAGGGAGCCGACCACCCCAAGGGTGCCCACCCAATGATGGTGTTGACCACCCCAAGGGTGCCGTTGACCACCCAAGGGAGCCAACCACCCCAAGGGTGCCCACCCAATGATGGTGTTGACCACCCCAAGGGTGCCGTTGACCACCCCAAGGGAGCCGACCACCCCAAGGGTGCCCACCCAATGATGGTGTTGACCACCCCAAGGGCGCCATTGACCACCCCAAGGGCGCCCACCCAAGGGCGCCGTTGACCACCCCAAGGGCGCCATTGACCACCCAAGGGTGCCCACTCAAGGGTGCCGTTGACCACCCCAATGATGGTGTTGACCACCCCAAGGGTGCCAACCACCCCAAGGGCGCCGTTGACCACCCCAACGATGGTGTTGACCACCCCAAGGGTGCCACCACCCCAAGGGCGCCGTTGACCACCCCAATGATGGTGTTGACCACCCCAAGGGCGCCGTTGACCACCCCAACGATGGTGTTGACCACCCCAAGGGTGCCGCCCACCCCAAGGGCGCCGTTGACCACCCCAACGATGGTGTTGACCACCCCAAGGGTGCCGTTGACCACCCCAATGATGGTGTTGACCGCCCCAAGGGTGCCACCACCCCAAGGGTGCCGTTGACCACCCCAGTGATGGTGTTGACCACCCCAAGGGCGCCGTTGACCACCCCAACGATGGTGTTGACCACCCCAAGGGTGCCGCCCACCCCAAGGGCGCCGTTGACCACCCCAGTGATGGTGTTGACCACCCCAAGGGCGCCGTTGACCACCCCAACGATGGTGTTGACCGCCCCAAGGGTGCCACCACCCCAAGGGCGCCGTTGACCACCCCAATGATGGTGTTGACCACCCCAAGGGCGCCGTTGACCACCCCAATGATGGTGTTGACCACCCCAAGGGTGCCGCCCCAAGGGCGCCATTGACCGCCCCAACGGTGGTGTTGACCGCCCCAACGGTGGTGTTGACCGCCCCAACGGTGGTGTTGACCGCCCCAACGGTGGTGTTGACCACCCCAACGATGGTGTTGACCACCCCAAGGGTGCCGCCCACCCCAAGGGCGCCGTTGACCACCCCAAGGGCGCCGTTGACCGCCCCAACGGTGGTGTTGACCACCCCAACGATGGTGTTGACCACCCCAATGGTGCCGTTGACTACCCCAACGATGGTGTTGACCACCCCAAGGGTGCCGTTGACCACCCCAATGATGGTGTTGAGCGCCCCAAGGTTGCCACCACCCCAATGATGGTGTTGACCACCCCAATGATGGTGTTGACCACCCCAAGGGTGCCACCCACCCCAAGGGCGCCGTTGACCACCCCAACGATGGTGTTGACCGCCCCAAGGGTGCCACCACCCCAAGGGTGCCGTTGACCACCCCAATGATGGTGTTGACCGCCCCAAGGGTGCCACCACCCCAAGGGCGCCGTTGACCACCCCAACGATGGTGTTGACCGCCCCAAGGGTGCCACCACCCCAAGGGCGCCGTTGACCACCCCAATGATGGTGTTGACCGCCCCAAGGGTGCCACCACCCCAAGGGTGCCGTTGACCACCCCAATGATGGTGTTGACCGCCCCAAGGGGTGCCACCACCCCAAGGGCGCCGTTGACCACCCCAACGCCGCCCATCACTCCCCCTTTCCTCCTTCTTCTCCAGAACCTCCCGACCCTTCCATCCCCGTCTCGCCCGTCTCCGCCGTCCGAGCTTCTCGAGGCCTTCGCCGTTTGTCCCTCCTCCGTCTCCTCCGCGAGCAGGTCCTCCGGCACCCGCTCCTCCCCGCCCGCCTCGCCCTCTGTCCCCCGCCGGGACCGGATCTCCCCCCTTGGTGGGAACGAGGTCACCACGACGGAGAACTTCTCCGAGGAGCCGCTCGACACGGTTTGGCTCGTCCCGAAACTTCCATTTTGGGGGATCCCGATTTTTCTTTCGCGGCGGCGAGGTGGCGGTATCTCCGAGCTCAAGCCGAAGCGAGGGGGACCCCGCCGCCGCCGCCACCGCCGCCCCCGCCGCCGTCGTCGGCGTCGCAGCCCCCCCAAAACGTGGTGGGGCGTCCTCCCCCGCCGTTGGCGCCGCCCGCCGAGGACGAGGATTCCGAGTTGGAGAAGCTGTCGGCGTCCGCCTCCGAGTCGTCTTCCTGCGAGGAGGACAGCGATGAGGATAGGGGTGAGGGATGATGCCCTCCCCCCCCCCCGCCCCCCAAAATCCTTGTGGGACCCCCCCCAAATCCTTGTGGGACCCCCCAAATCTTGGTGGGACCCCCCAAGACTTGTAGGACCTCCGTAATCGTGGTGGGACCCCCCCCAAATCCTTGTAGGAGCTCCTAGTCCTGGTGGAACCCCATCCGTCCTTGTAGGATCTCCATAATGGTGGTGGGGCACCCCCAAAATCCTTGTAGGACCCCCCAAATCCTGATGGGACCCCCAAATCCTTGTGGGATCCCCCCAAATCCTTGTAGGACCCCCCCAAATCTTGGTGGGACCCCCTAAGACTTGTAGGACCTCCATAATCCTGGTGGGAACCCCCCCAAATCCTTGTAGGAGCTCCTAGTCCTGGTGGAACCCCATCCATCCTTGTAGGACTTCCGTAATGGTGGTGGGGCACCCCCAAATCCTGTAGGACCCCCCCAAATCTTGGTGGGACCCCCCAAGACTTGTAGGAACCCCCAAATCCTGGTGGGACCCCCCCAAGACTTGTAGGACCTCCATAATCCTGGTGGGAACCCCCCAAATCCTTGTAGGAGCTCCTAGTCCTGGTGGAACCCCATCCGTCCTTGTAGGACCTCCGTAATGGTGGTGGGGCACCCCCAAAATCCTTGTAGGACCCCCAAATCCTGATGGGACCCCCAAATCCTTGTGGGATCCCCCCAAATCCTTGTGGGCCTCCCCCAAGACTTGTAGGACCCCCCCCCAAAAATCTTGGTGGGACCCCATCCATCGTTGTAGGACAACCTCCCCCCCCACCTTCCTTTTTGGGGACCCCCCACCCCCATCTTTTTGGGCCCCCCCCCATCTTTATGCCCCCCCCCACTAGGGTCCTTCCATTTGGGGGGGGGGGGGGGGGCCAAAAACCCCCCTAAACCTGCCCCCCCCCTCAGGTGCAGAGCCCGCCTGTGGGGCGGAGGAGGAAGAAGAAGAAGAGGAAGAAGAGGAGGAGGAAGAGGAAGAGGAAGAGGAGGAGGAAGAGGAGTCGCCCCCCCCTTCCGGCGAGGGGGGTCCCCAGGGCCCCCCCCAGGGCCCCCCCCGGGGCCCCCCCCGGCCCCCCGCCACCTCCACGAGTGGCCCAAGGTGAGCCCAACCCTGAGGCGGGGGGGGGGGGGGGCACCCCCTTGGAGACCCCCCCCCCATTTTGGGGGGGACCCCTAAGGAATCCGAGACCCCCCCTAAAATATAAAGGGGGGGTCCCCCAAATTTCTCAGCCCCACCAAAATTTCTCTGCCCCCCCCCAATTTTTGTGAGCCCCCCCCTCAGTTTCTGTAGACCCCCCAAATTTCCTCCTCATCCAGAAAGGACTGGGGGGGGGGGCACCCTGTTCGAGACCCCCCCCACATTTTGGGGGGACCCCTAAGGAGTCCGAGACCCCCCAAAATATAGCAGGGGGGTCCCCCAAATTTCTCTATCCCCCCCAAATTTCTCTACCCCCCCCCCAAATTTCTTTGCCCCCCCCTATATTTCTGTGGCCCCCCCCAAATTTCTTATCTAGAAAGAACTGGGGGAGGGCACCCCGTTTGAGACCCCCCCCACATTTTGGGGTGACCCCTAAGGAGTCCAAGACCCCCCCAAAATATAGAGGGGGGGTCCCCCAAATTTCTCAGCCCCCCCAAAATTTCTCTGCCCCCCCCAATTTCTGTGGGCCCCCCCCTCAGTTTCTGTAGACCCCCCAAATTTCCTCCTCATCCAGAAAGGACTGGGGGGGGGGGCACCCTGTTCGAGACCCCCCCCACATTTTGGGGGGACCCCTAAGGAGTCCGGGACCCCCCCAAAATATAGCGGGGGGGTCCCCCAAATTTCTCTTTCCCCCCCAAATTTCTCTACCCTCCCCCCAAATTTCTTTGCCCCCCCCATATTTCTGTGGCCCCCCCCCAAATTTCTTATGTAGAAAGAACTGGGGGAGTTCACCCCCTTGGAGACCCCCCCACATTTTGGGGGACCCCTGAGGAGTCCGAGACCCCCCCCAAAATACAGAGGGGGGGTCCCCCAAATTTCTCAGCCCCCCCAAAATTTCTCTGCCCCCCCCCAATTTTTGTGAGCCCCCCCCTCAGTTTCTGTAGACCCCCCAAATTTCCTCCTCATCCAGAAAGGACTGGGGGGGGGGGCACCCTGTTCGAGACCCCCCCCACATTTTGGGGGGACCCCTAAGGAGTCCGAGACCCCCCCTAAAATATAGAGGGGGTCCCCCAAATTTCTCTACCCCCCCCCAAATTTCTGTGGCCCCCCCAAATTTCTCATCTAGAAAGAACTGGGGGGGGGGGGGGCACCCCGTTCGAGACCCCCCCACATTTTGGGGGGACCCCTAAGGAGTCCGAGACCCCCCTAAAATATAGCAGGGGGGTCCCCCAAACCTCTCTAACCCCCCCAAATTTCTTTATTTACCCCCCCCCCAAAAAAAACACCCCCCCCCCCCCCTTACAGGACCGGGCCCTCATCCGCCGGCTGGACCTAGTCTGCCAAGCGGTTCTGTCGGGCGAGTGGCCGGCGGATAATTTCGGGGTGTCGCCGGGGGGGTACCCCGAAAACTCCCCGGTGCCCCCCCCCCCTTCCTCCGCCGCCGCCGCCGCGCCCCCCCTCCCCGCCGCCGCCGAGCCCCCCCCTTACACCCGCCTGCGCCACGAGGAGAAGGAGTTCACCGTCCAGATTAAAGACGTAAGTTTTTTTGGGGGGGGGGGGTGATTTTTGGGGTGTCCCCCCCCCTTTTTTAAAAGTTTGGGGGGGGGGGGCACCCCCTACTGATTTTTGGGGTGTCCCCCCCCCCCCAAATAAACCACAGGAGGAGGGGCTTAAGTTGACGTTCCAAAAACACCGCCTGGTCCCCAACGGGGCGATGCGGGAGCCCCCCCATTCCGGCGGCCATAAGAAGAACAGCAAGAAGTTGGTGGAGGTGAGGTGGGGGGGGGGGGCTATTTTTGGGGTGCCCCCCCCCCCCCCCTAAAATTTGGGGGTCCCCCCCCTTTTTCCCTTGAAATTTTGGGGGTTCTTTCTCCCCGTTAGCTGGAACTTCGTTGCCTGGAGGGGCTTCGGGATCCGGGGGGGGACCCCGAAAACCGTCTCCCCCTCACCCCGCCCGCCAAAGCGGGGAGACCCAGCTGCACCCCGACTTCGCCGTCGACCCCCGGTTCTTACCGGTGAGGACCCCCCCCCCCCCAAAAAACCCCTCTGTACCCCCAAAAAAACCCCCTGTACCCCAAAAAAACCCTTTGTGCACCCCAAAATCGCTCTGACCCCCCTTTTTTTTATGCCCCCCCCCCCCCCAAGTTTGTGGAGCCCCGGCGGGAGCAGCACAAGTGGCACCGCAAGAAGGTAACGGGGGGGGGGGGGCACCCCAAAAACACCGCCGCACCCCAATATCCCCCCCCCCCCCAAAAAAAGGGGGGGGGGGGGAGGGGGGGAGTTAGCCCTTCCCCCACCCCTCCCCCAACTGAGGGATTTTGGGGTGCCCCCCCTATAATTTGGGGGGACCCCCAAAGCTCTTCCCCCCCCCCCCCCTCATATTTTGGGGTCCCTTCAATTTACGTTCCCCTTCCCCCCCCCCCCCATTAATTTGGAGACACCCCCCCCCCCCCCAAAAAATATGGGGGGGAGGGGAGAGGGG
>CM075621.1:358371-378973 GCA_037962945.1 Sarcoramphus papa | reverse complement strand
GCACCCCCCCGGGACGGTAAACGGGGAGAAAACCAGAGGAAATGGGCAAAATCGGGTGGAGAAGTGGGAAACCGGGAATTGGGGTGAAAACCAGCAGATTTGGGCAAATCCGGGGGCTGGGGAACAGGGTGAGGTGGGGGTGGGGGTGGGGATGACCCCCCCCCCCACGGCCGGACGCCGGGGTCCCCCACCCGGCCACGCCCCCCCGGACGCCTGGGTCCCTGCTCCTCGCGGGGTCCCTGTGCTGGAGCAGCCCCGGCACCGGTGCCAGCAGCCCCGCCCACCCTGCGTCCGTCTGTCCCCCGCCCTCCACCCATCCCCATGTCCATCTGTCCCCCACCCACCCGGACGTCCTCTGCCCATCCCAACGTCCATCCGTCCGTCATCCGTGCTTCTGTCCGTCCATCCCGACATCCTCCAGCCATCCCGACGTCCATCCCGACGTCCAACGTCCTTCCCGACGTCCGTCCTTCCCGACGTCCGTCCATCCCGACGTCCGTGCCTCCGTCTGTCCATCCTGACGTCCTCCACCCATCCTGACGTCCATCCATCCTTCAGCCGTGCCTCTGTCCTCCATCCCGACATCCTCCATCCATCCCAACGTCCATCCCAACGTTCTCCACTCATCCTGGTGTCCATCCGTCCTTCATCCGTGCCTCTGTCCATCCATCCCGACGTCCTCCAACCATCCCAAAGTCCATCCCAACGTCCTCCATCCATCCCGACGTCCATCTGTCCTTCATCCGTGCCTCCATCTGTCCATCCTGACATCCTCCACCCATCCTGGTGTCCATCCGTCCTTCATCCGTGCCTCTGTCCGTCCATCCCGACGTCCTCCAACCATCCCAATGTCCATCCCAACGTCTTCCACCCATCCCAACGTCCTCCACTCATCCTGGTGTCCATCCATCCTTCGTCCGTGCCTCTGTCCGTCCATCCCAACGTCCTTCATCCATCCCGATGTCCATCTGTCCTTCATCCATGCCTCCATCTGTCCATCCCGACATCCTCCACCCATCCTGGTGTCCATCCGTGCCTCTGTCCGTCCATCCCTACATCCTCCAACCATCCCAATGTCCATCCCAACGTCCTTCATCCATCCCGACGTCCATCTGTCCTTCATCTGTGCCTCCATCTGTCCATCCTGACATCCTCCACCCATCCTGGTGTCCATCCGTCCTTCATCCGTGCCTCTGTCCGTCCATCCCGACGTCCTCCATCTATCCTGACATCCATCCCAATGTCCTCCACCCATGCTGGCGTCCATCTGTCCTTCATCCGTGCCTCTGTCTGTCCATCCCGACGTCCTCCACCCATCCCTCCATCCGTCCACCCATCCCTCCGTCCGTCCATCCATCCCTCCGTCCGTCCGTCCATCCATCCCTCCGTCCGCCACCCCCGGCCCCATTTTTGGGCCCCCCCTCTCCCCCCGCCCCCGTTCTTGCCCCGTTTTACCGGGCCCCCGCCCGCTTTTTTCCTGCTCTTTCCCCCATTTTGGGGGCAGGAAGTTGTGGTTTTTGGTTTTTTTTTTATTATTTTTTGCCTTTTCCCCGGACCCCCCCCCCCCTTCGCCCCTCCCCCCGACCCTTTTTCGCTCCTTTTGGCCCCAAAAATTTTTCCTCCTTTTCTTCCCTTGGTCCAGGTTTGCTCGCGAAAAAGCGCGAGGACGGCGCGGCCGGCGGCCCCCCCCCGGACGCAGGTAGTTTTGGTGCATGTTCCTCCGGTTTTGGGCAAATTTTTTTTTGGTTCTTTCGGTTTTTTTGGGTTTTTTTTCCCCCTCCTCTCCCCCCTCCCCCTACCCCCCCCCCCTTTTTGTTTCTTTCTTCCTGGGGCCGCGGGTCCCCCCCTCCCCCCCCATGCTTTCGGGGGGGGTCGCCCCCCTTTTTGGCTGCCTGTTTTGGTTCTTTTTCTCTTTTTTTGGTTTTTCTGTTTTTGTTTTTGCTGGTTTTGCTTCTTTTTGGGGGGTTTGGGGGTGATCTTTTTGGTTTTTTGGTGTTTTGGTGGTTTTTTTGGTGGTTGGTTTTTTTTTTTTTTTTGGACACGCCCCTCTCCCCCACCCCCCCCGCCCCCACCCCCCCCCCCGCCCCATCCCGGACGCCGGGGTCCCTCCTGGTCCCACCCCCCGTGTCCCGCCCCCCACCCCCACCCCGGACGCTGGGGTGTCCCCCCCTCCCCCCGCTCATCATCGTTAAAGCAGCGTTAATGAGGCCCCATCGCCACGGCGACGGACGTGACCTCAAAATGAAGCGATGGGGGGGCACGTTGCCATGGAAACAGGCTGGGGGGCGCCCCCCCCCCCCCGTGACCCCCAACTCCTAGCCTCGCCCCCCCCCACCCCGCCCCAGGCTCCAGCCTGTGACCTTTAACCCCAGCTGTCACCTCTGACCCCCCCCCAGCACTGGGGAGAGGGGGGTCCCCAAAGTGTCATTGGGGGAGGGGGATGTGGTGGTCCCCGGTGCTGGGGGGGGGGTGTCCCCAGGGCTGGTCCCCCAAGGGGGTCCCTGCTGCTTTGGGGGTCCCCATGGTGCCAGGGATGTCCCCAGGGTGTCCCAAGAACTGGGGGTGCCCCTGACCCACCCCCTCCCCCGACACCCCACCCACCCCCCACCCCCCGCCCCCCCCCAGACATCCGGGACAGCGGGAAGAAGCCGGTGATGCTCTTCCTCCACGGCGGCTCCTACATGGAGGGGACGGGGAACATGTTCGACGGCAGCGTGCTGGCGGCCTACGGCAACGTCATCGTCGTCACCATGAACTACCGGCTGGGCGTCCTCGGTACGGGGGGCAGCCGCGGGGGCGTGGGGACATGGGGACACCATGGAGAACCTCCTTGGGGACATGGGTAGAGCATAGGGACATGGGGACACCATGGAGAACCTCCCTGGGGACACAGGTCAGGCGTGGGGACATGGGGACACCATGGAGAATGTCGTTGGGGACATGGGTTGGGCGTGGGGACATGGGGGCACCATGGAGAACCTCCTTGGGGACATGGGTTGGGCGTGGGGACATGGGGACACCATGGAGAACGTCGTTGGGGACATGGGTTGGGCGTGGGGACATGGGGACACCATGGAGAACGTCGTTGGGGACATGGGTTGGGCGTGGGGACACGGGGGACACCATGGAGAACCTCGTTGGGGACACGGGTTGGGCATGGGGACATGGGGACACCATGGAGAACCTCGTTGGGGACACGGGTTGGGCGTGGGGACATGGGGGACACCATGGAGAACCTCCTTGGGGACATAGGTAGAGCATGGGGACATGGTGGACACCATGGGCTACTGCTTTGATGACCTGGTCCATGGCGGGGACGCCTCCCCACGTGTCCCGACACGTCCCCGTGTCCCCGCAGGCTTCCTGAGCACGGGGGACCAGGCGGCGAAGGGCAACTACGGGCTCCTGGACCAGATTCAGGCGCTGCGGTGGCTCAACGAGAACGTGGGGCACTTCGGGGGTGACCCCCAGCGCATCACCATCTTCGGCTCCGGCGCCGGCGCCGCCTGCGTCAGCCTCCTCATCCTCTCCCACCACTCTGAAGGTATCTTCCTCCCTTCCCGGGGGCCCCCCACATCACACTGGGGACCCCAAATCCTCCAGGAACCCCCCCGAATCGCCCTGTGGACCCCGAATCCCTCCTGGAAGCCCCTGAATCCCCTGGTGGGACTCCATCTCCGCGTGCCCACCACCTCCCATCGATGTTCCCTTGTGCCTGCATCCTGGTGGGACTCCATCCCCACGTCCCCACCACCTCCCCACGTCCACACAGCCTGGTGGGACTCCATCCCCACGTCCCCACCACCTCCCCACATCCACACAGCCTGGTGGGACTCCATCCCCACGTCCCCGCCCCGGCCCCGCTGACGCCCGTGTCCCTCAGGTCTCTTCCAGAAGGCCATCGCGCAGAGCGGGACGGCCATCTCCAGCTGGTCGGTGAACTACCAGCCGCTGAAGTACACGCGGCTGCTGGCGGCCAAGGTGGGCTGCGAACGGGCGGACACGGGAGCGGCGGTGGAGTGCCTGCGACGTCAACCCTTCCGCGCCTTGGTGGACCAGGACGTCCAACCCGCCCGCTACCACGTGGCCTTCGGGCCGGTGGTGGACGGCGACGTGGTGCCCGACGACCCCGAGATCCTGATGCAGCAGGGCGAGTTCCTCAACTACGACATCCTCATCGGCGTCAACCAGGGCGAGGGGTTGAAGTTCGTGGAGGACTCGCTGGAGAGCGAGGACGGCATCTCCGCCTCCTACTTCGACTTCACCGTCTCCAACTTCGTGGACAACCTCTACGGTTACCCTGAGGGGAAGGACATCCTACGGGAGACCATCAAGTTCATGTACACGGATTGGGCCGACCGGGACAACGGGGAGATGAGGCGTAAGACGTTGCTGGCCCTCTTCACCGACCACCAATGGGTGGCCCCGGCGGTGGCCACGGCCAAGCTCCACGCCGAGTACCAGTCGCCCGTCTACTTCTACACCTTCTACCACCACTGCCAGACGGACGCGCGGCCTGAGTGGGCGGACGCGGCCCACGGGGACGAGATCCCCTACGTCTTCGGGGTGCCCATGGTGGGGGCCACCGACCTCTTCCCCTGCAACTTCTCCAAGAACGACGTGATGCTCAGCGCCGTCGTCATGACCTACTGGACCAACTTCGCCAAGACGGGGTGGGTGGGGACGCTGCGGGGGGTGGGGAGGCGGTCAACAGCGTCATGGGGGGGTGGGGGAACGGAGGCACGTCCCCGCACCCTGGTGGGACTCCATCCCCACGTCCCCGCCACGTCAGGGGGAATGGGGTCACGGAGGACGGGGACGTGGGGGGACAGGGGGATGGGGGGTGGGGATAGAGGGACATGGGGGATGGACGGAGGGGGGGAGGGCTGTGTGGGTGGGTGGGTGGATGAACGGTTGGGTTGTTGGACGGTTGAGTGGTTGGTTGAGTGGTTGGGTGGGTGGTTGGATGGGTGGGTGGGTGGTTGGATGGATGCGTGGTTGGATGGGTGGGTGGGTGGATGAATGGTTGGGTGGTTGGGTGGGTGGTTGGGTGGGTGGGTGGATGGGTGGGTGGTTGGGTGGTTGGGTGGGTGGTTGGGTGGGTGGGTGGATAGTTGAGGGGTTGAGTGGTCGGTTGGGTGCGTGGGCGGATGGACGGAGGGATGGGAGGAGGGGTGGCTGGGCGAAGCTCCCTCCAGGTCTGACCACCGCCTCCCCCCGGCCCCCGCAGGGACCCCAACCAGCCGGTGCCGCAGGACACCAAGTTCATCCACACGAAGCCCAACCGCTTCGAGGAGGTGGTGTGGACCCGCTTCGACGGGAAGGACAAGCGCTACCTCCACATCGGCCTCAAGCCCCGCGTCCGCGACCACTACCGGGCCAACAAGGTGGCCTTCTGGCTGGAGCTCGTCCCCCACCTCCACAACCTCCACCAGCTCCCCCACGCCTCCACCACCACCCGCCTGCCCCCCCCCGCCGGCGCCGGACCCCCTCGCCGGCCACCCGCCACCCGCCGACCCCCCGCCCCTTCCCCGCCGCCCCCCGAGGAAGAGGAGGAACCCGACGGGGGGGGTCGCCGCCGCTTCGCCCCCTTCCCCGGGGACTCGCGGGACTACTCCACCGAGCTGAGCGTCACCGTGGCGGTGGGGGCCTCCCTCCTCTTCCTCAACATCCTGGCCTTCGCCGCCCTCTACTACAAGCGGGACAAGCGCCCCCCCGAGGGACGGGGGGGCCCCCGGCGCCTCAGCCCCCCCCCAACCCGGGGGGCCCCCAATGATCTGTTGGGTCACGGGGGGGCGGAGGAGGAGTTGGTCTCGCTGCAGCTGAAGCACCCCGAGAGGGGGGTGGGGGGGGGTGGGGACCCCCCCGAAGCCGGCCTGCGCCCCCCCACCGGACCCCCGGACTACACCCTGGCCTTGCGGCGAGCCCCCGAGGACGTCCCGCTCATGACACCCAACACCATCACCATGGTGCCGGGGGGGCTGCCCGCCCTGCACCCCTTCGGGCCCCCCTTCCCCCCCGGCCACAACAGCACCCTGCCCCACCCCCACTCCACCACCCGCGTATAGTCGGCTCGGCCCTACCCCCCACCCCCCCCCCCCCCACCCGGACACCGGGGTCCCATCCCCCCCCCCCCGAGCGGAAGAACCCCAAGGGGGAGGGGGGGGGGGCCCGCCTGGGTGCCTGGGTCCCCCCCCGCGGGTGTGGGGGGTGAGACACCCCCCTCCCCACCCGCCTGCTTGCGTCCCCACCCGGATGCCTGGGTCTGCTGAAGAGGTAATGGGGACCCCCCCCCCCCCTCACCCCCCCCCATGGACACGTGGGGATGCTGAAGACGCATGGGGACCCCCCCACCCCATCCCGGACGCCTGGGTCCACTGAAGACGCATGGGGACCCCTCCCCGGATGCCTGGGTCCCTCGAAGACGCATGGGAAACCGCCCCCCCCCCCCAGCCCCCCGGACGCCTGGGTCCCCTGAAGACACCCGGGTGGGGGGGGGACAACGACCCCCGGACGCCTGGGTCCCCTGGAGACCATGGGGGTCCCCCCCCACCCGCACCCCGGACGCCTGGGTCCTCTGAAACAGCATGGGGGTGCTGCCCCCCCCCCACCCCCTGGACGCCTGGGTCCCCCGCAGAGGCGGGGGGGAGGGGGGGGGGTCTCCCCACCACCTGCATCCCCGGGGGGAGGGGAGTGGCCCAGATGCCTGGGTCCCCCCGGGCGGGGCACTTTGGGGGCCCTCCCCCCCCCCCCCTCGCTGCTCCCCGTCACCGTTGCATGTTCCCGAACCGGCGGCGGGAAACGAGTCAAAACCCGCGAAAATGAGGAAAAAAACGAGGCCCAGAGGGGGGGGAGGGGCGCTGCCACCCCTCCGTATCCCCCCCCCCCCCGTGTCCCCCATCCCCAGGGGGGAGCCCTGGCTCCCCTCCCCCCCCCCCTTTTTTCCCCTCTTTTCTTTCTTTCGCGCTTTCTGTACAAAGAAAATTGTGCCAAACGCAGGAGTTTGGGGGTTCGGGGGGTGCTGGGGCCCCCCCAGCCCCTCCCCCGCTGCCCCCCCCCCGTGCCAAGATGGCCGCCGCCGCCACCCGAGATGGCTGACGGGGACCAGGAGCGTGAGATGGCTGCCGCTGCCCGGCTGGTCACCGCGGCAACCTCGAGCATCTCCCCGGTAGGCCGGTTGCCGCGGCGACCTCGAGCGAGGGGTACCACCAGGCCAGTCACTGTGGCGACCTCGTCACTGGGCCGGTTGCCGTGGTGACCTCATCACCAGGCCGGTTGCCATGGCGACCTGGAGTATGGGGGTACCACTGGGCTGGTTGCCGGGGCAACCTCATCACCCAGCCAGTTGCCACGGCGACCTCATCCACAGCCTTTGACCTCGGCCCTAGCCTGTTGCCGTGGCAACCGACCATCGCCACAGCAACCGCGGCCTATGGACACCGCATCTCCGGCCAACCACCGGCCCGTTACCGTGGCGACCCCATCCCAGCTCCCGGTGACGGTTGCCACGGCGATGTCACCGGTTACCACGGTGACGCATCCCCGTCCTTCCCTGCCTGCCCGTCGCCATGGCGCCCGCAGCCCCCCCCCCCCCCCCCCCCAAACCCCGAGAGCATCTATTTTTATTCCCGGGGGGCCGCGGGGGAGGGAGCGGGGAGGGCGGGGCCTCGGGAAGGGCGGGGCCTCGGGGGGGGGAGGGCGGAGGGGGCGGCCCCGGGGGTGTTTTTAAGAAAAAAAACTACAAAAAAGAGAAAAAAAAACCCAAGCCCGATGTGTTTCCTGGCGAGAAACGAGAATTCTTGTAAATACAAACCCGGAGCCCCACGGGGGGGTCGCCTCGTCCTTCCGCCGCCGCGGGGGGGCGCTCGCAACAGCCACCGGGTTGCCATGGGAACGGGGATGGTGGGTGTGTCGTGTGTCTCCCCCCCCCCGCCCCCGCCCGTGGGTACCGCCGCGCTCCCATTGGCTGCGTCGCGCCCTTTGGCGCCCCCCGGCGGACCCGAGCGGCGCCGCCGCGCTCCCATTGGCTGCGTCGCGCCCTTCGGCGCCCCCTGGCGGACCCGAGCGGCGCAGCCACAGCGCGGGGCTGGGGGGGGTGTCCCAGGAGGGGCGGGAGCACTGGGGATGCACCGGGGCTATACTGGGAGTAAAGCGGGATTGCACTGGGGCTATACTGGCAGCAAACTGGAATTGCACTGGGGCTATATTGGGAGCAAACTGGGATTGCACTGGGGGTGCACTGGGAGCAAACAGGGATTGCACTGGAGCTACGCTGGGAGCAAACTGGGATTGCACTGGGGATGCGCCGGAGCTATACTGGAGCAAACTGGGATTGCACTGGGGCTATACTGGGGGCAAACTGGGATTGCTCTGGGGCCATACTGAGAGCAAACTGGGATTGCACTGGGGATGCACTGGGGCTATACTGAGAGCAGACTGGGATTGCACTGGGGATGCACCGGGGGGCTCTACCGGGAGCAAACTGGGACTGCACTGGGGATGCACTGGGGCTATACCGGGAGCAAACTGGGATTGCACTGGGGCGATACCGGAATGGCCCCGGGGAGGTGGGGGGGGGGGGGGGAAGGGCGGAGCCGCGGGCATCCCCCCCCCCACCCCCCGCAGCGTGCGCGCGCCTGCGCCGCTCCCGCGCGTGCGCGTGGGGCCGCCCGCGCTCCCTCCCCCACCGCCCGCGCCCCCCCTCCCCCCCCACTCCGCGGGACCCAGGCGTGCGGGAACCCCCCCCACCCCCTCCTGCCGGGGACCCACGCGTCCGGGCACCCCCCCCTCCCCCTCTCCGCGGGACCCACGCGTCCGGGCACCCCCCCACCCCCCCCCGCCCCCCATCTTCATCCTCCTCCCTGCGCTCGGCCCAGGGGGGCGCAGGGGGGGGGCACCCGGAGCTGCTCGGGGGGAGGGGCAGGGGGCGCGGGGTGGGGGTGGGGGGGGCGGGGAGCCACCCCCGGCCGCTGCATGTGACCCCCGTGCGAGGCGTGCGACCCCCACCCCCACCCCCCGAGCGCGACCCTCGTGCGAGGCGCGTGGAGCCCCACCCCCACCCCATCACCCCCCCTCCCCCATCCTTGTGCGAGGCACGTGATCCTCGTGCAAGACGTGCGACCCTCGTGCGAGACCCACCCCCCGGGACACCCCCCCCCCCCCGCCTCCCGCGACCCCTCGTACGACCCTCGCGCGAGACCCCCACCCGTAACCCCCCCACGACCCCCGTGACCCCCGCCGCGACCCCTCGTGCGAGGCCATGGCGGCGCTGGCCAGCTCCCTGATCCGGCAGCGGCGGGGGGGGCGCGAGGTGCCCCCCCCCCGCCCCCCCGGCCCCCAGCGCCCCCTCGGCGCCCCCGGCCCCCCCTCCCTCTGCCAACAGCAGCTCCGCGGCCTCGTCGCCAAAGTCCGGGGCTGCGGCCGGCGCCGGCGCCCCCGGGAGAAGCCCCCCGGTGAGGGCGGGGGGGGGGGGCAGGGATGGTGGGGGGGTAGGGAGGGGGCTGGGGGGGGGGGGGGGTCCTCGGGGGGTGGAGGGGTGGGGAAGGGGGGATGCCAAAGGGTGGGGAGGGGTCTTGAGGGGGGATGTCTGGGGGTGGGGGTGGGGTCCCGGGGGGGAGGGAGGGGAGGGGAGGCGGGGGGGGGGGTCCCCGAGGTCCCTGACCCCCCCCCCCCCAGAGCCGCAGCTGCGGGGGGCGGTGGCGAAGCTGCGCTGCGGCCACGGGCACTTCCTGCACATGGGCCCCGACGGGCGGCTGGATGGCACCTGGGAGGAGGCGGGGCCTGGCAGTGAGCAGGGGCGGGGCCTGAGGGGGCGGGGCCTGAGGGGCGGGGTCTGAGGGGGCGGGGTCTGCGGGGTGGGGTCTGCGGGGTGGGGTCTGTGGGGTGGGGTAAGGGGAGGTGGGACCTGGCAGTGAGCAGAGCCTGAGGGGAGGTGGGGCCTGAGGGGGTGGGGCCTGAGGGGAGGTGGGGCCTGAGGGGGTGGGGCCTGAGGGGTGGAGTAAGGGGAGGTGGGGCGTGGCAGTGAGGAGGGGCAGGGACTGGGGTGGGGTCTGAAGGGCACAAGGTCTGAGGGGGTGGGGTCTGATGGGGTGGGGCTGGAGAGGGCGGGGTCTGGGGGTGGGCCTGGTGGGCAGGGTCTGAGAGGCGATGTCTGGGGGGCGGGGTTTGAGAGGGTGGAGTCTGAGGAGGTGGAGTCTGAGGAGGTGGAGTCTGAGGGGAGGCGGGGTCTGAGGGGGCGGGGGAAGGGAGGCACTGGGGGCTGCAGGGAGGGGTCTTGGGGGGTGTCCTGGGGGGTCTGGGAGGGTGGTGAGGGGCACTGGGAGGGCACTGGGGGATACTGGGAGGCACTGGGAAGATACTGGAGTGGGGGATGCTGAGGGGTGCTGGGAGGCACTGGGAAGGTGTGGGGGGCAGGGCGTCCGGGCGTGGCAGCTCCCCCCCCCCCCCCCCCCCAGCGCTGTTCAACCTGATCCCGGTGGGGCTGCGGGTCGTGGCCATCCAGGGGGCCCGGGCCGGGCGCTACGTGGCCATGAACGGCGCCGGCCTCGTCTACGCCTCCGTGAGTGCCCGACCCACCCCCCCCAGGACCACACCCCCCCCCCCCCGGGACCCACACCCCCCCCGGGACCCACACACCCCCCCCGGGGACCCACAACCCCCAGGGACCCCGGCACCCAGGACCCCCGCGGGACCCAGGCATTTGGGTCTCCCCTTCCCAAGGGACCCAGGCATCCAGGGACCCCCCCCCCCTTCCTGAGGGACCCAGGTGTCTGGGGACCCCCCTCCCTTGGGACCCAGGTGTCGGGGATCCCCTTCCCATGGGATCCAGGCATCTGGGACCCCCCTCCCATGGAACCCGGGCATCGGGGGATGCCCCCAAGGGATCCAGGCATCCAGGGACCTCATTCCCAAGGGACCCAGGCATCCAGGGACCCCCCTCCCATGGGACCTATGCATCAGGGACCCCCCTCCCAAAGGACCCAGGCATCCAGGACCCCCTTCCTGAGGGACCCAGGCATCTGGGACTCCCCTCCCATGGAACCCGGGCATCCAGGGATGCCCCCACGGGATCCAGGCATCCAGCCCCCCCCTTTCCAAGGGACCCAGGCATCTGGGGACACCCCCCCCCCCACCCCCAGGTTCACTTCACGGCCGAGTGCCGGTTCAAGGAGTGCGTCTTCGAGAACTACCACGTGCTCTACGCCTCGGCGCTGTACCGGCAGCGGCGCTCGGGCCGGGCCTGGTACCTGGGCCTGGACCGTCATGGCCGCCCCATGGCCGGGCACCGCGTGCGCAAGGACAAGGCGGCCGCGCACTTCCTGCCCCAGCTGCTGGAGGGTGAGCGGGGGGGGGGGGTAACGGGGCGGGGGGGGATCGCACGGGGGACGTGGGGTGCGGGGGGCTTGCGCGGGGGATGGGCGTGCACGGGGGGGCCTTCCCCAGGGTGATGGGGGGGGGGGGGATTGTACAAAGAGGGGTCCCTTGCACCAGGGGTGGGGTGTCCCTTAGATGAGGGGGGGGTCCCTTGCACGAGGGGGGGGGACCCTTAGATGAGGGAGGGGTCCCTTGCACAAGGGGGGGACTCCTTGCACGGGGGGGATCCCTTAGATGAGGGGGGGGTCCTTTGCACGAGGGGGGTCCCCTTGCACGAAGGGGGGATCCCTTGCACTGGGGGGGGGGGGGGGGTGTCCCTTAGGTGAGGGGGGGGGGGTCCCTTGCACGAGGAGGGGACTCCTTGCACGAGGGCGGATGAGGGGTGTCTCTTGCACGAGGGTCCCTCGCACGAGGGTCTCACTCGAGCCCGCCCCCCCAGTGGCGCTGTACCGGGAGCCGTCCCTGCACGAGGTGGAGGAGCCCCGGGGCCCCCCCGAGGCCACGTAGCTGGAGGGGGGGGAGCCCCCCCCCCATGACCCCAACCTGTGACCTTCGACCCTGAACCTGTGACCTCCAACCTGTGACCTCTGCACCCCCCACCCCCACCCCCACCACCCCTCGGCCCCCCCTGCACTGACACCCCGGGGGGAGCCCCCCCTGCCCCCCCACCGGGCACGTGGGGGCACGAGCCCCCCCCATGCGCCTCACAAACTCCACCTCCTCGGCTGGCCCCGCCCCGAAGGCCCCACCCCTCGGCTGGTCCCGCCCCGGAGGCCCCGCCCCCTCGGCTGGCCCCGCCCGCCCCCCTCCCCGCGGCCTTTTCTACGACCCCGACACTGTGCAAGCCCCGCCCCCGCACAGAGAGCAATAAGGCCCCGCCTCCCCCTCGCGGGCCACGGCCCTCCCCCACCCGCATGATTGACAGCCCCCCTCGCGGCCGTAGCCCCGCCCCCGCGGGCCGGGCCCCGCCCCCTCAATAAACCACCAGTTTATACCAGAGCGGTGTTGGGGGGGGGGCCTGGGGGTCCCGGGGGGGCAGATATGGGGGTTTGGGGGAGGGGGGGGGGGCAGTTTTGGGGAGGGGGGGCAGATGTGGGGTTGGGGAGGGCACTTGTGGGGTGGGGGGGGGCGCATTTGTGGGGGTTGGGGCAGTTCTGGGGGTCCGGGGGGGGGTGATGGGGCAGTTTGGGGGGGGCAGGGGGGTGGGGCGGTGCCAGGAGGCTCCAAATTGGGGACGGGGGGGGGGGGGGTGTTGTCCTACCCCCCGCCCCTCCCCCACATCCGGAGCAGGTGGTGGCGCCCCTCCCCCCCCCAGCTGTCCATGTCCCCCCCAGCCCCCCCCCCCCCTCCCCGGGCCGGGACTCCCGACCATGGCGCCCCTCGGAGCCCCCACCGCCGCCTTCCTCCTCCTCCTCCTCCTCCTCCTCTGCGCCCTCGGCATCGCCCTCGGTACCGCCCCGACCCCCGGGACCCCCCCACGGGTGACACCCCCCCCACCCCCTGGACCCCCCCCCCCCATGGGTGCTACCCGCCCCCTGGGTCCCCCCGGTGTGACACCCCCCCCCCCCGGACCCCCGGTACACCACCCCCCCCCCCAACATGGGTGACACCCCCCCACCCCCTGCCTGGGTCCCCCCCCGACCTCCCGGGTCCCCCCACCCTTGGGTGTCCCCCCCGAACGCCTGGGTCCCCCCCCCCCCCCCCAACTTTGGGTGCCCCCGCCCGGGTCCCGGTGCCGGTGGGTGACGCTGGGCGCTGGCCGCAGCAGCGGCGGGGCCCCCCCCGGTGCCCCCCCCGGTTCCCCCCCCGGGGAGCGGCTGCTGCGGGCGCTGCTGGCCCGGTACCGGCCCGGGGTGCGACCGGCGGCGGCGGGACCCGGCGGGCGAGTGCTGGTGCGGGTGGGGCTGGAGCTGGCCCAGCTCGTCAGCCTGGTACGGGGGGGGGGGGTCCGGGGGGGGCACGGGGGGGTGCTATGGGGGGGCTGGGGGTCGAGGGGGGGGTCCTGGGGGCGGCTGGGGGGCGAGGGGGGGGTCCTGGGGGGGCCGGGGGGGCGAGGGGGGGGTCCTGGGGGGCATGGGGGGGTCCTGGGGGGGGCTGGGGGGCACGGGGGGGCAGGGGGAGGTCCTGTGGGGGGGCTGGGGGGCGAGGGGGGGGTCCTGGGGGGCATGGGGGGGTCCTGGGGGGGCTGGGGGGCACGGGGGGGCAGGGGGAGGTCCTATGGGGGGGCTGGGGGCACAGCGGGGTATGGGGGGACACCGGGGGGGCCACGGGGGTGGGGGGTGGGGGTCCCATGGGGGGGGCATGGTGGGGCTGGAGGGCTATGGATGGAGCTGGGGGGGTCCCGTGGGGGGGGCCTATGGGGGTGTTGTGGGGAGGTCGTCCGGGGGTGCAGAGTGGGGTCCCATGGGGGGGGTCATGGGGGGGTCGTGGGTGGGGGGCTGGGGGGCATGGGGGGTCCTGGGGGGGGCATAGGGGGTCCCGGGGGGCTTGGGGGTCGTGGTGGGGTCCTATGGGGGTGCTGGGGGGTCATGAGGGGGGCTGGGGGGAATGGGGGGGGTCTCAGAGGGTACGGTCAGGTCGTTGGGGGGTCCTTTGGGGGGGTGTGGTCCCCCTCACGCCCCCCCCCCGTGCCCCCCCCAGGATGAGAAGCATGAGGAGCTGACCACCAAGGTCTACCTCGACCTGGTACGGGGTGGGGGGGGGGTCCTGGGGGCTGCGGGGGGCTGGGGGGTCCCAGGGAGGGGCTGGGGGGGCCATGGGGGCATCTGGGGGGCCATGAGGGGGGTCTTGGGAGTCCCAAGGGGGTCTTGGGCGGCTCCAGGGGGTTTTGGGGGTCCCCAGTGTACCGGGGGGGTCCCAGGGGGCTGGAGGGGGGGGGGTCTTGGGGTCCCCAGGGGGTTTGAAGGGCTCCGGGGGGGGGGCAGGGGCATTGGAGGGGTGCTGGGAAGGACCCCGAGAGGTGTAGGGGGGGTTCGGGGGGGGGGGGTCCCCCCACTCACCCCCCCCTCCCCCCCAGAGCTGGCGGGACCCCCGGCTGCAGTGGGACCCCCGCGCTCACGGGGGGCTGGGGGTGCTGCGGGTGCCGGCCCAGCACCTCTGGCTGCCCGACCTGGGGCTGGAGAACAAGTCGGTGGGGGGGGGGGGGGCGGGGGGTTGAGGGGGGGGGTCCTTGGGGCGGGGGGGGGGGCCCTGGGGGGGCTCGGTGGGGGGCTTTGGGGTCCTTGGAGGGGCCTGGGGGGGTTTGGGGGGACTCTGGAGGGGGGGGGGGGGGATCTGGAGAGGGGGAAGGTTTGGGGGGGTCTGGGTGGCTTGGGGGGGGGGGGACTAGGGGGGTGTGGGGGCCCCCCGGGGGCTCGGGGGGGGGGGTGAGGGTAGATGGGGGTGGGGAGAAGGTTTTGGGGGCCTGGGGGGGGGGCTGTGGGGCTCAGGGGATACTGGAGGGGTGGTTGGGGGGTACAGGGGTGCTTGGGGGGGTTGGGGTCCCCGGAGGGTCGTGGGGGTTTGGGGGTGTCTGGGGGGGGGTTGGGGGGTACCGAGGGGGCTTTGGGGGTGCCGAGGCCTCCTGTGTGTCCGTGTGTCCGTGTGTGTCCCCCCCCCCCAGCAATGACGGGGAGTTCGGGGTGTCCCTGGGGGTCCGGGCCATCGTCACCCCCGACGGCTCCGTGCGCTGGCGGCCCCCGGCGCTGTACCGCAGCCACTGCCCCATCCAGGTGGGGGGGGCCCGGGGGGGGCCCGGGGGGTTTGGGGGTACAGGGGTCCCTGGTGGGGAGTCTCTGTGGGGGTCCTGGGGGGGGGGGGGGGGGGGGCGGGTCCTGGGGGGGTTTGAGGGGGTCCGACAGGATTTGGGGTCTTCAGGAGGGTTGGGGGAGGCTGGGGGGGTCCGGGGGGGTTTTGGGGGGGTCCGGGGGGTTTTGGGGTGCCGGTGACCCCCCCCCCGCCCCCCCCAGGTCTCGCACTTCCCCTTCGACTGGCAGAACTGCTCCCTCGTCTTCCGCTCCAGCTCCTACGGCCCCGAGGAGCTGGGGCTGCGCCTGGCGGGGGGGGGGGCCCGGGGGGACCCCGAGGGCGGGGGGGCCCAGGCCGTGCTGCCCGCCGGCTTCCAGGGTGAGCACGGGGCGTCGCACGAGGGCGGGGGGTGTGGGGGGGCTTTGCACAAGGATGGGGGGGTCCCACGGGGCTTTGCATGAGGGTGGGGGGGCTTTGCACGAGGATGGGGGGGTGCACGGGGGCTTTGCACAAGGGCGGGGGGGTCCCACGGGGCTTTGCATGAGGATGGGGAGGTGTACAGGGGCTTTGCACAAGGGTGATGGTGTCACACGGGGACTTTGCACGAGGATGGGGGGGTCCCACGGGGCTTTGCACGAGGGTGGCAGGGGTCCCATGGGGCTCGGCGCACGACTGGGAGGTTGCACGGGGCTTTGCGTGAGGCCAGGGGATTGCACGGGGAGTTGCACGAGTCCCCGTGCGAGGTGGTGCCGCGCAGAGAACGGGCAGTGGGAGCTGTGCCACCGCTCCGGCCGCCACCACGCCGGCCCCTCGCACGAGGACGTCACCTTCTACCTGGTGATCCGCCGGAAGCCGCTCTTCTACATCGTGAACGTCCTCGTGCCCTGCGTGCTCATCACGCTGCTGGCCGTCGGTGTCTTCTACCTGCCCCCCGACGCCGGTGCGGCGCACGGGGGCTCGCACGAGGCGGGGGGGGAGGTTGCACGAGAGGGAGGTTGCACGGGGAATCGGCGTTGGCCGGGTGGAGATGGGGCTCGCGCGGGGGATTTGCACGGGAACATGGGGGCTTTGCACGAGGGATTTGCACGAGAACCTGGGGGGTTTGCACGAGGGATTTGCACAGGGATATCTGTGGCATTTGCACAAGGGGCTTTGCACGGGGTTAGCTGGGGCATTCGCACGAGGGTTTTGCACGGGGGGTTGCACGGGCTTTACACAAGGGATTTGCACGGAGAGCTGCATGGGGCTTGTTGGGGGGCATTTGCACGGGGGGGTTGCAGCGTGCTCGCACGAGGATTTGCACAGGGATACGTGGGGCGTTTGCACGGGGGCTTTGCACAACGGATTCGCATGGGGGCATCCGGGGCTGTTTGCACAGGGATTTGCACGGGTGTTTTGCACGAGGGATTTGCACGGGGGCTTCGCGTGGGGCACTTGCACGAGGGATTTGCACGGGGGCTTCGCATTAGGGTACCCCCCGTCGCGTGGGGCTTGCCTGGGGGCGTTCGCGGCACGCGTGCACGAGGGGTTTGCACGGCGGGGGGGTTGGGGTGGGGTGGGTGTGTACCCTCGTTCGCACGAGGGCCTCGCCCGAGGCTGCGGTGCCGGTGCAGGCGAGAAGATGACGCTGTCGCTGTTCGCGCTGCTGACGCTGACGGTGTTCCTGCTGCTGCTGGCGGACAAGGTGCCGGCCACCTCGCTGGCGGTGCCGCTCATCGGGCGCTACCTGACCGGCACCCTGGTGCTGCTCACGCTCTGCGTCATCCTCAGCGTCGGCGTCCTCAACCTGCACCACCGCTCCCCCGCCACCCACGCCATGCCCCCCTGGGCCCGCAGGGTGAGACCCGCCCCCCCTCCCCCCCCCCCCCAGCCCTGGGGGTCCCTTCGATGGGTGCCCGGATGCCTGGGACCCCCCCAGATGCCTGGGTCCCCTCAGTGGGTGCCCAGATGCCTGGGTCCCCTCGATGGGTGCCCGGATGCCTGGCACACCCCCCCCAACCCCACCACCCACACCATGCCCCCCCCCCCGAGCCTGCAGAGTGAGACCCCCCACCACCCCGGACCCATGGGTCCCCTCAATGGGTGCCCATATGCCTGGGACCCCCCCAGATGCCTGGGTCCCCTCAATGGGTGCCCACATGCCTGGGACCCCCCCCAACCCCACCACCCACGCCATGCCCCCCTGGGCCCGCAGGGTGAGACCAGGCCCCCCCTCCCACCCAGCCCCAGACCCCGGGGGTCCCCTCAATGGGTGCCCAGACACCTGGGTCCCCCCCAGATGCTTGGGTCCCCTCGATGGGTGCCCAGATGCCTGGGACCCCCCCCATCCCCCCCACCCACACCATGCCCCCCCCCCGGAGCCTGCAGGGTGAGGCCCCCCACCGCCCTGGACCCATGGGTCCCCTCAATGGGTGCCCAGACGCCTGGGTCCCCCCTGCTGCGGGTGCCTGGGAGCCCCCCCCCCATCCCTGCCACCCCCACCATGCCCCCCCCCCGCCCCCCCGGGCCCGCAGGGTGAGACCCCCCCTCCCCCCGACCCATGGGTGTCTCCCCCTGTCCTGGATGCCTGGGTCCCCTCAATGGGGGTGCCCCCCCCCCCAGATGCCTGGGTCCCCTGGGGGGTACCCCCCCCGTGCAGGGGGTGGGGGAGGGGACCTGCCCCCCCCCTCACTCCCCCCCCCCCCCCCCCCGCAGCTCCTCCTGCAGCGCCTGCCCCCCCTCCTGGGGCTGCGGTGCCCCCCGGCCCAGCCCCCCCCCGGGCCCCCCCCGCCCCCTGGGGGCACCCCCTCGCGGCGGGGACGAGTACTTCCTGCGGCGGCCGCCCCCCGGCGCCCCCCCGCGCCCCCCCCGCGCCCCCCGGGCCCCCCGGGCCCCCCCCGCCCCCCGAGCTGCGAGCGGCGGCCGCCGCCATCGGCTTCATCGCCCGGCACCTGCGGGAGCAGCAGCAGCAGCAGGAGGTGAGGCCCCGTGCGACCCCCGTGCGACCCCCATGTGACCCTCGTGTGAACCCAACAGCCCGCGCGTGACCCCCCGGTCCCCGTGCGACCCCCCGTGCCAAGCCCAACAGCCCCCGCGGTCCCCCTGCGACCCTCGTGCAAGCCCCGTGCGTTGCGCCCCCCCCCCCCCGTGCAAACCCCGCGGTCCTCGTGCACGCTCCTCCCGCCCCGCCCCGCCCCGCCCCATGCAAACCACGTGGTCCCCGTGCAAACCCCTCGTGACCCTCGTGCAACCCCTGTGCAAGCCCCGTGCAAACCCCAATGGCCCCGTGTGAGCCCTGTGCAAGGTCCAGCAGCCCCGTGCGAGCCCCCGCCCCGTGCAAGCCCTGTGCGAGCCCCGTGCAAGCCCCAGCAGCTCCGTAAAAGCCCCGTGCAAGCCCCCACCCTTGTGTGAGCCCCATGCAAGCCCCCTGAGAGCCCCGTGCAAGGTCTAGCAGCCTTGTGCAAGCCCCTGCCCTCGTGCAACCCCCGTGCGAGCCCCATGCAAACCCCAGCAGCCCCACAGAAGCCCCGTGCGAGCCCCGTGCAAGGCCCAGCAGCCCTGTGTAAGCCCCTGCCCCCGTGCAAGCCCCGTGTGAGCCCTGTGCAAGCCCCGTGCAAGCCCTGCCCTCGTGCAAGCCCTGTGCAAGCCCCATGCAAGGCCCAGCAGCCCTGTGTAAGCCCCTGCCCCCGTGCAAGCCCCGTGCGAACCCTGTGCGAGCCCCGTGCAAGCCCCTGCCCTCGTGCAAGCCCCGTGCGAGCCCCGTGCAAGGCCCAGCAGCCCCGTGCGAGCCCCCGTGCGAGCCCCTGCCCTCGTGCGAGCCCCGTGCAAGGCCCAGCAGCCCCATACAAGCCCCGCGCGAGCCCCCCGCCCTCGTGCGCGCCCTGTGCACGCGCGTTGGCACGAGGGCCGGGGCCGCAGCTGCAGGAGGAGTGGCACGTCGTGGCGCTGGCCGTGGACCGCGTTTTCCTCTGGGCCTTCCTGGCGCTGACCGGCGGCTGCGCCCTCGGCACCGGCCTGGACGCCGCCCTGCACCGGCCCCCCCCGCGCCCCTTCCCCTGAGCCCCCCCCCCCCCCCCCCCCCCCCGGACGCCCGGGGCCCCCCCCAGATGCCTGGGACCCCCAAAATGGGGAGGCCTGGGGGTCTGGGTGCCCCCCCAGACGCCTGGGTCCGTTCCCAGACAGCTGGGGCCCCCCAAAATGGGGAGCCCCTGATGCCTGGGTCCCCCAAAAATGGGGAGACCTGGACACCGGGGTCCCCCCGAAATGGGGAGGCCTGGGTGCCCCCCCCCAGACGCCTGGGTCCCCCAAAATGGGGAGGCCTGGGTGCCTGGGTGCCCCCCCCGGATGCCTGGGTCCCTTCCCAGACAGCTGGAGCCCCCCAAAATGGGGAGCCCCCGATGCCCGGGTGTCCCCCCCCAGGACACATGGGTCCCCAAAAATGGGGAGACCTGGACACCGGGGTCCCCCCGAAATGGGGAGGCCTGGGTGCCTGGGTGCCCCCCGGATGCCTGGGTCCCCCCCCCAGATGCATGTGTCCCCCCGAAATGGGGAGCCCCGATGCCTGGGCCCCCCCGAGCCCAAACCTGCCAGTAAAAGAGAAATGATTAAACACAACTTGCATCACGTGTCGGGGGGGGGGATGGGGGGGGGTGGGGGGAGGGGCAGGGGGCACCCGGCCGCCCGGGCACCTCAGTGGGGGGTGGGGGTCCCCACGGAGGGGACTTCGCTCTCTCCGGGTGGCTGCTCAAGGAGGGGGGAGGGGCCCGGGTGCCTGGGTCCCCTCCCCCCCCCGGGGTCCCCCATAAAGGCGGGTGCAGGGGGTGGCGGTGGGGGAGGGGACGCCGGCAGCATGTGGGGGAGGGTCAGAGCCTGCCGCCCCCAGGACCTCGGGGAGGTCATGAGGATGGTCAGGGTGAGGGGGGACCCGGGGGGGGCGGGGGGGGGGGGGGGCAGGGCCAGGCGTGCGGGGCTCCCCATTTTGGGGGGACCCAGGCGTCCGGGCCCTCACCCCCTCCCCCACCCCCCCCTCCCCCCCCCCAACCCCCCCCCCCCCAGGAAATCGCCGTCCTGCACAAGGTGCCCCTGGAGGAGGTGACGACGGACGAGAGGGGTACGGGGGGGGGAGGGGCGGGGGGGTTGAGGAGGGGGTCCCCTCTCACCCCCTCCCCCCCCCCCCCCCCCCAGTGCTGCTGGAGGCCGGTTTCGGGGTGACCCCCCCCCTGTTCGAGTGCTTCGTGGCCGAGCTGCCGCCCGGGGAGGTGGCGAGTGATGGTGCGGGGGGCTTGCACGAGGGGGGGGGGCTTGCACGAGGGTTTGCACGAGGGTGGGGGCTTGCACAAGGGTTTGCACGAGGGCTTGCACGAGGGTAGGGGGCTTGCACGAGGGTTTGCGGGAGGGTAGGGGGGTTGGCAGGGGGCTGCATAAGGTTTGCACGGGGGGATTTTGCACAAGGGTTTGCACGAGGGGGTGCAGGAGGGTTCAACGCGAGGGTTCGCACCAGGACTTGCACGGGGGGTCGCACGAG
>CM075621.1:297093-358171 GCA_037962945.1 Sarcoramphus papa | reverse complement strand
GTGCCACCGGGAGCCCTACATTACACACGCATGTGCCACCAGGACCTTACGCATGCACACTGGCTGTGTGCCACAGGGACCCCTATATTGCACACGTGTGTGTCTCCAGGACCCCCACGTATGTACACATGTGTGCCACAGGGACCACTCTATTGCACACGCATGTGTCACCAGGACCACCACATATGTACACGCATGTGCCACAGGGACCCCTATATTGAACATGAGTGTGTCTCCAGCCTCCCACATATGTACACGCGTGTGCCATGGGGACCCTTTTATTGCACATGCATGTGTCTCCAGGACCCCCACGTATGTAAACACGTGTGCCACGGGGACCCCTATATTGCACACGCATGTGCCACCAGGCCCCCACGTACATACATGTGTGTGCCACAGGGACCACTCTGTTGCACACACGTGTGTCACCAGGACCCCCACATATGTACATGCGTGTGCCACGGGGGACCTCTATATTGCACACGCATGTGTCTCCAGGCCCCCCACGTATGTGCACACGTGTGCCACGGGGACCCCTATATTGCACGCACATGTGTCACCAGACCCCCCATGCATGTACACACGTGTGCCACAGCGACCCCTACATTGCACATGCATGTGTCACCAGGCCCCCCACGTATGTGCACACGTGTGCCACGGGGACCCCTATATTGCACGCACATGTGTCACCAGGCCCCCCACGTATGTACACGCGTGTGCCACGGGGACCCTTTATTGCACACGTGTGTGTCACCAGGCCCCCACGTACGTACACGCGTGTGCCACGGGGACCCCCTCTAATTGCACACGTGTGCCAGGCGTGTGTGTGTGTGTCCCCCCGGGTGCCCGCCTCCACCCATGGGTGCCACCCCACCCAGGCAAAGGTTCGCCGGCCCCGCCCCGCCCCGCCCGCAGGGGACCCAGGCGGCCGTGACCTTGGGGCAGCCCTACCCCAGGGTGGGGGTGGGGTGGGGTGGGTGGGTGGGGGTGGGGGAGGGGCGGGGGGGGGGGGGGGAACCCCAGGCGTGTGGGTGCTGTTTGTGTTGGTAACCAGGGCCGGTGGTGACGTCAGTGGGGTGGGGGTGGGGGGACGCCCTGTCACGCACTGGGAGATACTGGGAGACGCTGGAGGGACACTGGGAGATGCTGGGGGGGGGACGGGACACGGACCCCAAATCAGTCCCTGCCCCCCCCTTCTCCTGCCGAGGCCACCCGGCACCGGGACAGACCCGTCCCCACACCCCCGCCGGGAACCGGCAAAGCCCGTGGCCCACCTCCCCCATCCCCACGTCCTCACCCACCCCGTGACACCCCCGTGTCCCCCATCCCCACGTCCCCAGTGTGGCCCACGTCCCCCATCCCCACGTCCCACCCAGCCCTGTGACACCCCCGTGTCCCCCATCCCCATGTCCCCACCGTGGCCCACGTCCCCCATCCCCACGTCCCCACCCGGCCCCGTGACACCCCCGTGTCCCCCATCCCCATGTCCCCACCGTGGCCCACGTCCCCCATCCCCACGTCCCCACCCGGCCCCGTGACACCCCCGTGTCCCCCATCCCCATGTCCCCACCGTGGCCCACGTCCCCCATCCCCACGTCCCCACCCGGCCCCGTGACACCCCCGTGTCCCCCATCCCCATGTCCCCACCGTGGCCCACGTCCCCCATCCCCACGTCCCCACCCAGCCCCGTGACACCCCCGTGTCCCCCATCCCCATGTCCCCACCGTGGCCCACGTCCCCCATCCCCACGTCCCCACCCGGCCCCGTGACACCCCCGTGTCCCCCATCCCCATGTCCCCACCGTGGCCCACGTCCCCCATCCCCACGTCCCCACCCGGCCCCGTGACACCCCCGTGTCCCCCATCCCCACCCAGCCCCATGACACCCCCACGTCCCCCGTCCCCACGTCCCCACCAGGCCCCGTGACACCCCCGTGTCCCCATCCCCACCCACCCTGGTGACACCCTCGTGTCCCCCATCCCCATGTCCCCACCGTGGCCCACGTCCCCCATCCCCACATCCCCACCAAGCCCCATGATGTCCCCGTGTCCCCCATCCCCACGTCCCCACTGTGGCCCACGTCCCCATCCCCACGTCCCCACCAGGCCCCGTGACACCCCCGTGTCCCCCATCCCCACGTCCCCACCAGGCCCCGTGACACCCCCGTATCCCCCATCCCCACGTCCCCACCCACCCTGGTGACACCCTCGTGTCCCCCATCCCCATGTCCCCACCGTGGCCCACGTCCCCCATTCCCATGTCCCCACCAAGCCCCATGATGTCCCCGTGTCCCCCATCCCCACATCCCCACCGTGGCCAACCTCCCCCACCCCCACACCCCGCCACCCCGACCTCCCCCAACGCCCCCACCCCCCCCACCCCCACCCCCCACCCCCCATCTCCCCCCCCCCAGGGTCCCACCACCCATTTACGACCCAACCCGTGCCAAAACCATCCCGGTAGACGATGACCCCACCGTGGAGGAAGTGCCACCGGCCACCGGCGCGTCTGTGTCACCACGTGCGTCACAGCCTTCCTCCCCCCCCCCCGCCATCACCGTCATCACCCAACCGAAATGATGGGGACAAAGGTCCGAGACATCCCACCCCACCCCCCACCCACCCCCACCCCCACCCACTGTCATATTTCTCCGGCCACACCCCGGCCACGGGATTCAGTCGGCTGCTTGGCGGCGCGGAGGAAGGAGGCGGCCATGACGGGGAGGATGCACGGTTGGGTGGTCGTCCTCTTCCTCGCCTGGACGGTGGCAGGTGAGTTTGGAGACCCACCAGCAAGGGGGGAGGTGGAGAAGATGGGGGGAGGTTGGAGGGGGGGCCCACGCGTAAGCCCGGATGGTGGTCTTGGAGGAGGAGGAGGAGGAGGAGGAGGAGGAAGGCAAGCGGAGGTTGGGGTCTCCTCCGTGGGGCGGTTGGGGGGTTGGGGGGTTGGGGTTGATGGCACCTCCAGTGGTCTCACCTCCACGGGGGTGACCTCCACCACAGCTCCCACCTCAGCAGGCTCACCCCCTTCCTTCACGTCCACTGGATCCACAAGAAGCACGCCCTCCTCCACAGGATCCACAGCCAATGAAGTACCATCGACCCAGACTGAACCCATCGCCACCACCACCCCAGCGACCTCCACAGCACCCACCGCCACCACCACCCAAGAGACCTCCACAGCACCCATCGCCACCACCACCCAAATGACCTCCACAGCACCCATCACCACCACTCAAGTGACCTCCACAGCACCCATCACCACCACCACCCAAGTGACCACCACAGCACCCATCACCACCACCCAAACGACCTCCACAGCACCCACCGCCACCACCACCCAAGCGATGTCCACAGCACCCACCGCCACCACCACCCAAGCGATGTCCACAGCACCCACCGCCACCACCACCCAAACGACCTCTGCAGCACCCACTGCCACCACCACCCAAGCGACCTCCACAGCACCCACCGCCACCACCACCCAAGCGACCTCCGCAGCACCCACTGCCACCACCACCCAAGCGATGTCCACAGCACCCACTGCCACCACCACCCAAGCGACCTCCACAGCACCCACCGCCACCACCACCCAAGCGACCTCCGCAGCACCCACTGCCACCACCACCCAAGCGATGTCCACAGCACCCACTGCCACCACCACCCAAGCGATGTCCACAGCACCCATTGCCACCACCACCCAAGCGATGTCCACAGCACCCACCGCCACCACCACCCAAGCGATGTCCACAGCACCCATCGCCACCACCACCCAAGCGATGTCCACAGCACCCATCGCCACCACCACCCAAGCGACCTCCACAGCACCCACCGCCACCACCACCCTACCGACCTCCACAGCACCCATCACCACCACCACCCAAGCGACCACCACAGCACCCATCGCCACCACCACCCAAGCAACCACCACAGCACCCATCACCACCACCCAAGCGACCTCCACAGCACCCATCACCACCACCCAAGCGACCTCAACAGCACCCATCGCCACCACCACCCAGGCGACCTCCACAGCACCCATCACCACCACCACCCAAGCGACCTCCACAGCACCCATCACCACCACCCAAGCGACCTCAACAGCACCCATCGCCACCACCACCCTACCGACCTCCACAGCACCCATTGCCACCACCACCCGAGTGACCTCAACAGCACCCATCACCACCACCATCCAAACGACCTCCACAGCACCCATCGCAACCACCACCCAAGCGACCTCAACAGCACCCACCGCCACCACCACCCAAGCGACCTCCACAGCACCCACCGCCACCACCACCCAAGCGACCTCCACAGCACCCACCGCCACCACCACCCAGGCGACCTCCACAGCACCCACCGCCACCACCACCCAAGCGACCTCCACAGCACCCACCGCCACCACCACCCAAGCGACCTCCACAGCACCCATTGCCACCACCACCCAAGCGACCTCCACAGCACCCATTGCCACCACCACCCAAACGACCTCCACAGCACCCACCGCCACCACCCAAGCGACCTCCACAGCACCCACCGCCACCACCACCCAAGCGACCTCCACAGCACCCACCGCCACCACCACCCAAGCGACCTCCACAGCACCCACCGCCACCACCACCCAAGCGACCTCCACAGCACCCATCGCCACCACCACCCAAGCGACCTCCACAGCACCCATCACCACCACCCAAGCGACCTCCACAGCACCCACTGCCACCGCCACCCAAGCGACCACCACAGCACCCATCGCCACCACCACCCAAGCGACCTCCACAGCACCCATCACCATCACCCAGGCGACCTCCACAGCACCCACTGCCACCACCACCCTACCGACCTCCACAGCACCCACCGCCACCACCACCCAAACGACCTCCACAGCACCCACCGCCACCACCACCCTACCGACCTCCACAGCACCCATCGCCACCACCACCCAAACGACCTCCACAGCACCCACCGCCACCACCACCCTACCGACCTCCACAGCACCCACCGCCACCACCACCCAAGCGACCTCAACAGCACCCATCGCCACCACCACCCAAGCGACCTCCACAGCACCCATTGCCACCACCACCCAAGCGATGTCCACAGCACCCACCGCCACCACCACCCAAGCGACCTCCACAGCACCCACCGCCACCACCACCCAAGCGACCTCCACAGCACCCATCGCCACCACCACCCAAGCGACCTCCACAGCACCCATCACCACCACCCAAGCGACCTCAACAGCACCCATCGCCACCACCACCCTACCGACCTCCACAGCACCCATTGCCACCACCACCCGAGTGACCTCAACAGCACCCATCACCACCACCATCCAAACGACCTCCACAGCACCCATCGCCACCACCACCCAAGCGACCTCAACAGCACCCACCGCCACCACCACCCAAGCGACCTCCACAGCACCCACCGCCACCACCACCCAAGCGACCTCCACAGCACCCACCGCCACCACCACCCAGGCGACCTCCACAGCACCCACCGCCACCACCACCCAAGCGACCTCCACAGCACCCACCGCCACCACCACCCAAGCGACCTCCACAGCACCCACCGCCACCACCCAAGCGACCTCCACAGCACCCACCGCCACCACCACCCAAGCGACCTCCACAGCACCCACCGCCACCACCACCCAAGCGACCTCCACAGCACCCACCGCCACCACCCAAGCGACCTCCACAGCACCCACCGCCACCACCACCCAAACGACCTCCACAGCACCCACCGCCACCACCCAAGCGACCTCCACAGCACCCACCGCCACCACCACCCAAGCGACCTCCACAGCACCCACCGCCACCACCACCCAAGCGACCTCCACAGCACCCACCGCCACCACCACCCAAGCGACCTCCACAGCACCCATCGCCACCACCACCCAAGCGACCTCCACAGCACCCATCACCACCACCCAAGCGACCTCCACAGCACCCACTGCCACCGCCACCCAAGCGACCTCCACAGCACCCATCGCCACCACCACCCAAGCGACCTCCACAGCACCCATCACCATCACCCAGGCGACCTCCACAGCACCCACTGCCACCACCACCCTACCGACCTCCACAGCACCCACCGCCACCACCACCCAAACGACCTCCACAGCACCCACCGCCACCACCACCCTACCGACCTCCACAGCACCCATCGCCACCACCACCCAAACGACCTCAACAGCACCCACCGCCACCACCACCCTACCGACCTCCACAGCACCCACCGCCACCACCACCCAAGCGACCTCCACAGCACCCATTGCCACCACCACCCAAGCGATGTCCACAGCACCCACCGCCACCACCACCCAAGCGACCTCCACAGCACCCATCGCCACCACCACCCAAGCGACCTCCACAGCACCCACTGCCACCACCACCCAAGAGACCTCCACAGCACCCACCGCCACCACCCAAGCGACCTCCACAGCACCCACCGCCACCACCACCCAAGCGACCTCCACAGCACCCATTGCCACCACCACCCAAGCGACCTCCACAGCACCCATCGCCACCACCACCCAAGCGACCTCAACAGCACCCATCGCCACCGCCACCCAAGCGACCTCCACAGCACCCATTGCCACCACCACCCAAGCGACCTCCACAGCACCCATCGCCACCACCACCCAAGCGACCTCAACAGCACCCATCGCCACCGCCACCCAAGCGACCTCCACAGCACCCATCGCCACCACCACCCAAGCGACCTCCACAGCACCCATCACCACCACCCAAGCGACCTCCACAGCACCCATCGCCACCACCCAAGTGACCACCACAGCACCCATCGCCACCACCACCCAAGCGACCTCCACAGCACCCATCACCACCACCCAAGCGACCTCCACAGCACCCATCACCACCACCCAAGTGACCACCACAGCACCCATCGCCACCACCACCCAAGCGACCTCCACAGCACCCATCACCACCACCACCCTAGAGACCTCTACAGCACCCATCACCACCACCCAAGAGACCTCCACAGCACCCATCACCACCACCCAAGTGACCTCCACAGCACCCATCACCACCACCACCCAGGCGACCTCCACAGCACCCACCGCCACCACCACCCAAGCGACCTCCACAGCACCCATCACCACCACCACCCAAGCGACCTCCACAGCACCCATCACCACCACTGAAGGGACCTCCACAGCACCCATCACCACCACCACCCTAGAGACCTCCACAGCACCCATCACCACCACTGAAGGGACCTCCACAGCACCCATCACCACCACCACCCAAGGGACCTCTACAGCACCCATCACCACCACCCCAGCGACCTCCACAGCACCCATCACCACCACCACCCTAGAGACCTCCACAGCACCCATCACCGCCACCCAGGCGACCTCCACAGCACCCATCACCATCACCCTACCGACCTCCACAGCACCCATCACCACCACCACCCTAGAGACCTCTACAGCACCCATCACCACCACCCAAGAGACCTCCACAGCACCCATCACCACCACCCAAGCGACCTCCACAGCACCCATCACCACCACCACCCAAGCAACCTCCACAGCACCCATCACCACCACCCAAGCGACCTCAACAGCACCCATCGCCACCACCACCCAAGCGACCTCCACAGCACCCATCACCACCACTGAAGGGACCTCCACAGCACCCATCACCACCACCACCCTAGAGACCTCTACAGCACCCATCACCACCACCCAAGCGACCTCCACAGCACCCATCACCACCACCCAAGTGACCTCAACAGCACCCACCGCCACCACCACCCAAGCGACCTCCACAGCACCCATCGCCACCACCACCCAGGCGACCTCCACAGCACCCACCGCCACCACCCAAGTGACCTCCACAGCACCCATTGCCATCACCACCCAAGTGACCTCAACAGCACCCATCGCCACCACCACCCAAGTGACCTCTGCAGCACCCATTGCCACCACCACCCAAGTGACGTCCACAGCACCCATCGCCACCACCACCCAGGCGACCTCCACAGCACCCATCACCACCACCCAAGTGACCTCCACAGCACCCATTGCCATCACCACCCAAGTGACCTCAACAGCACCCATCGCCACCACCACCCAAGTGACCTCTGCAGCACCCATTGCCACCACCACCCAAGTGACGTCCACAGCACCCACCGCCACCACCACCCAGGCGACCTCCACAGCACCCATCGCCACCACCCAAACGACCTCCGCAGCACCCATCACCACCGCCACCCAAGCGACCTCCACAGCACCCATCGCCACCACCACCCAAGCGACCTCCACAGCACCCATCGCCACCACCACCCAAGTGACCACCACAGCACCCATTGCCACCACCACCCAAGTGACCTCCACAGCACCCATCACCACCACCACCCAAGGGACCTCTACAGCACCCATCACCACCACCCAAGCAACCTCCACAGCACCCATCACCACCACCCAAGCGACCTCCACAGCACCCACCGCCACCACCACCCAAGCGACCTCCACAGCACCCACCGCCACCACCACCCAAGCGACCTCCACAGCACCCACCGCCACCACCACCCAAGCGACCTCCACAGCACCCACCGCCACCACCACCCAAGAGACCTCCACAGCACCCACCGCCACCACCCAAGAGACCTCAACAGCACCCATCGCCACCACCACCCAAGCGACCTCCACAGCACCCACCGCCACCACCACCCAAGCGACCTCCACAGCACCCACCGCCACCACCACCCAAGCGACCTCCACAGCACCCATCGCCACCACCACCCAAGAGACCTCCACAGCACCCATCACCACCACCCAAGTGACCTCCACAGCACCCATCACCACCACTGAAGGGACCTCTACAGCACCCATCACCACCACCCAAGTGACCTCCACAGCACCCATCACCACCACTGAAGCGACCTCCACAGCACCCATCACCACCACCCAAGCGACCTCTACAGCACCCATCACCACCACTGAAGGGACCGCCACAGCACCCATCACCACCACTGCAGCCACCTCTACAGCACCCATCACCACCACTGAAGGGACCTCCACAGCACCCATCACCACCACCCTAGAGACCTCTACAGCACCCATCACCACCACCCAAGCGACCTCCACAACTACCTCCAGCGCCGCTATTCCTTCAGGTGAGTCCACCTCCCCCCCACGGGACCACCCCACCCCTCACCCCCACCCCACCCCGCTCCCAGCGGGTCCCCGTGGCCCTGGGTGGCCCCCAGGGTGCCCACCTCACCCCCCCCCCTCCTCCCTCCCAGTCGTCTGCCAGAACGGGGGCACCTACGATGGCATCAAGTGTCTCTGCACCCCGGCTTTCTACGGCCCCTTCTGCGAGTTCCCCACCAACTCCATCCAGACCACGCTCCGTAAGTGCCACCTCCACCCACCCCCCAGGACCTCCGTGGAGATCTTGACCTCCCTGGGCCACCACCCTTGGAGGTCTTCACCTCCGTGGGCACCACTCTTGGAGGTGTTGACCTCCGTGGGCCACCACCTTTGGAGGTGTTGACCTCCCTGGGCCACCACCCTTGGAGGTCTTCACCTCCGTGGGCACCACTCTTGGAGGTGTTGACCTCCGTGGGCCACCACCCTTGGAGGTCTTCACCTCCCTGGGCCACCACCCTTTGAGGTCTTGACCTCCCTGGGCCACCACCCTTGGAGGTCTTGACCTCTGTGGCCCACCACCCTTGGAGGTCTTGACCTCCCTGGGCCACCACCCTTGGAGATCTTGACCTCCCTGGGCCACCACCTTTGGAGGTGTTGACCTCCCTGGGCCACCACCCTTGGAGGTCTTCACCTCCGTGGGCACCACTCTTGGAGGTGTTGACCTCCGTGGGCCACCACCCTTGGAGGTCTTCACCTCCCTGGGCCACCACCCTTGGAGACCTTGACCTCCGTGGGCCACCACCCTTTGAGGTGTTGACCTCCGTGGCCCACCACCCTTGGAGGTCTTCACCTCCGTGGGCCACCACCTTTGGAGGTGTTGACCTCTGTGGCCCACCACCCTTGGAGGTCTTGACCTCTGTGGCTCACCACTCTTGGATGTCTTGACCTCCATGGCCCACCACCCTTAGAGACCTTGACCTCTGTGGCCCACCACCCTCAGCTCCTTTCCTTCATCCTTTCTTCTCCTCTAGCTTACCCGGGAACGTTCGTGGCAGACGTGGAGATGGTGGTGACCGTCACCAACTTCAACTACAGCAAGGAGCTGCAGGACACCCAATCGGAGACCTACCGCTCCTTTGAGGAGCACTTCCAGCAGGAGGTGAGGGCGGGGGACCGCCTTGTCCCCCTGTGGCCTCCTCGTCCCCCCGTGGCCGCCTTGTCCCCCCGTGGCCTCCTCGTCCCCCCGTGGCCGCCTCGTCCCCTCCGCTGGTGGCTCACGCAACCCTTTGCCTTCGCAGATAAAGAACATCTACGGGAACGTCCCCGGCTACGAGGGCGTGAGGATCATCAGCCTCAAGTAAGGGGGTCCTGAGCCCCGAGTTTGGGGTGGGGTGGGGTGGGTGGTGGTGGGGTGGGGGTCTCCCCCACCGTTCCCCCCCCCCTTTAACCCCCGCTCTCTTCCCCTTCTCCGAAGGCCCGGCAGCATCGTGGTGGACCACGAGATCATCTTCACCTTGCCGGAGAGCAGCAACGCGACGGAGGATTTCGAGGAGATAACGAAGAAGCTGGTGGAGAGGTTGCAGGAGACGGAGAACGGCCAGGGCGCCTGCCAGCACAACAAGAGTGGGTGCCCTCCCCCGCCCCCTCCCCCCATGCCTGGGTCCCACCTGGGGCACCCAAAGGTGGGTCTCTGATGCCACCTTCTCTCTCTCTCTCTCTCTCGCCCACCCCAGCCATCCTCTGCCTCGCTGTGTCGCCCAACCCCGTCGTCAGGAACATGACCAAGGCGCCTTCCCTGGACGGTGAGACCTCTGGGCGCCCTCCCCCCGGCCCCCGGCGCCCCCCACCAGTTCTCCCAGTTCCCGGCGCGCCCCACCGGTTCTCCCAGCTCCCTATGCACCCCGCCGCTCCCTCGTGCTGCCCCACATGTTCTCCCCACTCTCCCCCTGCACCCCACCAGTCCCCCATGGTCCCCACCAGCCCCCCATGCACCCCACCAGTTCCTTGCCCACCCCACCAGCCCCCCATGCACCCCACCAGTTCCTTGCCCACCCCACCAGCCCCCCATGCACCCCACCAGCTCCTTGCCCACCCCACCAGTCCCCCATGCACCCCACCAGTTCCTTGCCCACCCCACCAGTCCCCCGCGCACCCCACCAGCCCCCATGGTCCTTCACCAGCCCCCCATGCACCCCACAAGCCCCCCATGCACCCCACCAGTTCCTTGCCCATCCCACCAGCCCCCCATGCACCCCACCAGTCCCCCATGGTCCCCGCCAGCCCCCCATGCACCCCACCAGCTCCTTGCCCATCCCCCCAGCCCCCCGTGCCCCCCCCCCAGCCCCCCGTGCACCCCCCCACCCCCCAGCGCACCCCCCCAGCATCTCCCATTCACCCCTAACCCTCCAACCCCCCCACCCCTCCCGCCCCACAGCGATCTGCTGGCAGCGAGCACCCAACGAATACCGAGACTTCTACTACCCGGTGACAACGGAAGGCGTCATCCGTTGCGTCACCAACTGCACGCCCAACGTGCCGAACACCATGGATTGCAACTACGGCCAGTGCCACGTCACCCGGGCCGGTCCTCAGTGCTTGTAAGTCCCACCGCGGGGTCCCACGGCCACGAAGTTGACCGGTAGAGGAGTCTCCGGTATCTCCGCACCGGTCCCGTCGGCATGGTGCAAGGAGAAGGTGGGCCTGATCCTGTCTTCTCCCCACAGCTGCCAGGATGAAGCCTTGTACTGGTACACGGATACCCGCTGCTCCGGGCGTGTCAGCAAGTTGGCCACGGGATTGGGACTGGTGGCCACCGTCTTGCTCGTCAGCTGCATCGTCCTCGCCGTGATGCTGGTCAGGGATCGCCGGAAGAGGTACGTGCTGAGGGAGAGGAGCCCGGGTGCCGGGGTTCCTTGTTGGGGGGCGGCGGGGGGGGTCTTCCAGTTCAGAGGAGGGTCGGCAGCCTGGGTTCACTGGGGGGGGGGACGACACACACGGGATGGGGGGACGGGGGGACCCCCCCCTTTTTCTGGCTTCTCCGCTCTGAGACCCCCTCTTGCTGCCCACTTAGTGACCGTCAACTCCGTGCCGATGGCAACTGGTACGAGGACGACGATAGCTTGGCCTGGCGCTCATCCGACGGCTTCCTCTACCGCAACACGGGAGCCGACGGCGCCGTAGGCGACCCCCAACCCCAAGGCGGGTTGACGGTGACCAACGCTTCGGGAAGAACCCCGAGATCTCCAACCGCGCCCCGCCACCGTCTCCCCAGAGATGGTGAGGGTCCGTACAACTTCACGCCTTCCTTAGAACTGGTGGATACCTCCATCCCGGTACGTTTCCCCTTCTTCTCCGGCAGCACCCACCACCCTCCCCTCGATCGAGGACCCAAGGGAGAACCCCACACTCTTCTCACCCCCTTCCATCTCCTCCTTCTCCCCCCCCCCCAGATGAAGATCTCCAGGCCACAGCTCACAACCCAGCTATGATCCTGCGTCGGGGACGTCTCGGCTGTCAACGGAAGAAACCCCAACCGAGATGAAGAGTCGAGACCCCCGCGCCCCCCCCCCCCCCAACCTCAACGCAACTGGTCTTCTCGCCCAAGGGGGAAGACCCAAACCCACCCGGCGTGGCCGGACCACCGGCATGCAGGCTGTGCCGAAAGCCGGACGAGATGCTGGGGGCAGGTGACCCCCCGATATTTATTATTTATTCGGATGATGAAGCCTGCAGCGCCACGAAACCGCCCGCGGCTCTCAGGCTGAGCCCAGGGGGTCCACGGGGGGGATGATGCCCACCCCCCCACCCCACCCCCCACCCCCTCCCCCACCCCACCCCACCCCACCCCCCAAGCACGGAGGAGAAGCCCTTTAACGGGAGCGCAGGACTCCGAAGGGGGTGCAGGCTGTGGCGAGCCGCAGGGAGGCGGCCACGGAGGACCCTCGCCCCTCCCCCCCCGTCCCCTCCCCCCCCCCAATTTCACAAGGGTGTCACGTGTCGTAATAAATTTATTATTATCACTCTCGCTTATTTTAATTAAATTGTTTTCCTTCCTGGCGGGAAGCACGTGGTACCCAGGACACGCTGGGATGCACTGGGGAGCCCTGGGAAGTACTGGGACACCCTGGGGAGCACGTGGTACCCAGGACACGCTGGGATGCACTGGGGAGCCCTGGGAAGTACTGGGACACCCTGGGGAGCCCGTGGTACCCGGGTCACGCTGGGATGCACTGGGGAGCCCTGGGAAGTACTGGGACACCCTGGGGAGCACGTGGTACCTGGGTGATGCTGGGATGCACTGGGGAGCCCTGGGAAGTACTGGGACACCCTGGGGAGCACGTGGTACCTGGGTGATGCTGGGATGCACTGGGGAGCCCTGGGAAGTACTGGGACACCCTGGGGAGCCCGTGGTACCCAGGTCACGCTGGGATGCACTGGGGAGCCCTGGGAAGTACTGGGACACCCTGGGGAGCCCGTGGTACCCAGGACACGCTGGGATGCACTGGGGAGCCCTGGGAAGTACTGGGACACCCTGGGGAGCCCGTGGTACCCGGGTCACGCTGGGATGCACTGGGGAGCCCTGGGAAGTACTGGGACACCCTGGGGAGCCCGTGGTACCCAGGACACGCTGGGAGGCACTGGGGAGCCCTGGGAAGTACTGGGACACCCTGGGGAGCCCGTGGTACCCGGGTCGTGCTGGGATGCACTGGGGAGCCCTGGGAAGTACTGGGACACCCTGGGGAGCACGTGGTACCCGGGTCACGCTGGGATGCACTGGGAAATACTGGGACACCCCGGGGAGCACGTGGCACCCAGAACAAACTCAGGAGCCCTGGGACGTACTGGGACACACTGGAGAGCACAGGGCACCCAGAACAAACTGGGAAGTACTGGGATGCACTGGGACACCCCGGGGAGCATGTGGCATCCAGAACACACTGGGACACACTGGGAAGTACTGGGACACCCCAGGAAGGAGGGAGCACGGTGGCGGGGGGGGGACAGGACACCCCGGAGGGAAGGGAGAAGTGGGGGGGGGGACACGCCCGGTGCCACCAGAACCATGCACAGTGCCGGACTGGGCCGGGTGGGGGCACCCATGGGTGCCTGGGGGTGGGGGGGACCTGAGGATGGCACCCATGGGTGTCTGGGGACAGAGGGTCTCGGGGACACTGCCCACGGATGCCTGGGGATGGGGGACCCCAGAGATGGCACCCGTGGCTGCGCCACGGATGAAGCACCCCGAGGATGGTGCCTGTAGGTGCCTGGGGACGGAGGACCCTAGGGACAGCACCCAAAGAAGGAGAGCCCCAGGGACGGAGCCTGAGGGTGCCCAGGGATGGAGGACCCCAGGGATGGCACCCAGGGATGGGTGGCCCTGGAAAAACCACCTATAGGTGCCAAGGGGATGCACCCAACCCCCCCCGTGCCACCCTCCTCCCTGTCACGTGGCGAGGAGGGACCACAAAGGCGGGCTAGGGACGGCACGGGGGTGGCACCGGGCCCCCCAGCACCCAAGGGGGCAGAGGACACGGACGTGGCGCCGCTTTGCCGCATCCCAGCCTGGCTTTGGCCATCCCGGGTGATTCGGCAGGAACCGAGCCCTTGATTCCCACCCCCCCCCCCCTCCTTCTCCATCCGTCTGTCCGTCCGTCCGTCCATCTCCAGAAGGTTTGGGGAGAGGACAACGCCCCAAGGTGGGGCAGAACGCGTGGGTGCCGGTAACAGAAGGGACCCACCACATTTCACCCTAATCTTATCAGCGTGGCGGGGCGACTGTGGCTCCCTCCCTCCCTTGTCGCCGGCGCAAGGGTTGGGCGCTTTTGTGGCCGGTTCCGAGCTTCCCGGGAAGGTGGAACACCACGGGGACATCCGGACCTTCTCACGCCCTCTCTATTTTGGGATTTGATAAAAATTACTCAGCCATTATTTACCGACTCGGCCCTACTTTGCGGTTGATGACCGGTGCCGGATTCGGCACACAAAATCACTGCATCCGGTGCCTCCGGCTCAGTCGCTCCGTGGTTCCTTGCTCCTTCAGGTTCTGCTGACGATGGAGCTGGATTGCTTCTTCTTCGTCCTCCTCTTCATCCCCTTGGAGGCTCTGTTAGGTAAGAGAGGGACAAGAGGGAGAGATCGCCGTCCTGCTGGCAGCGAGGCGTCAGCCCTCCCTGTCCTCCTTCTCCCACCCCCTTCCCACCTCCTCCGAAAAATCCTTCCGGGTGGATTTTGGTTCTTTCTGGGTTTCCCGGTCCATTGGAAGCTCCTCTTCAAAGAACTCGGACCACCCAACTGCCCTCGGCACATGGGTGTTCTTCCCACCCATGAGGGGTGCCCCACCTGCCCTCCGAGGGCGAAGTCACCCTATGGGTGCCCTTTCCCCTTTTCCTTTCTCTGGGTGGGGGATTCGTTGCCTCGGGCACCGGTCGGAGCCGGTTTTTGAGGAGGGAAAACCTCGATTCCCTCCTCGGACTCCGGGGTCCTCTCCTCGGGGTGGGGATGGGGGGGTGGGTTGGAGGGTGTTGACTCACCAGAGGTGGGGTGGGAGCGGAGTCGGTCTCCCGGGTCCCTCCTCCAGGCAGGGTTTGGGGGTGTCGGGATTCGTGTCACCCCCCTCTCCCGCTCCAACCTGGGGTACCTTCCAGCTCCCTGTGAGAACGGCGGCACGGCGGTAGGGGAGGGATGCGTGTGCCGGCCCGGCTACAACGGCACCCGCTGCGAGACCAGTGATCCCGCTAAGGCTTGCCAAAACGGCAGCACCGCCGTGGGGACGAAGTGCTACTGCCCGCCGGGATTTCGGGGTCCCCTTTGTCAACACCCCGACCCCACCAGCGCCTGCCGGAATGGGGCCACGGTTTTTGGGATGGCGTGCCTGTGTCCGCCGGGATACCGGGGAGATGTCTGCCAGTACCCAGAGCATCCTGGCTCGTGCCTAAACGGTGGCACGCTGGTGGGGTTGGCCTGTCACTGCCCCCCGGCAGTCTGGGGACCCCAGTGTGAGTGCACCAGCTCATCCACTGCCACGGTGCCCACCACGGCCTGGAGCCCAAGCAGAGCGGGCAGCGAGGTCTCCACATCGGCGTACATCAACCGCATCAGGCGTCCCATGGAGAGCCGTGCCATGGTCCTGACCGCCTTGAAAAACAACACCACGGCCACGTTCCTGACTACCGTCACGGAAAGCAAAGCTACGGCCATCCCCCCAAAAAGCAACACCACGGCCACGGAAAGGAACACTACGGACATGCGACCGACCGCCCCGGAAAGCAACACCACGGCCACGCTATCAACTACCCCGCTGGAGAGCAACACCACGGCCACGGAAAGCAACACCATGGCCACCACCACGGAAAGCAACACCACGGCCACCACCATGGAAAGCAACACCATGGCCACCACCACGGAAAGCAATACCACGGCCACCACCATGGGAAGCAACACCACGGCCACCACCACGGAAAGCACCACGGCCACTCTACGGAGCCCCATGGAAAGCAACACGACGGCCATGTTCTCAACCGCTCCCACCAACGCCTCTGCTACCCCAGCACCGGCTCAGCCCAACGCCACCCACCCGGTCTCCTTGAATGCCACCACAGCATGCGCCGGGAACTGCACCAGCCCCGCCACCAAGACCACAGCGGTGACGCCCCAGTCCCCTCCCAACACCACGGTGCCTACCACGACATTGAGTCCGGGCTCCACCACCACCACCACCACCTGGGCTTCTTCAACCAGCAGAGCCACCGCCACCGTCACCGGCACCACCTCGGCCACCCTCTACCTCCCGCACGGGTCCAGCTGCCCTCCGGCTAGTGGGTGTCCTGGCATGGGGTCCTTGGGGTGGGGCAGGGGTGGGTGGGGGTCTCCTTTCCAGGGCCAGGAGGGACATGGGGTCTTCCAGGGGAGGAGGGGAGGAGGAGGAGGAGGGAGAGAAGGACAGACATGGGTCCAGCCCTGTGGTTCGGTGGGTGTCCTGGCACGGGGTCCTTGGGGTGGAGGTCTCCTTCCTAGGGGTCTCCTGGGACAAGGGGATAAAGGGGGAGGACGAAGGATGGATGTGGGGGTCTGCCACGCCCAAGGATGAGAGCTTGGGGGGGGGGGCAGGTGGGGAGGCCAGGACGCCTGGGTCCCCTCACCAACTCCTTCTGTCCCCGCCTCCCTTCCAGTCATCTGCCACAACGGTGGCATCGCCAACTTGACCGAATGCCTCTGCCCACCTGGCTACTCCGGCCCCACTTGCGAGAGAGTGAATGCCACCGACCGGTGCGCCGCCGGCAGCACGGCAGTGGGCGACCGGTGCATCTGCCCGCCGGGGCGGTCGGGACCCCGTTGCGACACCCGTGACGAAGCCACGGCTTGCCGGAACGGAGGCACGGCCGTGGGCACCGAGTGTTACTGCCCCGGTGGGTTTTATGGCCCACGGTGTGAGTACCACCTCACCGCCGCTGTCCTCACCTCTGGAAGGACCACCGCATCCCGAGCACCACCCAATCGCCCTACGAGGAGCGGAGCTACACCCAGGAGCACCAGGAGAACCACCACCACGCCCAGCCCTACCACCACAGGTTGGGGGGGGGCGGGTCTTCCTCGGTGTGGCTGCTCATGCAAAGACCCCCACCCTGGTCATTTCTGGGAGAGGACCCCCCCACCCACCCACCCACCCAAAGGGGCTTGCACCCCTGAAGCTTCAGTGTTGCCCCCCCCACCAAGGGGGGGAGCTGCTGGTTGGGACGAGGCACGGCTTTTCTCCCTGTCCCCCCCCCCCCCCAAAAAAAAATTGGGGTGCTGTGGTCATGGTGCACCCAACTGAATGGAGCTGGGAGGAGACACGGGGTGCTGGACATCACGGGAAGGGGGAAAAGGGGGTGCAGGCAGGCAGTGGGGGGGGTACCCATGAGTCCTTGTGGCCTTCTCCCCCCCCCCAGATCCCTGCCAGAACGGGGGTCACTGGGAGGGGGTGGCTTGTGGCTGCCCCCCCAGTGTGGAAGGAGACTTCTGCCAGTTCGGCGTACCAACCATCAACATCACGGCAAGTAAGGGAGAGAGGGGACACCCCCCCCGTCCCCCCTGTCCCCAAGAGGGACACCCCACGGGATGTCCCCATCTCACGGGCATCTTACCCCCTTCCACGAAGAGCTGGACCACTCCGTGGTGATGGTGGCGCACGTCACCAACCGGAACTTCTCCGAGGACATGGGGGACCCCTCGTCCACCGCCTATCGCAGCTTCGTGGATGAGTTCAGCCGGACGGTGAGGCCCACGTTGTGTCCTACCCCAAGTCATTGGCGGGGCCACCGGGACCACGCCAAGGGACCACCCATCCCAGTCCCACCGGTGACACGCGTCTCTCTGTCCCCAGATGGATCGGATCTACCACAATGTCTCCGGCTACCGCGGCACCCAAGTCCTGACCCTGACGTGAGTGCGTGGCTGGTGGTGGGGATGGGATGGGATGGGATGGGATGGGATGGGATGGGATGGGATGGGATGGGATGGGATGGGATGGGTGAGGAACCACTGGGATGGGATAGGATGGGATGGGATGGGATGGGATGGAATGGGATGGGATGGGTGAGGAACCACTGGGATGGGATAGGATGGGATGGGATGGGATGGGTGAGGAACCACTGGGATGGGATGGGATGGGATGGGATGGGATGGGATGGGATGGGATGGGATGGGATGGGTGAGGAACCACTGGGGTGGAATGGAATGGGATTGGGATGGGATGGAATGGGATGGGATGAGATGGGATGGGATGGGATGGGTGAGGAACCACTGGGATGGGATGGGATGGGATGGGATGGGTGAGGAACCACTGGGGTGGGATGGGATGGGATGGGTGAGGAACCACTGGGGTGGGATGGGATGAGATGGGATGGGATGGGTGAGGAACCACTGGGATGGGATGGGATGGGATGAGATGGGATGGGATGGGATGGGATGGGATGGGTGAGAAACCACTGGGATGGGATGGGATGGGATGGGATGAGATGGGATGGGATGGGTGAGGAACCACTGGGGTGGAATGGAATGGGATTGGGATGGGATGGAATGGGATGGGATGAGATGGGATGGGATGGGATGGGATGGGTGAGGAACCACTGGGGTGGGATGGGATGGGATGGGTGAGGAACCACTGGGATGGGATGGGATGGGATGGGATGAGATGGGATGGGATGGGTGAGGAACCACTGGGGTGGGATGGGATGGGATGGGTGAGGAACCACTGGGGTGGGATGGGATGAGATGGGATGGGATGGGTGAGGAACCACTGGGATGGGATGGGATAGGATGGGACGGGATGGGATGGGATGGGTGAGGAACTCCATGCCCCATGCCGATGGTCTCGCTGCCCCACAGAAAAGGCAGTGTGGTGGTGCACTACAAAGTCCTGCTGCACCCACTGGCCGGAGACAAGCCCACCACCAACCTTGACCACCGAGTCCTGGAGCTGCTGGAGGCTGCCAACGCCACCGCTCAGCCCCAAAACTGCAGCCACTCGGCGAGTAGGTGCCAAGCGACCCACTGCCGGTCACGGTTGGTCCCCCGCATCTCTGGCGGCCTCCGATGACCGCTCCCTACTCTTCCCTCTCCCAGAAGAGTTCTGCTTCAACACGTCCTCCTCCAGAGCTACCCACGCCAACGAGCTGGCGCTCAACGCCACGGGTGAGCGCGGGTGGCTGGGACACCGTGGGGAGTGGGATGGGGTCAGGGCTCCTCTGACCGATGACTTCTCCTCTCCAGAGCTCTGCAGAAAGTATACGTCGCCCCGCTTCAGCCGGTATTACTATCCCTACTGGTTGCGCAACAGCCTCCTCTGCATCACCAACTGCACCCTCAACGTCCCCGGCTCCATCAACTGCAACAGCGGGCTCTGCCGGTTGACGCTGGAGGGACCCCATTGCTTGTGAGTGGACCCAAAGCTCACCCCTTACCCAGAATTCCCACCTTACCCCCCGCCCCCCAGTCTTGAACCCTCACTCACACCCAAACCTCCCCGTAACGCTGACCGTAAACCTGATTCCGGTCCTAAACCTGATAACGACCCTAATCTTAACCCCAGCCCTGACCCAAACCTACTCCCAGTCGCAGCGTTAACCTCCTAGCCCTAACCTGACCCTTAACCCCACCCAAGCCCTAACCCCGGTGGGAACCTGAACCCCAATCCTTGACCCCAAACCCCAACTCTTGAGCCCAACACCCCAACCCTCGACCCTCAAGCTCCCACCGCAACCCAAAATCTTGACCCCAAAACCTGGAGCCCAACGCCCCAACTCCTGCCCTCCAAACCCAACCCTTGACCCCCAAGCGCCAGCCCCTGCTCTCCAAACCCAATCCTTGACCCCCAAGAACCAACCCCTCCTCTCCAAACCCAACCCTTGCTCTCCAAACCCAACCCTTGACCCCCGAGCACCAGCCCCTGCCCTCCAAACCCAACCCTTGACCCCCAAGTGCCAGCCCCTGCCCTCCAAACCCAACCCTTGACCCCCAAAAGCCCTTGACCACAACCCCAAACCTCCATCCCGACCCATGGACGTGGGGCTGGGTCTCCTGGGTTCTCCCCAGCTCTGGGAAGGGGCTGGTGGGTTTCTTGGAGGATCCCAATCCCCAACCTCCACCCTGGGCCAGATCCCGGGGCCGGGGGGGGGGGATCCTGCCCGTGACGCATCACCCCCACAGCTGCCCGGACATGCCTTGGTACCTGACATCTGGCAGCCGCTGCCAGACCCACATCAGCAAACTGGGGCTGGGGCTGGGTGTGGGGCTGGGGCTGGGACTGGTCCTCCTCATCCTGCTCATCCTTTGCGTCGTCCTTACCACCTGCTTGGCCCAAGGGAAGAAGAAATCTGCCGGTGCCAGGTGAAAGGACTGGGGTCCACGGGGCGGGGGGGTCCGGGGAGGAGAGTTGGGGCTTCACCAAAACTTGGGGGGCAGCAGTTTTTCCCCATGGGGATGGGAAGGTTCAACTCCCCAACCCCAGGCAGGGCTGAGACCCCGATGCTGGAGCCCATAAGCTCCAGCGTCTCCCCAGCCCCACACGCAAGGCCCGTGGGCTCACCGGTTCCCCGTTCTACAGCACGACCGGTGAGGACAGCAGCTGGTTGGACAGCAGGCGCAACACCCATGCCACCGGCGTCTACCACGTGAACGGTAGAGGCTCCACGCCCCAGCAAGGTGAGACCCATTGGGGGGCAAAACCATCCCCGTAGCGGGGAGACCCCCCCCCCCGCCCTTGCCAGACCCTCACCCTCCTTCCTCTTCCAGACCCCTACGAACACAGCTCCTACAAGCCCAACGCAGAGGTGGCGGCACCCACCATGCCTGTAGGTGCTCGGGCGGCGCCGGTGCCGCAGTCGGCACTGTGGGTGCCGGGGGGCGGGGTGGGGGGGGGGACGGGACACAGAGACGGACACCCCATCCTCACCTCTCCCTCCCCTCTTTGCAGGTACCGGCAGAAGGTGCAACACCCCTGTGACCACCCCCCCTCCAAAAATAGCCGGTGGCGGACGGTCAAGGCTACCTTGGTGCCCCACACCGGGCAGGACCCTTGGCACGGGGTGGCGGGGGGGTGGGTGGGGGGCAGCGACCAAAGACCTCAGCCCCACCGGAGAGGGGAGGTGGGGAATTCCCCCTCCCCCGGCATTTCTTATTTTGGGGGTGAAAGCAAGGGGGATGCGGTTCCTCTGGGAAAGAGGAGGGGGCTCCCCGTGGTCCCGGGGGGCTCCTCGCTGGAGAGGACATCCCTGCGCCCGGTTGGGGCTCGATCCGGCTCACGAAGCCTCACGTGAGCCAGATAATCCTTACCTTGGCAGAAATTATATTTATTAACGTATTTCTTTCACCTCCTGGCAAATAACCTGGAAAGACGGGGCTGGGGGGGAAGGGATTCCCAAAGGCAGGGTGCCAACGCTGCTGACCCACTTGGGGGTCAAGAGTAGGGGCTGGGGGGGGTCACGGTTGGGGTCTTGGGGGTCATGGTTGGGGTTTTGGAGGTTGAGATTGGGGTCTTGGGCGTTGAGATTGGGGTTTTGGGGGTTGAGATTGGGGTCTTGGGGGTTGAGATTGGGATCTTGGGGGTCATGGCTGGGGTTTTGGGGGTTGAGATTGGGGTCTTGGGGGTCACAGTTGGGGTTTTGGGGCTTGAGATTGGGGTCTTGGGGGTCACGGTTGGGGTCTTGGGGGTCATGGTTGGGGTTTTGGAGGTTGAGATTGGGGTCTTGGGGGTCACGGTTGGAGCTTTGGGGTTCACCATTGAGGTTTTGGGGGTCAAGGGGTGGGTTTGGAGGGGAATTCCCAGGGCCGTGCCACCGGTCGGGTTTAGAAATGAACCAGGAAAACCCAACCGTGACCGGAGGAGGAAGAAATTCTTCCAAACGCTTGTTTGCCAAACCCCGGTGAGGAGGAACACCCGGCCGACACCTGTCCGTCCAGAAATACAATAAAAATTTCTCCTCTGCCGCCAACAAAACACTGTCCGCCCTGCCTGGCATCTCCTCACCCCTCCCACAACCACCGGTGCCAGCCAGAGAGATGACGGATGTTTGTTTTCTGGGTGGAAAAGGGCCCTTCCCCCCCTCCCCCCCCCCCCCGCCCCCGTCACTGGTGGGCGCGGGGGCAGGGTGGGAAAAGGGGGAGGAAGGTGACCAAAGAGTTTTTGGGTAGGTCTCGAGGGGTGGGGGGTGGGGGGGTTGGAGGGGGGTCCCCGTTTTCCTCACCGGTGGATGTAGCGTTGGGGTGCTGCCCGTGCCCGTCTTGGGGTGGGGAGCGGGAATGCAGCGTTGAGCTCCCCTCCCCCCCCCCCTCCCCCCCCCCTCCCCTCCAAGCCTGGGGGGGGTTGACGTTGGCTTCAGCCCCACCTTGGGGATACGATACCCAAGGGTGTCCCAATCACCGGTCTCAACGGTCGCGAACGGTTTTGGGAGACCCTCGGCAAACTCAACCGCCGTGGTTCACCGGGCGGGCTGCGCCGTTTGGTCCCTGCCCACTGCCGGACAAAGGTCTTCCCTTGCCACTTCCCACCGGCACTGTGCTCGCCCCGAGCGCGCTTCGGGCTCTGGGATACAGCTAGCATGGGATCGGTGAAGGGGGAGATGAAGGTTTCCATCTTTCCTTCCCGCTTCTTCCTCCTCCTCCTCCTCCTCGGAGGCAAAATGAGTGAGTAGGGCTTGCGGGGGGGGGGAGGACGACACAACTTTCCTTGGACGTTTTGGGGGGACAGAGGGGGTGCCACGAGGTGGGACAGGAGGTGCCGTCTCCTCCTGGGTTTCTCCGTGGGGGTCCTCCTGCGAAGGGGCAGCTTCGCCCCCCACCACCTCCATCCCCTGGCCCCCCCCCAACCCCAACTCCCCCCCCCCTCTCTCCAAGCTCCCATCCCACCCCAGCCACGGGGATCCACGGGGATGGGTCAAGGGCTTCAAGCCAGCTCCCCACCACGAGCTGGTGTCCCCAAACGGGTGACAACCTACCCACAACCTTGTCCGATCCCACCACCGGGATGCGGTTGAAGCTCCTGGATTCGAGCCAACATGTCTACCCCAACAACCCACCCACCCAAGAGCTGATGCCACCCATCGCCGCCCCGGCTCCCGCTCCAGCTTTTCACCCGTTATCCATCCCCCCCCCATCCTCCGCAGCCGGCCTCCGCCGATGCTAATCCACCCCCCGCCCCGCCAAACACAGCGGCTGACGAGCTCCCGAGCTTTTAAACCTCGTTAAGAGCAGGGAAGACGGCGAGTTGATTGCTTAAGGGAGGTTAATTGAGGAGAAAGGCAGCACGGCCTCGGCTGGAGAACGTTCATTAAGAGCAAACGGGGCTGGAAAGATGAGGCTTTTTGAAACAGCATGGCTTTTTTTTAGGGTTTCGGGGATTTTTTTGTTGTTGTGGTTGTTGTTTGCATGTTCTTTTTTTTAATTCGGGTTTTTGTTTGGGGGTTTAGTTTTTGTTTTTTTGAGTTTTTTGGGTTTTTTTGAGCTCAAACCAACTCGAACAAGCCGGGGAATTTTCCAGGGCAAATTTCAAGAAAATATCCCCCAAATCAAGGAGAAAAAAAAAAAACAAACCCTGATTCGAACGAATCACCGTCACCGCGGCGGGGAGAAAGTCTCCCCGTCGCCCTCCTCCCCGCGCCCGAACGAACCCGCGCTCAATCGAGGGGTGACAGCTCAAAGCTGTCGCCATCCTTCAACCCCTACCACGGCCACGCGCTCCCGGTCCCGTGCGCCGCGTCCTCGGCCCTCCGCCACCTCTGCCGTGGGTTTCGGTGCGCGGCGCGTGCTGCCCGACCACGCGAGCGTGGCCGAAAAGGCGAGCGGAAAAGGGAAGACTGGGAACCGAAAAGGGCAAAGGGAAGGACATGGAAGAGGGCCAAGCGGACGCGGATCAGCTGTAAAACCGGCTTCTCGGGGCGGGCTGGAGGACGCCCAAGGGCACTTTGGGGTCAGGGGGTGGGAAGTGCTGGTGGGATGGGACCGGGGTCACCGCCTGCACCGCGGGGGGACACGGCACCCATGGCGGCAGTGGATCCAACGGGAGAAGGAGGGAGGATGAAGTTCTCCCTCTCGCCAGCCCCGAGGAACCCCGTCCTACAGCCACCCGCTCGCTCGTTGCCGCGCCCCCAACTCCTTCGCAGCGCCCGCTCGCCTCTGAGCGCGCTTCGCAAACCATGACACGCACCGCCACACCCGCCACAACCACCCGCTGCCGCGCAGGCACCACCAGCTCGTGCACGGCCACCAACACCACTGCCCCCACCACAGCCATTACCACCTCTGCACCCACCACAGACACCACAACCTCTGCTCTCTCCACAGCCTCCAGCACCGCGGCCACCAGCACCTCTGCTCCCACCACCACCACCACCACTTCTGCTCCCGCCGCCATGAACACCACTTCTGCTCCCACTGAGGCCACCACCACCTCTGCTCCTACCGTCGTGAACACCACCTCTACTCCCACCACGACCAACACCACCTCTACTCCAACGGCCAAAAACACCACTTCTGGTCCCACCATGGCCAACAGGACTTCTGCTCTGATGGCCGCCAACACCCCTTCTGCTCCCACCAACGCCAACACCACAGCAGCCAACACCACTTCTACTCCAACCACCGCCGCCAACACCACTGCTACTCCAACCACTGCCGCCAACACCACTTCTACTCCCACCACCGCCGCCGACACCACTTCTGCTCCAACCACCGCCAACACCACTTCTACTCCAACCACCGCCAACACCACAGTAGCCAACACCACTTCTACTCCAACCACGACCAACACCACAGTAGCCAACACCACTTCTGCTCCAACCACTGCCGCCAACACCACTTCTACTCCCACCACCGCCGCCGACACCACTTCTGCTCCAACCACCGCCAACACCACTTCTACTCCAACCACCGCCAACACCACAGCAGCCAACACCACTTCTACTCCAACCACCGCCAACACCACAGCAGCCAACACCACTTCTACTCCAACCACCGCTGCCAACACCACTTCTGCTCCAACCACCACCAACACCACTTCTGCTCCAACCACCGCCAACACCACAACAGCCAACACCACTTCTGCTCCAACCACTGCCAACACCACAACAGCCAACACCACTTCTGCTCCAACCACCGCCAACACCACAGTAGCCAACACCACTTCTACTCCAACCACCGCCAACACCACAGCAGCCAACACCACTTCTACTCCAACCACCGCCAACACCACAGTAGCCAACACCACTTCTACTCCAACCACCGCTGCCAACACCACTTCTGCTCCAACCACCACCAACACCACTTCTGCTCCAACCACCGCCAACACCACAACAGCCAACACCACTTCTGCTCCAACCACCGCCAACACCACTTCTGCTCCAACCACCGCCAACACCACAGTAGCCAACACCACTTCTACTCCAACCACCGCCAACACCACAGCAGCCAACACCACTTCTACTCCAACCACTGCCAACACCACAGTAGCCAACACCACTTCTACTCCAACCACCGCTGCCAACACCACTTCTACTCCAACCACCGCCAACACCACTTCTGCTCCAACCACTGCCAACACCACAGCAGCCAACACCACTTCTACTCCAACCACCGCCAACACCACAGTAGCCAACACCACTTCTACTCCAACCACCGCCAACACCACAGTAGCCAACACCACTTCTACTCCAACCACCGCCAAGACCACAGCAGCCAACACCACTTCTACTCCAACCACCGCCAACACCACAGTAGCCAACACCACTTCTACTCCAACCACCGCCAACACCACAGCAGCCAACACCACTTCTACTCCAACCACCGCCAACACCACAGCAGCCAACACCACTTCTGCTCCAACCACCGCCAACACCACAACAGCCAACACCACTTCTACTCCAACCACCGCCAACACCACAGTAGCCAACACCACTTCTACTCCAACCACCGCCAACACCACAGTAGCCAACACCACTTCTACTCCAACCACCGCCAACACCACAACAGCCAACACCACTTCTACTCCAACCACTGCCAACACCACAGTAGCCAACACCACTTCTACTCCAACCACCGCTGCCAACACCACTTCTGCTCCAACCACCGCCAACACCACTTCTACTCCAACCACTGCCAACACCACAGTAGCCAACACCACTTCTACTCCAACCACCACCAACACCACTTCTACTCCAACCACCGCCAACACCACAGTAGCCAACACCACTTCTACTCCAACCACCGCTGCCAACACCACTTCTGCTCCAACCACCACCAACACCACTTCTGCTCCAACCACCGCCAACACCACAACAGCCAACACCACTTCTGCTCCAACCACCGCCAACACCACTTCTGCTCCAACCACCGCCAACACCACAGTAGCCAACACCACTTCTACTCCAACCACCGCCAACACCACAGCAGCCAACACCACTTCTACTCCAACCACTGCCAACACCACAGTAGCCAACACCACTTCTACTCCAACCACCGCTGCCAACACCACTTCTACTCCAACCACCGCCAACACCACTTCTGCTCCAACCACTGCCAACACCACAGCAGCCAACACCACTTCTACTCCAACCACCGCCAACACCACAGTAGCCAACACCACTTCTACTCCAACCACCGCCAACACCACAGTAGCCAACACCACTTCTACTCCAACCACCGCCAAGACCACAGCAGCCAACACCACTTCTACTCCAACCACCGCCAACACCACAGTAGCCAACACCACTTCTACTCCAACCACCGCCAACACCACAGCAGCCAACACCACTTCTACTCCAACCACCGCCAACACCACAGCAGCCAACACCACTTCTGCTCCAACCACCGCCAACACCACAACAGCCAACACCACTTCTACTCCAACCACCGCCAACACCACAGTAGCCAACACCACTTCTACTCCAACCACCGCCAACACCACAGTAGCCAACACCACTTCTACTCCAACCACCGCCAACACCACAACAGCCAACACCACTTCTACTCCAACCACTGCCAACACCACAGTAGCCAACACCACTTCTACTCCAACCACCGCTGCCAACACCACTTCTGCTCCAACCACCGCCAACACCACTTCTACTCCAACCACTGCCAACACCACAGTAGCCAACACCACTTCTACTCCAACCACCACCAACACCACTTCTACTCCAACCACCGCCAACACCACAGTAGCCAACACCACTTCTGCTCCAACCACTGCCAACACCACTTCTACTCCAACCACCGCCAACACCACAGTAGCCAACACCACTTCTGCTCCAACCACCGCCAACACCACTTCTACTCCAACCACCGCCAACACCACAGTAGCCAACACCACTTCTGCTCCAACCACCGCCAACACCACTTCTACTCCCACCACTGCCAACACCACAGTAGCCAACACCACTTCTGCTCCAACCACCACCAACACCACTTCTACTCCAACCACCGCCAACACCACAACAGCCAACACCACTTCTGCTCCAACCACCGCCAACACCACAGCAGCCAACACCACTTCTGCTCCAACCACCGCCAACACCACAGTGGCCAACACCACTTCTGCTCCAACCACCGCCAACACCACAGTAGCCAACACCACTTCTACTCCAACCACCGCTGCCAACACCACTTCTACTCCAACCACCGCCAACACCACTTCTGCTCCAACCACTGCCAACACCACAGCAGCCAACACCACTTCTACTCCAACCACCGCCAACACCACAGTAGCCAACACCACTTCTACTCCAACCACCGCCAACACCACAGTAGCCAACACCACTTCTACTCCAACCACCGCCAAGACCACAGCAGCCAACACCACTTCTACTCCAACCACCGCCAACACCACAGTAGCCAACACCACTTCTACTCCAACCACCGCCAACACCACAGCAGCCAACACCACTTCTACTCCAACCACCGCCAACACCACAGCAGCCAACACCACTTCTGCTCCAACCACCGCCAACACCACAACAGCCAACACCACTTCTACTCCAACCACCGCCAACACCACAGTAGCCAACACCACTTCTACTCCAACCACCGCCAACACCACAGTAGCCAACACCACTTCTACTCCAACCACCGCCAACACCACAACAGCCAACACCACTTCTACTCCAACCACTGCCAACACCACAGTAGCCAACACCACTTCTACTCCAACCACCGCTGCCAACACCACTTCTGCTCCAACCACCGCCAACACCACTTCTACTCCAACCACTGCCAACACCACAGTAGCCAACACCACTTCTACTCCAACCACCACCAACACCACTTCTACTCCAACCACCGCCAACACCACAGTAGCCAACACCACTTCTGCTCCAACCACTGCCAACACCACTTCTACTCCAACCACCGCCAACACCACAGTAGCCAACACCACTTCTGCTCCAACCACCGCCAACACCACTTCTACTCCAACCACCGCCAACACCACAGTAGCCAACACCACTTCTGCTCCAACCACCGCCAACACCACTTCTACTCCCACCACTGCCAACACCACAGTAGCCAACACCACTTCTGCTCCAACCACCACCAACACCACTTCTACTCCAACCACCGCCAACACCACAACAGCCAACACCACTTCTGCTCCAACCACCGCCAACACCACAGCAGCCAACACCACTTCTGCTCCAACCACCGCCAACACCACAGTGGCCAACACCACTTCTGCTCCAACCACCGCCAACACCACAGTAGCCAACACCACTTCTACTCCAACCACCGCTGCCAACACCACTTCTGCTCCAACCACCACCAACACCACTTCTGCTCCAACCACCGCCAACACCACTTCTACTCCAACCACCGCCAACACCACAGTAGCCAACACCACTTCTACTCCAACCACCGCCAACACCACAGTAGCCAACACCACTTCTACTCCAACCACCGCTGCCAACACCACTTCTGCTCCAACCACCACCAACACCACTTCTACTCCAACCACCGCCAACACCACAGTAGCCAACACCACTTCTGCTCCAACCACCACCAACACCACTTCTACTCCAACCACCGCCAACACCACAGTAGCCAACACCACTTCTGCTCCAACCACCGCCAACACCACTTCTACTCCCACCACTGCCAACACCACAGTAGCCAACACCACTTCTACTCCAACCACCGCCAACACCACAGTAGCCAACACCACTTCTGCTCCAACCACCGCCAACACCACTTCTACTCCAACCACCGCCAACACCACAGTAGCCAACACCACTTCTGCTCCAACCACCACCAACACCACTTCTACTCCAACCACCGCCAACACCACAGTAGCCAACACCACTTCTGCTCCAACCACCGCCAACACCACTTCTACTCCCACCACTGCCAACACCACTTCTACTCCAACCACTGCCAACACCACAGTAGCCAACACCACTTCTACTCCAACCACCGCCAACACCACAGTAGCCAACACCACTTCTGCTCCAACCACCGCCAACACCACAGTAGCCAACACCACTTCTACTCCAACCACCGCCAACACCACAGTAGCCAACACCACTTCTACTCCAACCACCGCCAACACCACAGTAGCCAACACCACTTCTACTCCAACCACCGCTGCCAACACCACTTCTGCTCCAACCACCACCAACACCACTTCTACTCCAACCACCGCCAACACCACAGTAGCCAACACCACTTCTGCTCCAACCACCACCAACACCACTTCTACTCCAACCACCGCCAACACCACAGTAGCCAACACCACTTCTGCTCCAACCACCGCCAACACCACTTCTACTCCCACCACTGCCAACACCACAGTAGCCAACACCACTTCTACTCCAACCACCTCCAACACCACAGTAGCCAACACCACTTCTGCTCCAACCACCGCCAACACCACTTCTACTCCAACCACCGCCAACACCACAGTAGCCAACACCACTTCTGCTCCAACCACCGCCAACACCACTTCTACTCCCACCACTGCCAACACCACTTCTACTCCAACCACTGCCAACACCACAGTAGCCAACACCACTTCTACTCCAACCACCGCCAACACCACAGTAGCCAACACCACTTCTGCTCCAACCACCGCCAACACCACTTCTACTCCCACCACTGCCAACACCACAGTAGCCAACACCACTTCTGCTCCAACCACCACCAACACCACTTCTACTCCAACCACCGCCAACACCACAGTAGCCAACACCACTTCTGCTCCAACCACCGCCAACACCACTTCTACTCCAACCACTGCCAACACCACTTCTACTCCAACCACTGCCAACACCACAGTAGCCAACACCACTTCTACTCCAACCACCGCCAACACCACAGCAGCCAACACCACTTCTGCTCCAACCACCGCCAACACCACTTCTGCTCCAACCACCGCCAACACCGCTTCTGCTCCAACCACCGCTAACACCGCTTCTACTCCGACCACTGCCGCCAACACCACTTCTACTCCAACCACCACCGCCAACACCACTGCTACTCCCATCGCCGCCAACACCACTTCTGCTCCCACCACGACTGCCACCACTTCTGCTCCTGCTGCTGCTACCACCACTTCTGCTCCCACCGCCTCCACCACCACTTCTGCTCCCACCACTCCAGGTACATGCCAACCCACCTTTTGCTCCAGGCACGATGCCCACATTCCTTCCCATTCATTTTGTGTCCCTCCCTTGTCCTGTTTTTTTCCAGGGTTCTGCAATAACGGAGGTACTTGGGTGGACGGCAGCTGCAAGTGCCCCATCGGTTTCACGGGTGACACGTGCGATGATGTCAGTAACACCGTCGAAACAAATGCTGGTAGGGAATCCTTCAGCTTGGGATTCATCTAGTGCAGCACAAAATCTGCTGGGGAAGGAGCGACGGTGGGGGGGTTCTCCAGGGGTGGGAAGGATGAACCAAGAGTGACCATAGCACAAGCAATGTTCTCCCTAACCAGGGCACAGTCCCACAGCACCCAAAAATGTGGGCAGAGGTGAGGATTACAGCGTGTACTGACCACCCTGGGTGAGGCAGGAGCAGGATCCACGCAGGGCGACCAGATAGGAAGAACAGGGAATGGGGCAACAACACAGGTCCAAGCTACAGCCAGGAGCTGGGATCAGAGATGGATCCAGAGGTTGACCACCCACAACAGAGCTCAAATTAGCTTTGAGTGCGCTGGGCCGAGCTTAAATGCAGCTCCTGGGCCAATGAACAGAGGGTGGAGGTCTTAGGTGAGGTTGGTCAGGGCAGTTAAGGCTTGTTAGTGCCCTAAGGAGCTCAAGTGTGTGATGCCCATCAGTAACGTTGAGGAGTTAGCGGTGGGGTCAATGCCGATGCCTAGATAAGCTCCTGGTTGCTTGCCATGCCTGGAGGAAGTTTCTCTCGGCTCCTTTTCAACAAACCCTAAAGCCATGGGCGTTAAATGCAGATATTGGAGCCCCTCCTGTGAGGAAGGGGCTGTCTCCCCCCGTCTTCTTCATGTTGTGGTCTTGACTTGCATCCCCGCTTTCCCCAAAAGTGACAAACGGGACAGTGCAGGTGGAGCTGCGGGTCACCAACCGGCAGTTCACCGATGACCTCCGAAACACCAGCTCTTCCGCCTACTCAGAGTTTGTCAAGAGCTTCACGAAGCAGGTAAAGGGACACGGGGAAGGGGCTGACCCTATCTGGGGTCGTGATGTGCCCGGTTCTGCATCCAAACGCATCTCATGGGTGCTGCGAGCGCCGGGGGTTTCTCTGCATGATCTTCTCTGGGTACACTGGGATGTATTTGCGGAGGGACACCTAAGATGAGGGAGATCCGGGAGGAGGGGAAGGGAACGGGGGCCCGACATCCCCCCTGGAGACCTCTTCTCTTCCAGATGAACGTGGTCTACAGCAACATTCAGGGCTACAAGGGCATCCAGGTCCTGCGTCTGATGTGAGTGCCGGGCTGCTGGTCAATGGGCAGAGGGTATTGGGGTGGACCAACCGGCCCCACTCCCCAGGAGCTGGGGTAATCCCTTGGGAAAAGGGCATTTGCAACAGGATGGTGGCTTTTCCCACCAGGCCCGGCAGCGTGGTGGTGAATCACGTCGTCATCATCTCCCTGCTGGTGACCACCCAAACCCAGGAGAAGCTCCAGAACGTCACGATGAACCTGAAGGAAGAGATTCACGCGGTAGTGGCGCAGCAGAACTGCACAAATGGTACCCGTGAGCCTCCCAGCAAGGGGATGGGGAGGAGTTGGGCAACCCATGGGGTGGGAGACAGCTTCCCACCCACCCGAAACCTCACGGCCACCCCTGGGAGTGGGCTGTGGGGCTAGTCCCCCATGTTCCCTCTTTTGCAGACGAGCTGTGCTTCAACTCCTCCCACGTGGCGGTCGGCAACAGTTCGTTCAACTTCAACGAAGAGGGTGAGCGGATGGGCCTGTCCCATTGCGGGGGATGCAGCCAGGTTTCGGGTGGCCGGCATCCCCCCCCTAAACCAACCTCTCTTCCCTCTCCAGCCTTCTGCCGCCAGAACATGCCTGAGGGCTACCAGGACTATTACTTTCCCAATTTGACAAGCTCTGGTTTCTACTGCATATCCAACTGCACCCCGGGCACCTCCGGCACCATCAACTGCAACACGGGGCAGTGCCAGCTCACCCTGAGTGGTCCACAGTGTTTGTAAGGGCCGCGGTAAAACCATCACCCACCTCCGAAACCATCCCACGTGCATCCAACCCTTCTGGGGCACCTCCACGCCCATCTCCAAGCTCTTCTCTGCATGGAAATGGGCCAAAAACACGGCAGGGTTGGAGCAGGGTCTCGCTCCACAGACATCCAACCCTTCTGGGGCACCTCCATGCCCATCTCCAAGCCCCTCTCTGCACGGAAATGAGCTAAAAACCCCTGGGTTGAAGCAGGGTCTTGCTCTAAGCAGGATTTGAGTTTGCAAAAATGGGTTGGGGGGGTTGCTTCTGGGGGTCCCCGCTTCGCGTTCACCCCCTTATCCCCCTCCCCACAGCTGCTACGAGACCAATAGCTACTGGTACCAAGGCGATCGCTGCAAGACCCGGGTCAGCAAGCTGGCGGTGGGGTTGGGTTTGGCCGTGGCGGTTCTGGCCGTGCTGGTCGCCGTCCTCGCCGTCTTCCTCTTCCGAGCTGAGAGGATCAGATTGTTTTACAGGTGATGGGGGAGAAGGTGGTGGTGGTGGTGGCGGTGGGTTTGGGGGGGGGTCTGGCCCCACTGCCGTCCCTGGGGCGGGAGATCTCGTTGGGCCGCTGATTTATATTTTTTATAAACGTGTGATGCAAGATGTTCCTCATCCTGGATAAAGCCCAGCAGTGCGGTGCCAGGGGTGGCGGGGGGGACCTTGGTCCTTTGCAGGGGGGAGGTGGAGGAGCCGGTGGGTGCAGGCAAGGGATGGACCCGCTGGTGGCGACCTCACCATGCTTCCCCCCCACCCCCTGTCTCCAGCACCCAAAAGGAGAAGAAGCAGAGGTTGTACGAGGACACGGACGAGAAGTGGAGCCTCCCAGGAAGCTTCACCTTCCAGAACCAAGGTGGGTGGGTGGTGGCGGTGGGTGGGGGGGTGTCCCTGGTGACCCCATGGGGTTGGGGGAGCTGGTTTGTGCCCCCCATCCCCACCCCGAGCATCCCCGCTGAACCCCCCCTTATCCCGCAGACAACCAGCTCAAGGACAACTTTCAGGTCAACCTTGACTCCGTGGACACGTCGACACTGGTGAGTTCTCCCCCACCCCACCCACCGCGGTGGGACACAGGGCAGTGGGGACACCCCAGTTCCTGCTGACACCCTCTCTACTTCCCCCCTGACCCCCCCTCCCACATCCCCGCAGGTCCAGGTCCCGAGGCCAGAGGTCTCCACGCAGCTCTGAACCGTGGCAAGGTGCGGGATACCAGGATGCTGATTTCCACCCACCAGCACCACCAGCACCACCACCACCAGCACCACCAGCAGCCCCCATGGGCGTTGCGGCCGGGATGGGGTCTGCCCCAGCACTGTGGGAAGTGCCCGGACCCTCTTCGGGGGGGGGCCTCGACCCAAAACCAGGGGTCCTCATCCTGTTCTTGTGAGCACTTTTAGGGTTGTGACCCCACTTGTAGAGTGATGACCTCACTAATTGTCGTCACTGGACAGGTCATGACCTCACAGCCGTTGGCACTTTCAGGCCATGACCGCACCTCCAGGGTCATGTCCCCACTTCCCTCCCTCCCCAAACTCACTTCAAGGGTGAGGAAACCCCCCCCTTCCCCTAAAACTGGGGCTGGACCCCCTCTTTCTTCCCAATAAAGACACTAGAATGGCTCTGGTGATACTGGTTTGTACTGGGACAACCCCGATGTAGACTTGGGGAAGGGGCAAGAGGCCATTACCACCCCTTTTGCAGTCCTTTTTTGGGGTGACACCCCCCATGCCACCCCACCCCACCCCCCCGCCCCAGGATCCCCACCCTGCTGCCCACAGGACCACAGCGGGGGGGGGGGGGGGGGGCGTGGGGTGGGGGGGTGGGGGAGGACAACACCCTCCTACCCCACACCAGGACCTGCCAGGTAGGATTGGGGCCACACCTGCCCACACCCCCAGGGTATTTTTGGCAGCGCTTGGACTTTGTCATCCCGTCCCCGTGTCCCCGTCCGTGTGTCCGTCCCCCCCCGCCGCCCGCCCGTGACACCTCCCAGCTGCCAGGCAAGGTGGGGGAAAAAAACAATAAAAAACTGCTAAATTTAGCACTCAGGGACAGGGCGAGGCGCGAATTGGCCGGAGGCCCAAGCGATGGCACGCGAGCTTGGGCACGCTTCCGCCTTTCCCACCCCCCCGCCGTGGTCGTAGGGGTAGGGAGGGTGGGGGGGGTGGTTGTAGTGGTGGGTGGTGGTCGTAGTGGTGGGGACGGTGGTTGGGGTGGTCGTAGTGGTGGGGACAGTGGTTGGGGTGGTCATAGTGGTGGGCGGTGGTCGTAGTGGTGGGGATGGTGGTTGGGGTGGTCGTAGTGGTGGGGATGGTGGTTGGGGTGGTCATAGTGGTAGGGAGGGTGGTGGGGGTGGTTGTAGTGGGGGTGGGTGGTCGTAGTGGTAGGCACTGCGGTTGGGGTGGTCGTAGTGGTAGGGAGGGCAGTGGGGGTAGCGGTGGGGATGGGGGTGGTTGTAGTAGAAGGGACCAGGGTGGGGGGTGGTGGTAGTGGTAGGGATGGTGGTTGGGGGGTGGTCGTAGTAGTGGGGGTGGTGGTAGTGGTAGGGACGGTGGTTTGGGTGGTCATAGTGGTAGGGAGGGTGGTGGGGGTAGCGGTGGGGATGGGGGTGGTTGTAGTAGAAGGGGCGGTGGTGGGGGTTGTTGTAGTGGAAGGGGCGGTGGTGGGGATCCTCGTAGTAGGAAAGGGGGTGGTGGTCACTGGAGTTGCGGTGCCTGATGTTGTGGTACCACCTTGGGACCCCCCTCGATGTTCCCACCATCCATGGGTACGGCGGGCGGTACCACCTTGGGACCTCCTCAGTGTCCCCCCCCACCACCTTCCAAAGCCACCGCAGCTGCCCTCCACCCCACAGCCCTTTGTCCTCTTCCCCGTGGGGAGGGTGGGAAGGAGATGTGGATGAACCTTCGGGCTGATCTCTAACCCTGGGCGTGGGGACGAGGACAAATTCTCCCATGTGCGTCACCCGCTGGACTTGCACCTCTGGGGTGATCCAAAGGCAATTCCTAATTGCTCACTCAGCAAAGAACTCATCCCGAATGCTTTCCCTTCCTGTTTTGGGGGGCTTTTGGGCTTGATTTGCATTCTACACCCCCCCCCCCCCCCCCACCGGCCCCATCCTTCAGCCAAGCCCACATCCCCGCCACGGGGCACGGGACCACCTTGCGTGTCCCTGACAGTATGCAGAAACAGGCAGGTGACAATAAAATAAGTGTTTTATTCAACTAGAAAAAGTGCTGTTGCAAGCAGCCGCGCAAGGAGGAAGACGATGGCGGGTTTCCCAGTGCTTGCCATCCCGAGACCCCCACTCACCCCCGTGTCCCCACGTCCCCCTCCTCTCATCGCTGGCTCTTGGGTGGCTCCCACTCAGGGGATGATGATCTGGGACGGTCGCTCGATGTGGATCTGGGGCGGGGTGGGGGGAAGGAGAGATGGGGGTGAGACGGGGGGGGGGGTTTCTCTACCACAGCGGGTGGGGGGGACAACATCAGGGTCCTGGGGACGTGGCACCCACCTTCTGCGAGGTGTCCACCTTCTCCAGGTTGATGTAGGTGGTGCTGGGGGACTCCAAGCCTGCGGGGTGGAAGGAGAGGTGGCATGGACCCCCAGCGGCTCCCTGGGTGCCGCAGCCCCCCAACCCACCAACCCACCGCCATCCGGCCCCCCCACCAACCCCGTTACCTTCCCACGTGGCTGCCTGGTTGCTGGCGGTAAAGCCCTCGGAGCCGGTCCAGCTCTCGTCTGTGCTGCAATACAGCTCCGAGCGGGAGGTCAGCTTCGCCCTGCGTGATGGGACGGAGATGGGTGAGAACCAGGCACGGTCCCAACGGGACACCCCCACCCCACCCCCCCACCCACCCCATGGCGATGCGCTTGCCTGTACTCTTCCTTCTGCCTCCGAGCCCGCACCAGGAAGACGGTGAAGACGGCGATGGCCAAGACCAACCCGGCCACTGGTACCCCTATGGCCACCCCCACCTTGCTGATCCGTGAGCTGCAGGCGCTGTCTTGGTACCAGAACGCCGACCGGTCCGAGCACCTGGTGGGGATGTCCAGGCGGTGAGAGCGATGCCAGCTTCACCCCAAACCCAGGGGGGCACCCGTTTCGGGCAGGGAGGGGGGGCTGGATGCACAACGGGGTGGCTTACTCGCACTGCGGTCCCAAGCGCGCCACGGTGCACTTGCCGTGGACGCAGGAGTAAGGGTTGGCAGATCGTTTGTCACATCTGGTGATGCAGACGACGCCGGTGGCGGTGACGAGCGGGGAGTAGTAGGGCTTGAAATCCTCCGAGATGTGGCTGTCACACAGACCTAAGGGTGGGGGCGCACGGCTCAGGGCGCGCGGGGAGATGGTTTGAAGGGTCCTGGGGCGGGGACGAACGTCCTGTGGGCTCACTTACGTGGTTCGACCTCTTGCACCCCGTAGCCGGTGACGTTGGTGAAGGTAGCGTTGAAACAGAAACCACCTGAGATGATGGAGAGAGCAGCTGCTGGTGGGCGCCCTGGGGCTCAGCCCCCCCAACAAGGACCTTGCCCCGGTGCCAGCTGATGCGTGGGGGGCGACCACGAGCATCACTCACACTTGCTTCCTTGACAGCTTTCGTTGCAGCTGGTGTAGTTGTTGAAGGCACTGACGAGGTTCTGGGAGATGCTCTCCACCGTCTCGTTGGCCGTGATGCTGGCGAGCACCTTCAGGAGGACCGTGTAGTTCACCACGATGCTGCCCGGGCTGCAAGGAGAAGGGGCGCCGGTGGCTCAGCAGGACTAGGCTGCGGTGCCACGCTGCAGGGGACCCAATTGGGACCAGTTTGGGCTTCCCAGTGTGGAGGGACAGTGTGGCCACCATTACACGGGGCTGGATCATCCCCAGGGACAGAACACGGCTTGAAGGGATGTGGACGCCCCATCCTTGGAGAGCATCACCTCAAATTGAACCCTATGGGTCCCTTCACCCCAAATCACCCTGCCGGAGCAGATGGAGGGGGTCAGTACCCCACGAGGACACCCCCCCCAGCCCCTGGTGGGCACTCACGTCACTTCATGGATCACCACGTCTTGGTAGCCCTCTATATGCTTGTAAAGCTCGTTCATCTGGAAGACAAAGAGAAGCCGTGGTGAGATCCGGGCGCCAGCCCCGTCATGCCCTGAATAACCCCCCCCCAAGGGTGCTGCCCCAGCATGGGGGTGCCCCCGGCATCGCTGCGCCCTGACCTGCTCCTTGAATTCCCTCTCGAAGTCCTTGAAAGCTACAGAGTTCATATCTTTGAGTTCTTCTGTGAAAACTCTGTTGTCGACCTTCGTCTTCATCTCCACTGTTGCGTTCACCGTCGCTTTCACCAAGCAGAAGGAGAGCCATAAGCAATAGAACCGGGCGTCCCCGTCCCACCCCCAGGACCTTTGGTTGGTCCCTCCGTGGTGGCCCCATTCCCAGGTTGGTCCCCCTGAGGTGACCCCAATACCCATGCCCAGGTTGGTTCCTCTGTGGTGACCTCAGCCCACGTCCTGGGTTGGTGGCCCCCCTCCCATGACAGCCCTGGTGCGGTGTAGCGCAGGTTGGGATGGCTCCCTACCATCTTTGACCTCGATGGTCTCCTTGGCAAACTGGCACTCAAGGCCCTGGAAATTCTCGGTGCATTGGCAAAGGCCGTTGGACCAGGTGCCACCATTCTGGCAGATGGCTGTCTCGCAACGGACGCCGTAGTACCCGTCGGGACATATGCACTTCATGCCATCCCACGTGGCCCCGTTCTGGCATTGACCTGGAAGAGGAAGCCCAGGACACGGGTGCTGTGACACAGCCTGGAGAAAGCCCAGGGGTGCGAAGCCACCTGGAGCATGGTGGGAGGTCAGGGAGGAAGGACACGGCGACGTGGTGCCACCAAGGAGGAAGACTCACCTGGACTGGTGGTGGTCGTAGCGGAAGTGGTGGTGGGGGTGGTCGTAGTGGTGGGGACAGTGGTTGGGGTGGTCGTAGTGGTGGGGACGGTGGTGGGGGTGGTCGTAGTGGTAGGGACGGTGGTGGGGGTGGTCGTAGTGGTAGGGACGGTGGTGGGGGTGGTCGTAGTGGTGGGGACGGTGGTTGGGGTGGTCGTAGTGGTGGGGACAGTGGTTGGGGTGGTCGTAGAGGAAGTGGTGGTGGGGGTGGTCGTAGTGGTGGGGACAGTGGTTGGGGTGGTCGTAGTGGTAGGGACGGTGGTGGGGGTGGTCGTAGTGGTAGGGACAGTGGTGGGGGTGGTCGTAGTGGTGGGGACAGTGGTTGGGGTGGTCGTAGTGGTGGGGACAGTGGTTGGGGTGGTCGTAGCGGAAGTGGTGGTGGGGGTGGTCGTAGTGGTGGGGACAGTGGTGGGGGTGGTCGTAGTGGTGGGGACAGTGGTTGGGGTGGTCGTAGTGGTAGGGACGGTGGTGGGGGTGGTCGTAGTGGTGGGGACGGTGGTTGGGGTGGTCGTAGTGGTAGGGACGGTGGGGGGGGTGGTCGTAGTGGTGGGGACGGTGGTTGGGGTGGTCGTAGTGGTAGGGACGGTGGTGGGGGTGGTCGTAGTGGTGGGGACGGTGGTGGGGGTGGTCGTAGTGGTAGGGACAGTGGTGGGGGTGGTCGTAGTGGTGGGGATGGTGGTGGGGGTGGTCGTAGTGGTAGGGACGGTGGTGGGGGTGGTCGTAGTGGTGGGGACGGTGGTGGGGGTGGTCGTAGTGGTGGGGATGGTGGTGGGGGTGGTCGTGGTGGTAGGGACGGTGGTGGGGGTGGTCGTAGTGGTGGGGACAGTGGTGGGGGTGGTCGTAGTGGTGGGGATGGTGGTGGGGGTGGTCGTAGTGGTGGGGACGGTGGTGGGGGTGGTCGTAGGGGTGGGGACGGTGGTGGGGGTGGTCGTAGTGGAAGGGATGGTGGTGGGGGTGGTCGTGGTGGTAGGGACAGTGGTGGTGGTGGTCGTAGTGGTGGGGACGGTGGTGGGGGTGGTCGTAGTGGTGGGGACGGTGGTGGGGGTGGTCGTAGGGGTGGGGACGGTGGTGGGGGTGGTCGTAGTGGAAGGGATGGTGGTGGGGGTGGTCGTGGTGGTAGGGACGGTGGTGGGGGTGGTCGTAGTGGTAGGAACAGTGGTAGGCTCAGTGGTCGTAGTTGTATGGACGGTGGTGGTAGTGGTTGTAGTGTTAGAGATGGTGGTGGTTGGCTCAGTGGTGGCTGATGTGTCTCCTGATACCTCTGTGATCCCCGATGTCCACGTGGTGACAGTTGAGCTGGGCATGGTGACGGTGGTGGTTGGCTCAGTGGTGGCTGACGTGTCCCCTGATGCCTCCATGTCCCCCGACGTCCACGTGGTGACAGTTGAGGTGGGCATGGTGACGGTGGTGGTTGGCTCAGTGGTGGCTGATGTGTCCCCTGATGCCTCCATGTCCCCCGATGTCCACGTGGTGACAGTTGAGGTGGGCATGGTGATGGTGGTGGTTGGCTCAGTGGTGGCTGACGTGTCTCCTGATACCTCTGTGATCCCCGACGTCCACGTGGTGACAGCTGAGCTGGGCATGGTGACGGTGGTGGTTGTCTCAGTGGTGGCTGACGTGTCCCCTGATGCCTCCATGTTCCCCGATGTCCACGTGGTGACAGTTGAGGTGGGCATGGTGACGGTGGTGGTTGGCTCAGTGGTGGCTGATGTGTCTCCTGATACCTCTGTGATCCCCGATGTCCACGTGGTGACAGCTGAGCTGGGCATGGTGACGGTGGTGGTTGGCTCAGTGGTGGCTGATGTGTCCCCTGATGCCTCCATGTCCCCCGATGTCCACGTGGTGACAGTTGAGGTGGGCATGGTGACAGTGGTGGTTGGCTCAGTGGTGGCCGATGTGTCTCCTGACACTTCTGTGATCCCCGATGTCCACATGGTGACAGTTGAGGTGGGCATGGTGATGGTGGTGGTTGTCTCAGTGGTGGCTGATGTGTCTCCTGATGCCTCCATGTTCCCTGACGTCCACGTGGTGACAGCTGAGCTGGGCATGGTGACGGTGGTGGTTGGCTCAGTGGTGGCTGACGTGTCCCCTGATGCCTCTGTGATCCCCGATGTCCACGTGGTGACAGTTGAGGTGGGCATGGTGACAGTGGTGGTTGTCTCAGTGGTGGCCGATGTATCTCCTGACACTTCTGTGATCCCCGATGTCCACGTGGTGACAGTTGAGGTGGGCATGGTGACAGTGGTGGTTGGCTCAGTGGTGGCCGATGTGTCTCCTGACACTTCTGTGATCCCCGATGTCCACGTGGTGACAGCTGAGCTGGGCATGGTGACAGTGGTGGTTGGCTCAGTGGTGGCCGATGTGTCTCCTGACACTTCTGTGATCCCCGATGTCCACGTGGTGACAGCTGAGCTGGGCATGGTGACGGTGGTGGTTGGCTCAGTGGTGGCTGATGTGTCTCCTGATGCCTCCATGTTCCCCGATGTCCACGTGGTGACAGTTGAGGTGGGCATGGTGACGGTGGTGGTTGGCTCAGTGGTGGCTGATGTGTCTCCTGATGCCTCCATGTCCCCCGATGTCCACGTGGTGACAGTTGAGGTGGGCATGGTGAGGGTGGTGGTTGGCTCAGTGGTGGCCGATGTGTCTCCTGACACTTCTGTGATCCCCGATGTCCACGTGGTGACAGCTGAGCTGGGCATGGTGACGGTGGTGGTTGGCTCAGTGGTGGCCGATGTGTCTCCTGACACTTCTGTGATCCCCGATGTCCACGTGGTGACAGTTGAGGTGGGCATGGTGACGGTGGTGGTTGGCTCAGTGGTGGCTGATGTGTCTCCTGATACTTCCATGTCCCCCGATGTCCACGTGGTGACAGTTGAGCTGGGCATGGTGACAGTGGTGGTTGGCTCAGTGGTGGCTGATGTGTCTCCTGATGCCTCCATGTCCCCCGATGTCCACGTGGTGACAGTTGAGGTGGGCATGGTGAGGGTGGTGGTTGGCTCAGTGGTGGCTGATGTGTCTCCTGACACTTCTGTGATCCCCGATGTCCACGTGGTGACAGCTGAGCTGGGCATGGTGACGGTGGTGGTTGGCTCAGTGGTGGCTGATGTGTCTCCTGATGCCTCCATGTTCCCCGATGTCCACGTGGTGACAGTTGAGGTGGGCATGGTGACGGTGGTGGTTGGCTCAGTGGTGGCTGATGTGTCTCCTGATACTTCCATGTCCCCCGACGTCCACGTGGTGACAGTTGAGGTGGGCATGGTGATGGTGGTGGTTGGCTCAGTGGTGGCTGATGTGTCTCCTGATGCCTCCATGTCCCCCGATGTCCACGTGGTGACAGTTGAGGTGGGCATGGTGACGGTGGTGGTTGGCTCAGTGGTGGCCGATGTGTCTCCTGACACTTCTGTGATCCCCGATGTCCACGTGGTGACAGTTGAGCTGGGCATGGTGACGGTGGTGGTTGGCTCAGTGGTGGCTGATGTGTCTCCTGATACCTCCATGTCCCCCGACGTCCACGTGGTGACAGTTGAGGTGGGCATGGTGACGGTGGTGGTTGGCTCAGTGGTGGCTGATGTGTCTCCTGATACCTCCATGTCCCCCGACGTCCACGTGGTGACAGTTGAGGTGGGCATGGTGACGGTGGTGGTTGGCTCAGTGGTGGCTGATGTGTCTCCTGATACTTCCATGTCCCCCGACGTCCACGTGGTGACAGTTGAGCTGGGCATGGTGACGGTGGTGGTTGTGTCAGTGGTGGCTGATGTGTCCCCTGATGCCTCCGTGTTCCCCGATGTCCACGTGGTGATAGTTGAGCTGGGCATGGTGACGGTGGTGGTTGGCTCAGTGGTGGCTGATGTGTCCCCTGATGCCTCCGTGTCCCCCGATGTCCACGTGGTGACAGTTGAGGTGGGCATGGTGACAGTGGTGATTGGCTCAGTGGTGGCTGACGTGTCCCCTGATGCCTCCATGTCCCCCGATGTCCACGTGGTGACAGTTGAGCTGGGCATGGTGACGGTGGTGGTTGTCTCAGTGGTGGCTGACGTGTCCCCTGATGCCTCCATGTCCCCCGATGTCCACGTGGTGACAGTTGAGGTGGGCATGGTGACAGTGGTGGTTGTCTCAGTGGTGGCTGACGTGTCCCCTGATGCCTCCATGTCCCCCGATGTCCACGTGGTGACAGTTGAGGTGGGCATGGTGACGGTGGTGGTTGGCTCAGTGGTGGCTGATGTGTCCCCTGATGCCTCCATGTCCCCCGATGTCCACGTGGTGACAGTTGAGCTGGGCATGGTGACAGTGGTGGTTGGCTCAGTGGTGGCTGATGTGTCCCCTGATGCCGCCATGTCCCCCGATGTCCACGTGGTGACAGTTGAGGTGGGCATGGTGACGGTGGTGGTTGGCTCAGTGGTGGCTGATGTGTCTCCTGATACCTCTGTGATCCCCGATGTCCACGTGGTGACAGCTGAGCTGGGCATGGTGACGGTGGTGGTTGTCTCAGTGGTGGCTGACGTGTCCCCTGATGCCTCCATGTCCCCCGATGTCCACGTGGTGACAGTTGAGGTGGGCATGGTGACGGTGGTGGTTGGCTCAGTGGTGGCTGATGTGTCCCCTGATGCCTCCATGTCCCCCGACGTCCATGTGGTGACAGTTGAGCTGGGCATGGTGACGGTGGTGGTTGGCTCAGTGGTGGCTGATGTGTCTCCTGATGCCTCCATGTCCCCCGATGTCCACGTGGTGACAGTTGAGGTGGGCATGGTGACAGTGGTGGTTGTCTCAGTGGTGGCTGATGTGTCTCCTGATACCTCCATGTCCCCCGATGTCCACGTGGTGACAGTTGAGGTGGGCATGGTGACGGTGGTGGTTGGCTCAGTGGTGGCTGACGTGTCCCCTGATGCCTCCATGTCCCCCGACGTCCACGTGGTGACAGTTGAGGTGGGCATGGTGACGGTGGTGGTTGGCTCAGTGGTGGCTGACGTGTCCCCTGATGCCTCCATGTCCCCCGATGTCCACGTGGTGACAGTTGAGGTGGGCATGGTGACGGTGGTGGTTGGCTCAGTGGTGGCTAATGTGTCTCCTGATACCTCCATGTCCCCCGATGTCCACGTGGTGACAGCTGAGCTGGGCATGGTGACGGTGGTGGTTGGCTCGGTGGTGGCTGATGTGTCCCCTGATGCCTCCATGTCCCCCGATGTCCACGTGGTGACAGTTGAGCTGGGCATGGTGACGGTGGTGGTTGTCTCAGTGGTGGCTGATGTGTCTCCTGATATCTCCATGTCCCCCGATGTCCACGTGGTGACAGTTGAGGTGGGCATGGTGACAGTGGTGGTTGGCTCAGTGGTGGCTGATGTGTCTCCTGATGCCTCCATGTCCCCCGATGTCCACGTGGTGACAGCTGAGCTGGGCATGGTGATGGTGGTGGTTGTCTCAGTGGTGGCTGATGTGTCTCCTGATGCCTCCATGTCCCCCGATGTCCACATGGTGACAGTTGAGCTGGGCATGGTGACGGTGGTGGTTGTCTCAGTGGTGGCTGATGTGTCTCCTGATACCTCCATGTCCCCCGATGTCCACGTGGTGACAGTTGAGGTGTGCGTGGTGATGGTGGTGGCGGTTGTCTGAGTGGTGGTCGATGTGTCTCCTAATGCATTGACAGCGTCCAGTCCCACATCCTACATCTCAAGCACCTACCCTCAGCCCATAACCACCCACATCCCCCCAAAACCCTTTGACCCCCAAACACCCACATCCACTAATGGCCAAGGTTCCTCAAAGACCTTCCCTTGGTTCCCCAAAGAGCCCTCAGACCTCTGAAGACCCCCAGCTGGGTCCCAAACCCACATCCACCTCCAAACACCCACATCCACAAAAGACCAACATCCCCCAAAGACCGACATCCCCCAAAGACCTGCCCTTGGTTCTCCAAAGATGCCCCCAAGACCCCCAGTTGGGTCCCAAAGACCCATGGTTCCCCACCCCCCCCAAAGGCCCATGGACCCCCCAAAGACCCCAAATCACGCTCGTTGGATGCCAAAACCAGACCTGCAGTAGGGGTTCCTTGGAGAACACCCGGTCCCACCCCACGCCCAAGCTTGCAGTCCTCAGGGTGCCCCCACCGTGCTGAGGCTGCAGCGATGCACCCACCTGTCATGACGACCAGGAAGCAGACGCAGACCGCGGCCACGTTACCCCACGGACGACCCCCCATCTCTCCGAACCTCGGAGACGGGAGCGAGGGGGGCAGGGGGGGGAGAGGGGGGGCGAAGCTTGGCTCGTTGATCCGCCACCGACCGCAGGTGCAGTGGGAATGTGACACGGAGGATCACCGAGGACCTTTGGTCACAGGTAAGAGGTAGGAGGGATGAAACCTGAGCCACGGGTACAGGGAACAAAAGGACGGGTGCCAACACCCATTTCCTGGCGGAGACATTGCCCTGTGGGACATGCCGTGTCGTGGGGTGGCCAACACCCTCCCCCAAGGTCCATGAGGACCCCTCTGGGCATGTCCCAGCATCTCCAAGACCCTGTCCTGTCCCCACCAACCCTGGCCATGGTTTGTCCCCACTGGGGAGCGAAGCCGGGGAGAGGAGCGGGATGGGAACGGGGATGTGAGGGGAATGGGGATGTGGGGTAGGGTCATGGGACGTGGGGTGGGGTCATGGGACGTGGGGTGGGGTCACGGGACATGGTGTGGGGTCGTGGGACATGGTGTGGGGTCGTGGGACATGGGATGGGGACGTGGGACATGGGGTGGGGTCACAGGACATGGGGTGGGGACATGGGACATGGGATGGGGACATGGGACATGGTGTGGGGTCACGGGACATGGGGTGGGGTTGTGGGACATGGGGTGGGGTCACGGGACATGGGATGAAGACATGGGACATGGGGTGGGGACATGGGACATGGGACATGGGATGAAGATGTGGGACATGGGGTGGGGTCACGGGACATGGAGTGGGGACGTGGGACATGGGGTGGGGTCATGGGACATGGGATGGGGTCACGGGACATGGGTTGGGGATGTGGGACATGGGATGGGAACATGGAGTGGGGTCACGGGATGGGGACGTGGGACATGGGATGGGGTCACGGGACATGGAGTGGGGACGTGGGACACGGGCTGGGGACATGGGACATGGCTTGGGACGTGGGATGGGGCTGGGAAGGTAGCACCAGGCTGGGGACATCAGCTGGCAACGGGGTACCTGGCCGATCCCATATGTCCCCTGCCCCAACCAATCCCCTCCAGAGGACGTGGGGACCCGACCAATCCCATATGTCCCCTGCCTGAGCCCCTATAGAGGATGGAGGCAGCTGCCTGCTCCTCTCGGACCCCTCCCTGCCGCCACCACCAAGGCCTTTGGAGACCCCATCGAAGGGGGACGTGGAGAAGGGACATCTTGGGCACATTTGGGGCCACGGTGGCTGGGGGGCGGGGGTCGTGGCGGTGACACCGTTACGGGGTGCTGGTGTCCCCACGATGTCCCCACCCAGGGTTAGGAGCAGTTCCCGGCAGGAAGCCACCCAGTGCCCAGAAGCAGTCAAGGCCACCTGGGGGTGTCACCAAGCGAGGGACGCACACGAACACTTCCTTGAGCGGGTGTCACACACCCCCCCCACGCCAAGTGATGTGTCCCAGTGGGTGAGAAGGGGTCCCACGTGGGGACACGGGCATGGGAAGGGACAAGGTCAGGCCGTCTCCGAGGGTGGGGGGGCACCGGGATGCCCTCGTGGGGTGGCAGCGCCGTGGCGGGGAGGTGACAACGCCGTGGGGTGGCCGTGCCGTGGGGTGACAGTGTCCTGTCTATGGGTGAGGGGTGACACGGCTGTGGGGTGGCAGTGCCGTGGGGTGGAAGCACCCCAGGGTGGCAGCGCCCTCGGGTGGTCCTGCCATGGGGTGACAGCGCCGTGGGGTGACGGTGCCGTGGGGTGACAGCGCCGTGGGGTGGCCGTGTCCTCGGGTGGTCCTGCCGTGGGGTGACGGTGCCGTGGGGGGACAGGTTTGGTGGCTGTGTGAGTTTTGGGGTGGATCCGTGGAGTTTTGGGGTGAATCTCTGCTGGTTTGGGGGCTGTGTGAGGTTTTGGGGTGAATGTCTTCAGTTTTGGGGTACGGTGAGAGTTTGGGGTGGATCCACGTGGATTTTGGGGTGGATCCATGCTGGTTTGGGGTGAATCTGTGCTGGTTTGGGGTCTGCGTGAGGTTTTGGGGTGAATATCTTCAGTTTTGGGGTACGGTGAGAGTTTGGGGTGGTTCCATAGGGGTTTTGGGGTGAATCCGTGTGGATTTGGGTCTGTGTGAGATTTGGGGGTAAATCCCAGCAGGCTTGGGGTACAGTGAGAGTTTGGGGTGGTTCCATAGGGGTTTTGGGGTGAATCCGTGTGAGTTTGGGTCTGTGTGAGGTTTTGGGGTGAATCCGTGTGAGTTTGGGTCTGTGTGAGGTTTTGGGGTGAATCTCTTCAGTTTTGGGGTACGGTGAGAGTTTGGGGTGGATCCACGTGGTTTGGGGGTCAATCCGTGGGGGTGTGGGGGGCCGTGCGAGTATTGGGGTGGATCCACGTGGGTTTTGGGGTACAGTGACACTTTGGGGTGGATCCACGTGGCTTTTGGGGTACAGTGCCCATTTTGGGGTGAATCCGTGCAGGATTGGGGGCTGAGTTGGATGTGTCGCCCCCCCCGGCCCCCCCCCCGGCCCCCCCTGAACCCCCCTCAGCCCCACAGGAAGGCGCCGAGACCCGGCTGAGTCACCCCAGCCTGAGTCAGCCCCCCCACCCCGGGCTGGGGGGGCCTGGGGGGGTGCTGGGCCCTGGGGGGGGCAGGGCTAGAGGTGGGATGGGGGTGCTGGGGTGCTGGGTGCTGGGGTGGGGGTGCTGGGGGGTCTGGGTGCTGGGATGGGGGTGCTGGGGGGTCTGGGTGCTGGGGTGGGGGTGCTGGGGGGTTGGGGGGCAGTTCTGGAGGTGGGGTTGTTGTGGGGGTCTGGGTGCTGGGGTGCGGTGCTGGGGTGGGGGTCTGGGTGCTGGGATGTGGTGCTGGGGTGGGGGTGAGGGTGCTGGGATGGGGGTGCTGGGGGGTCTGGGTGCTGGGGTGTGGTGCTGGGGTGGGGGTCACGGTGCTGGGGGGGTCTGGGTGCTGGGGTGCGGGGCTGGGGTGGGGGTCACGGTGCTGGGTGGTGGGTGCTGGGGGGTCAGGGTGCTGGGATGTGGTGCTGGGGGGTTGGGGGACAGTTCTGGAGGTGGGGTTGTTGTGGGGGTCTGGGTGCTGGGGTGCGGGGCTGGGGTGGGGGTCACGGTGCTGGGGTGGGGGTGCTGGAGGGGTCTGGGTGCTGGGTGGTGGTGCTGGGGTGGGGGTGAGGGTGCTGGGGGGTGAGGGTGCTGGGGTGGGGGTGCTGGGGGGTTGGGGGGCAGTTCTGGAGGTGGGGTTGTTGTGGGGGTGTGGGGGTGCTGGGGTGCGGGTGCTGGGGTTGTCTGGGTGCTGGGACGTGGTGCTGGAGTGGGGGTGAGGGTGCTGGGATGGGGGTGCTGGGGGGGGTCTGGGTGCTGGGATACGGTGCTGGGGTGGGGGTGCTGGGGGGGGTCTGGGTGCTGGGGTGCGGTGCTGCGGTGGGGGTGCTGGGGGGGGTCTGGGTGCTGGGATGTGGTGCTGGGGTGGGGGTGAGGGTGCTGGGATGGGGGTGCTGGGGGGGGTCTGGGTGCTGGGATGTGGTGCTGGGGTGGGGGTGAGGGTGCTGGGATGGGGGTGCTGGGGGGGGTGCTGGGGTGCGGTGCTGGGGTGGGGGGTCTGGGTGCTGGGGTGGGGGTGCTGGGGTGTCGGGGTGCTGGGGTGGGGGCCTGGGGCCTGCAGTGAGGACACGTGTGCGGGGCACAATGGGTACACGCACACACGTGTGCACAGCGTGGGGAGGGGTGCGCCCCCCCCCCCGTGGCTCACACACGTGCCCGCCCACCAGCACACGCGTGTCCGAGCGTGACGGGACGTGTCCCACCCCACCCCCGCGTCCCGCCGTCTCCTCCAGCCCCCGCCATGAATAATTCCTTTCCCGCTGCCTTTTTTGGGTGGAAAAGCGGGGAATTTGGGTTTCTGAGGAAATTCCTCTCCCCTTACTCCTTTCCCTGCTCCCCCCGCCCCCACAATAACCAATTTTGGGCAAAAAAACCACTGGAAAAGGTGATTTTTCCAGCGCATTTCTGGGCTGTAGGTTTTTTGGGGGGACACAACTCAGGGTCCATGACCCCCCCCAAGATGCCACCAAGCTCAGCCCCTCTACGAGCCCCTGGAGAAGCCCCATAGGGTGGACACAGACACGGGGGGGGGGGCTGCAAAGGGGTTTTGGGGGGGTCTGTGGGGGATCTGTGGGCACTGGGGGGGCTCTATGGGGCACTGGGAGGGTCTGTGGGGGATCTGTGGGCACTGGGGGGGCTCTATGGGGCACTGGGAGGGTTTAGGGGGGCCTAAACCATGGGGGGGGGTGTCTATGGAGGCAGTAGGGGTCTAGCGGGATCTATGGGGCACTGGGGGGGTCTATGGGGGTCTATGGGGGGGCTACGGGGCACTGGGGGGGTCTATGGAGGCAGTGGGGGTCTATAGGGTGGGTTATGGGGCACTGGAGGGGTCTATGGAGGCTGTGGGGGTCTACAGGGTACTGAGGGGGCCAATGGGGCACTGGGGGGGGCTCTATGGGGGCTCTATGGGCACTGGGAGGGTCTGTGGGGGATCTGTGGGCACTGGGGGGGCTCTATGGGGCACTGGGGGGGGCTCTATGGGGGATCTATGGGCACTGGTGGGGTCTATGGGGGATCTGTGGGCACTGGGGGGGCTCTATGGGGCACTGGGGGGGCTCTATGGGGGATCTATGGGCACTGGGGGCTCTATGGGCACTGGTGGGGTCTATGGGGGATCTGTGGGCACTGGGGGGGCTCTATGGGGCACTGGGAGGGTCTGGGGGGGGGTCTATGGGCACTGGGAGGGTTAATGGGGGATCTGTGGGCACTGGGGGGGCTCTATGGGGCACTGGGGGGGTCTATGGGGCATTGGGAGGGTTTATGGGGGATCTGTGGGCACTGGGGGGGCTCTATGGGGCACTGGGAGAGTCTATAGGGGATCTGTGGGCACTGGGGGGCCTCTGTGGGCACTGGGGGGGCTCTATGGGGGATCTATGGGCACTGGGGGGGTTCTATGGGGCACTGGGAGGGTCTGTGGGGGGTCTGTGGGGCATTGGGAGGGTCTATGGGGGATCTGTGGGCACTGGGGGGGCTCTATGGGGGCTCTATGGGCAGTGGGGGGCTCTATGGGGCACTGGGAGGGTCTGTGGGGGATCTGTGGGCACCGGGGGGCTCTATAGGAGATCTATGGGCACTGGGGGGGCTCTGTGGGGCACTGGGAGGTTCTATGGGGGATCTGTGGGGCACTGGGAGGGTCTGTGGGGGCTCTGTGGGCACTGGGGGGGCTCTATAGGAGATCTATGGGCACTGGGGGGGCTCTGTGGGGCACTGGGAGGTTCTATGGGGGATCTGTGGGGCACTGGGAGGGTCTGTGGGGGCTCTGTGGGCACTGGGGGGGCTCTATGGGGGCTCTGTGGGCAGTGGGGGGCTCTATGGGGCATTGGGAGGGTTTATGGGGGATCTATGGGCACTGGGGGGGCTCTATGGGGCATTGGGAGAGTCTATAGGGGATCTGTGGGCACTGGGAGGCTCTATGGGGGCTCTGTGGGCAGGGGGGGGCTCTATGGGGCACTGGGAGAGTCTGTGGGGGCTCTGTGGGGCACTGGGAGGTTCTATGGGGGATCTGTGGGCACTGGGGGGCTATATGGGGCACTGGGAGAGTCTATAGGGGCTGTGTGGGCACTGGGGGGCTCTATGGGGCACTGGGAGGGTCTGTGGGGGCTCTGTGGGCAGGGGGGGGCTCTATGGGGCACTGGGAGGGTCTGTGGGGGCTCTGTGGGCAGGGGGGGGCTCTATGGGGCACTGGGAGGGTCTGTGGGGGCTCTGTGGGCAGGGGGGGCTCTATGGGGCACTGGAGAAGACGCCGCGGTGGGTGTTGGGCCCGATCCTGACACCGTTTCCGCCCTGGGTTATTTTTACCCCCCGGGGGTGGTTTGGCCGCCGTGTCCCGTTCCCTTCCCCGCCACGTCCGGAAGAACCCAGGAATTCGGGCGAAACGCCCGGCGTTCCCGAGCCCTCCGGCCAAGGGAACCCAAGGGTCCGGGCACCCGGCCCACCCGGTTTTCCCATGGGATTGGGTTTACTCAGCGAGCTGGGAAGGGAGCCAGGCGGCCGGGCAGCCCGCCACCCCCACACCCCCGCAGGCACCCACACGTGTCGGCCCGACGGGCCCCAGCCCCACCCAACCCTGGGAAAAGAACCCAGGGGCACCCTGACCCCCCACCCACCCAAACTCAGCACCCTCATTGACCTCACTAGGGACCCAGGAGTCCAGGCACCCTGACCCCCCACCCACCCACCCACCCAAACTCAGTGCCTGCATTGACCTCGCTGGGGACCCAGGCGTCCGGGCACCCTGACCCCCCACCCACCCAAACTCAGCACCCTCATTGACCTCACTAGGGACCCAGGAGTCCGGGCACCCTGACCCCCACCCACCCACCCACCCAAACTCAGCGCCCTCATTGACCTCGCTGGGGACCCAGGCGTCCGGGCACCCTGACCCCCCACCCACCCAAATTCAGCACCCTCATTGACCTTGCTAGGAACCCAGGCGTCCGGGCACCCTGACCCCCCACCCACCCACCCACCCAAACTCAGCGCCCTCATTGACCTCGCTGGGGACCCAGGCGTCCAGGCACCCTGACCCCCCACCCACCCAAATTCAGCACCCTCATTGACCTCGCTGGGGACCCAGGCGTCCGGGCACCCTGACCCCCCACCCACCCACCCACCCAAACTCAGCGCCCTCATTGACCTCGCTGGGGACCCAGGCGTCCGGGCACCCTGACCCCCCACCCACCCAAATTCAGCACCCTCATTGACCTCGCTGGGGACCCAGGCGTCCGGGCACCCTGACCCCCCACCCACCCAAATTCAGCACCCTCATTGACCTTGCTAGGAACCCAGGCGTCCGGGCACCCTGACCCCCCACCCACCCACCCACCCAAACTCAGCGCCCTCATTGACCTCGCTGGGGACCCAGGAGTCCAGGCACCCTGACCCCCCACCCACCCAAACTCAGCACCCTCATTGACCTCGCTGGGGACCCAGGCGTCCGGGCACCCTGACCCCCCACCCACCCACCCACCCAAACTCAGCACCCTCATTGACCTCGCTGGGGACCCAGGCATCCGGGCACCCTGACCCCCACCCACACCCCCACCCGCCTTCCCCCAAGGGCCCCAGGCGTCCGGGCACCCTGACCCCCCCCCGGCACCCCCCCACCCCATTCCCCCAAGGGCCCCAGGCGTCCGGGCACCCCTGGGGTTTCCCAACCCCCCCCGCCATGTCACCGCCGCCACCGCGTCACCCCGCAGGAAGGGGCCCTGGCGTCACCCTGGCGAGAAATCGGGGTGCAGGGAGCGGGGGGGCGGGGGGGTGACACCCTGCCCGGATGCCTGCGTCCCTCGAGATCTGTGACACCCCGTCAGGTCACCCGCACCCCATAACCGCATCGAATGGTCACCCACGGGGATGGGGGGGGGCATGGGGGGACATGGGGGGACATGGGGGACATGGGGGGGCATGAGGGGGACATGGGGGGGCATGGGGGGGATATGGGGGGGACATGGGGGGACATGAGGGGGTATGGGGGGACATGAGGGGGACATGGGGGGACATGAGGGGGTATGGGGGGGACATGGGGGGACATGAGGGGGACATGGGGGGGCATGGGGGGGACATGGGGGGACATGAGGGGGTATGGGGGGGCATGGGGGGGACATGGGGGGGACATGGCGGGACATGGGGGGATATGGGGGGGACATGGGGGACATGGGGGACATGGGGGGGCATGAGGGGGTATGGGGGGGCATGGGGGGGACATGGGGGGGACATGGGGGGACATGAGGGGGACATGGGGGGGCATTGGGGGGACATGGGGGGGCATGGGGGGGACATGAGGGGGACATGGGGAGCATGGGGGGGCATGGAGGGGACATGGGGGGGGCATGGGGGGGCATGAGATGCCACTGGGGACATGGGACACGTGGGGACACAGAGGGGACACAGGAGATGGGGGGGGACACGGGGGGGACACGGAGGGTCACGGGGGACACGGGGAGGGACATGGGACGTGGGTGGTGACGTGGGGGGGACACGAGTGGAAACACCCCCCCCCCCGCCCCCTCTCCACCCTTTAAAGCCGCTGCCGGAGCCGGACGGGTCCCAGAGCCGGGAGCAGCGGCACCGGGTGGGATCGGGGACGGGACACCGGGACACCGGGACACCGGGACTGGACACCGGGATCAAGACCGGGAGAGTGGGACCGACACCGGGACACTGGGACCAACACCGGGATCGAGACTGGGACACCAGGAACGACACCGGGACCCAGACTGGGGCTGACACCGGGACTGAGACCAGGACACCCGGAACGACACTGGGACCAACACCAGGACGCCGGGACTGACACCGGGACACTGGGACTGAGACTGGGACACCAGGATTGAGACTGGGACCCCAGGACTGAGACTGGGACCAAGACCGGGACTGATACTGGGACACCGGGACTAAGACTGGGACACCGGGACTGAGACTGGGACCGACACCAGGACCAAGACCAGGACACAAGGACTAAAACCAGGACACTGGGACTGAGACTGGGACCAAGACTGGGACACCAGGACCGACACCAGGACCAATATCAGGACACTGGGATCAAAACCAGGGCTGATACTGGGACATTGAATCAAAACCAGAGCTGATACTGGGACAGGAGGACCAGGACCAGGACTAGGACTGGGACACCCAGACTGAGACCGGGACACCGGGATCAATATCGGAGCTGACACTGGGATTGAGAGCAACAGGTAAGGGGGCACTGGCGCTGGGGCAGGACCCAGCACTGGGACTGGGAGCAGTACTGGGACTGGGATTGGGGCTCACACTGGGACTGGGACCAGCACTGGGACTGGGACCAGCAATGGGACTGGGATTGGGACCGACACCGGGACTGGGACTAGTACTTGGGATTGGGACTGGGACTGACATCGGGACCAGGACTGGGACTGGGACCAGCACTGGGACTGGGACCAGCAACGGGACTGGGATTGGGGCTGACACCGGGACTGGGACCAGCACGGGAACTGGGACTGGGACCAGCACCAGGACTGGGATTGGGGCTCACACTGGGACTGGGACTGGGACCAGGACTGGGACCAGCACTGGGTCTGGGATTGGGGCTGACACCGGGACTGGGACCAGCACGGGAACTGGGACTGGGACCAGCACCGGGACTGGGATTGGGGCTCACACTGGGACTGGGATTGGGACCAGGACTGGGACCGGGACTGGGACCAGCATGGGAACTGGGACTGGGACCAGCACCGGGACTGGGATTGGGGCTCACACTGGGACTGGGACCGGGACCAGGACTGGGACCAGCACTGGGACCAGCACTGGGACTGGGATTGGGGATGACACCAGGACTGGGATTGGGACCAGCACCGGGACTGGGATTAGGGCTCGCAGTGGGACTGGGACCAGCACTGGGGTCACCATCGGGGTCACCCCAGTGACCTGGGTGACCCCCGGACGCCTGGGTCCCTCCAGGATGCGGGTGGCCCCGGTGACCCTGCTGGCCCTGGCCTGGGTGGCCCTGGTGGGTGCTGGGCCACCGGTGACGGGACGGGTGGCCCGGCTGGTGACCGACTTTGGGCTGCGGCTTTTCCGGGAGGCGGTGGGACGCCGAGGGGACACCAACGCCATCTTCGCGCCCCACGGGGCCACCGCCCTCTTGGTGGCCCTCCAACTGGCCACCGCCGGGCATGGCCGTCACCAGCTTGAGGTCGCCATGGGCTTCAGCATCAACGGTGAGGGTCCCCGGCGTCCTTGTCCCCATGGCGGGGGGGTGGGGGGGTGGGGGGGGGTCCCTGTCCTCATAGGGGACACCCCGGGGTCCCTGTCCCCACCACGGGGTGGGTGGTGGGGTCTCCATCCTCATGGGGGACACCCTGGGGTCCTTGTCCCCATGGTGGGGTGGGTTATGGGGTCCCCATCCCCTCACCAGGTATCCCATGGGTGTCCCTGTCCCCAGAGCAGCTCACCCATCAGTGTCCCCACACCAGGTCACCCATGGGTGTCCCTGTCCCCACACTAGGTCTCCCACGGGTGTCCCCACGCTGAGTCACCCATAGGTGTCCCCATCCACCCCCACGCCAGGTCTCCCACGGGTGTCCTCACACCAGGTCTCCCATGGGTGTCCCTGTCCCCACACTAGGTCACCCACGGGTGTCCCCACACTGAGTCACCCATGGATGTCCCCACACCAGGTCACCCATGAGTGTCCCTGTCCCCACGCTGGGTCTCCCATGGGTGTCCCCATGCTGAGTCACCCATCAGTGTCCCCACACCAGGTCACCCATGGGTGTCCCTGTCCCCACACTAGGTCTCCCACGGGTGTCCCCACGCTGAGTCACCCATAGGTGTCCCCACCCACCCCCACGCCAGGTCTCCCACGGGTGTCCTCACACCAGGTCACCCATGAGTGTCCCTGTCACTACACTGGGTCTCCCACGGGTGTCCCCACGCTGAGTCACCCATGGGTGTCCCCATCCACCCCCATGCCAGGTCTCCCACGGGTGTCCTCACACCAGGTCACCCATGGGTGTCCCTGTCCTCACACCAGGTCTCCCATGGGTGTCCCTGTCCCCACACTAGGTCTCCCATGGGTGTCCCCACGCTGAGTCACCCATGGATGTCCCCCACACCAGGTCACCCATGGGTGTCCCCACTCCGGGTCACCCACGGATGCCCCCAATCCCCACGCCGTGACTCAGTTTCCCTCACCCCGCAGATCCAGGGGTGGCGGCGGAGCTGCGGGTGCTGCGCCGGGCGCTGAGGGGACCCGGTCACCTCCTGGCCGTGGCCGAGGGGCTTTTCGTGGGGCGGGGGGTGGCGCTGAACCCCGGCTTCGCCCCCCGCTTCGTCCGCACCCTCGGCCCCCGGCGCTTGGCCAGGGTCGACTTCCAACGGGAAGAGGGTGCTCGCGCCCTCCTCAACGCCTGGGTGCGGGAGCAGACGCAGGGTGAGGCTGCTGGGAGGGGTGGGGGGGGGGTGGGGGGGGATCGGGGTGGGTGCCCGGATGCCTGGGTCCCTTGGGGTGGGGGGTGATGGGTGCCTGGGTGCCTAGGTCCCTTGGGAATGGGGGTGATGGGTGCCTGGGTGCCTGGGTCCCTTGGGGTGGGGGGGTGATGGGTGCCTGGGTGCCTGGGTCCCTTAGGAATGGGGGGTGATGGGTGCCTGGGTGCCTGGGTGACTTGGGGTGGGGGGGGTGATGGGTGCCTGGGTGCCTGGGTGACTTGGGGTGGGGGGGGTGATGGGTGCCCGGGTGCCTAGGTCCCTTGGGAATGGGGGTGATGGGTGCCTGGGTGCCTGGGTGACTTGGGGTAGGGGGGGTGATGGGTGCCCGGGTGCCTGGGTGACTTGGGGTGGGGGGGGTGATGGGTGCCCGGGTGCTTGGGTCCCTTGGGAATGGGGGTGCTGGGTGCCCGGACACCTGGGTCCCTTGGGAATGGGCATGATGGGTGCCTGGACACCTGGGTCCCTTGGGAATGGGGGTGCTGGGTGCCTGGATGCCTGGGTCCCTTGGGAATCGGGGTGCTGGGTGCCCGGATGCCTGGGTCCCTTGGGAATGGGGGTGCCCAGATGCCTGGGTCCCTTGGGAATCGGGGTGCTGGGTGCCCGGATGCCTGGGTGCCTTGGGCATGATGGGTGCCCAGATGCCTGGGTCCCTTGGGAAGAGGGGTGCTGGGTGCCCGGACGCCTGGGTCCCTTGGGAATGGGGGTGCTGGGTGCCCGGATGCCTGGGTCCCCCACCACTGCGGAAGGGGACCTCAGGAGCACCCTTGTCCCCACAGGGCTGATCCGGGAGCTCCTGCCCCCGGGTGCGGTGGGTGCCAGCACCCGCCTGGTGCTGGCCAACGCCCTCTACTTCAAGGGTGCCTGGCTGAGGCCCTTCCCCGCCGCCGCCACCCGGCCCCGGCCCTTCCACAAGGGCGACGGCAGCGTGGTGACCGTCCCCATGATGGAGCAGACGGCCAAGTTCAACTACGGTGAGACCCCCGCCCCGGCCCCCGGCCGCCTGGGTCCCCCCGTGTCACCCTGCATTCCCCCATGTCACCCTGCTTGGACCCCCACCCTGGCACCCGACCGCCTGGGTCCCCCCGTGTCACCCTGGGTCACCTGGGTCACCCTGCTTGGACCCCCACCCCATCTCCTGGTCACCTGGGTCCCCCCGTGTCACCCTGCGTTCCCCCATGTCACCCTGCTTGGACCCCCACCCCATCTCCCGGACTCCTGGGTCCCCCCATGTCACCCTGCTTGGACCCCCACCCTGGCACCTGGATGCCTGGGTCCCCCCGTGTCACCCTGCGTTCCCCCATGTCACCCTGCTTGGACCCCCACCCTAGCACCCGGATGCCTGAGTCCCCCCGTGTCACCCTGGGTCACCCTGCTTGGACCCCCACCCCATCTCCTGGTCACCTGGGTCCCCCCGTGTCACCCTGCGTTCCCCCATGTCACCCTGCTTGGACCCCCACCCTAGCACCCAGATGCCTGAGTCCCCCCGTGTCACCCTGGGTCACCCTGCTTGGACCCCCACCCCATCTCCCGGATGCCTGAGTCCCCCCGTGTCACCCTGAGTCCCCCCATATGTCACCCTGCTTGGACCCCCACCCTGGCACCCAGACTCCTGGGGTCCCCCCGTGTCACCCTGTGTTCCCCATGTCACCCTACTCGCACCCTCCCCCCCCCCCCCATCTCCTCCCGGACGCCTGGGTCCCCTCTGATGCCATGTCACCCCAGGGGAGTTCGAGACGCCGGGGGGGGTCCCCTACGGGGTGGTGGAGGTCCCCTACGGCGGGGGGGCGGTGGCCATGCTGCTGGTGGCCCCGGCCTGGCGGGATGTCCCCCTCGTCACCCTCACCCGCCTCCTCGACGCCCAACTTGTCACCTCCTGGGTCACCGACATGAGCCCCGTGCCCCGGGTCCTCATCCTGCCCCGGTGAGCCCGGACGCCTGGGTCCCGTGAAAGGAGGGGTGGGGGGGTCGGGAAGGGGGACCCCCGGGTACTTGGGTGCCCTGGGGATGGGTGGGACCCCCGGGGACGCCTGGGTCCCGTGACGGGAGGGGTGGGGGGGTCGGGAAGGGGGACCCCCGGGTACTTGGGTGCCCTGGGGATGGGTGGGACCCCCAGGGATGCCTGGGTCCCGTGACGGGAGGGGTGGGAGGGGTGGGGAGGGGGACCCCTGGGTAGCTGGGTGCCCTGGGGATGGGTGGGACCCCTGGGGATGCCTGGGTCCCATGACAGGAGGGGTGGGGTGGTCGGGAAGGGGGACCCCCGGGTACTTGGGTGCCCTGGGGATGGGTGGGACCCCCGGGGACGCCTGGGTCCCGTGACGGGAGGGGTGGGGGGGTCGGGAAGGGGGACCCCCGGGTACTTGGGTGCCCTGGGGATGGGTGGGACCCCCGGGGACGCCTGGGTCCCGTGACGGGAGGGGTGGGGGGGTCGGGGAGGGGGACCCCCGGGTACTTGGGTGCCCTGGGGATGGGTGGGACCCCCGGGGACGCCTGGGTCCCGTGACGGGAGGGGTGGGAGGGGTGGGGAGGGGGACCCCCGGGTACTTGGGTGCCCTGGGGATGGGTGGGACCCCCGGGGATGCCTGGGTCCCCTGATGGGAGGGGTGGGAAGGGGGGGGGGGGCAGGGAGGGGGACCCCTGGATACCTGGGTGCCCTGGGGATGGGTGGGACCCCCAGGGACGCCTGGGTCCTTGGGTGGTTGGGATGGGATGGGTGGGACCCCCGGATGCCTGGGTCCTTGGGTGGTTGGGAGGGGATGGGTGGGACCCCCGGACGCCTGGGTCCTTGGGTGACCCCCTCCCCACCCCTCCAGCTTCTCCCTGGAGACCACCTGGGACCTCCGGGCACCCCTGAAGTCCTTGGGGGTCCGCGCCCTCTTTGACCCCGATGCCGCCGACTTCACCCCACTCTCAGGTAAAGGATGGGGGGGGGTGTCCCTGAGTGGGTGCTGGGGGGACCCAGGCGTCCTGGGGCCACCCTTCACCCCCCCCCACCCACCCACCCCCCCCACCCATCAGCTGAGGAGCCCCTTGTCCTGGGCCAAGCCCTGCAGAAGGTGAGGATGGAGGTGACGGAGAACGGCACCGAGGTGGCATCGGCCACCGGTGAGTGACACGGGGCGGGGCCCGGACGCCTGGGTCCCTTGGGAATGGGGGTGATGGGTGCCTGGGTCCCTTGGGAATGGGGGTGCCCGGATGCCTGGGTCCCTTGGGAATCGGGGTGCTGGGTGCCCAGATGCCTGGGTCCCTTAGGAATGGGGGTGCCCGGATGCCTGGGTCCCTTGGGAATCGGGGTGCTGGGTGCCTGGGTCCCTTGGGAATAGGGATGCTGGGTGCCCAGACACCTGGGTCCCTTGGGTATGGGCGTGATGGGTGCCTGGGTCCCTTGGGAATGGGGGTGCTGGGTGCCCGGATGCCTGGGTCCCTTGGGAATGGGCGTGATGGGTGCCTGGGTCCCTTGGGAATGGGGGTGCCCGGATGCCTGGGTCCCTTGGGAATCGGGGTGCTGGGTGCCTGGATGCCTGGGTCCCTTGGGAATGGGGGTGCCCGGATGCCTGGGTCCCTTGGGAATGGGCGTGATGGGTGCCTGGGCCCCTTGGGAATGGGGGTGCTGGGTGCCTGGACGCCTGGGTCCCTTGGGAATGGGGGTGCTGGGTGCCCAGACACCTGGGTCCCTTGGGTATGGGCGTGATGGGTGCCTGGGTCCCTTGGGAATGGGGGTGCTGGGTGCCTGGACGCCTGGGTCCCTTGGGAATGGGGGTGCTGGGTGCCCGGACACCTGGGTCCCTTGGGAATGGGGGTGCTGGGTGCCCGGACGCCTGGGTCCCTTGGGAATGGGCATGATGGGTGCCTGGGCCCCTTGGGAATGGGGGTGCTGGGTGCCTGGACGCCTGGGTCCCTTGGGAATGGGGGTGCTGGGGGGGTCTCACTGCTCCGCCTCCCCCCCAGCTGCCATCGTCTACTCCCGCATGGCTCCCCTGGAAATCCTCCTGGATCGGCCCTTCCTCTTCCTCGTGCGCCACAACCCCACTGGTATGGGGGGGACATGGGGGGGAGAACTTGGGGGCTGGGGGTGGAGGGGGGTCATGACCCATGGGTGGGGGTCTGGGACCCATGGATGCGGGTCTGAGAAAGATTCGTGCCCTATGGATGTGGGTTTGGGGGGCCCGTGCCCCATGGATTGGGGTTGGGGGCGTCATGCCCTATGGATGTGGGTCTTGGGGGGGGTCTGTGCCCCATAGATGTAGGTTTGGAGGGGTCCATCCCCCTTGGATATGGGTCTTGGAGGGTCTGTACCCCATGGATGTGGGTTTGGGGGCTCTGTGCCCCATGGATATGGGTCTTGGGGGCTCCATGCCCCATTGATTTGGGTTTGGGGGGTCTGTGCCCCATGGATTTGGGTTGGGGGGGCTCCATGCCCCACTGACGTGGGTCTTGGGGACTCTGTGCCCCATGGATGGGGGGTTTAGGGGGTCCATCCCCTTTGAATGAGGGTCTTGGGGGTTCTGTGCCCCATGGAGGTGGGTCTGGGGGCTCTGTGCCCCATTGGTTTGGGTTTTGGGGGGGCTCCCTGACCCCTCTCTCCCCCCCACAGGCACCATCCTCTTCGTGGGGCAG
>CM075621.1:256623-296893 GCA_037962945.1 Sarcoramphus papa | reverse complement strand
GCCCCGCCCTCAGCGCGTAACCACGCCCCCCAAGCAAAGACCACGCACCCCCGCCCTCACCTCTCCCCTGACCACCACGCCCCCTCCGCTGCGCGGCCACACCTCCCGGCAGCGCCGCGCAGGCGCCTCCGCGCATGCGCACACCCTCCGCCGCCCCCCCCCCCCCTCCCCGAGTCACCTTGGGGCGCCGCCGGCTCGGGACCCCCCAGGACCCCCCCGGGTCCTTGTGCCCCCCCCCCCCCCCGCCGGGGTCCTTGTCCCCCCCCCCCCCCTTTTCTTCCCCCCCCCCCTCCGCCCCGGTACCGGGTCCCGGCCGCGATGGCGGCGACACCGGCGGCCGAGAGGCCCAAGACCTCCCCGAAGTCGGTCAAGTTTCTCTTCGGCGGCCTGGCCGGGTGAGAGCCCCCCCAACACCGGGACACCCCCCCCCACCCGAGCGGGAACTCCCCCCCCACTGGGACCCCCCCGGGAACCGGACACCCCCCACCCCCAAGCCCCCTCAGCCCCCCCCTAAACCCCCCTCAGCCCCCCCAAACCCCTTCAGACCCCCCCAGCCTCCCTCACCCCCCCCCAGTGCCCCCCCCAACCTCCTGAGGCTCCCTCAGCCCCCCAAACCCCCTTCAGCCCCCCCAAACCCCCCCCCAGTGCCCCCCAAACCCCCTCCGCCCCCCCCCAAATCCCTTTGATCCCCCAGCCCCTTCCAGCTTCCCCCCAAACCCCCTCGCCCCCCCTGAGACCCCCCACAAGCTCCCTACGTCTCCCCTAACCCCCCCCAGGGCCCCCCAAATCCTCCCCAGTGCTCCCCAAACCCCCCCCAGCCCCCCAAACCCTTCCAGCCCCCCCAGCCCCCCCAAAACCCCTTCAGCCCCTCCAGCCCCCCTGAAAACCCCCTTCCAGCTCCCCCCAAATCCCTTCAGCCCCCAAATCCCCCCCACTGCCCCCCAAAACCCCTTTAGCCCCCCAGCCCCTTCAGCCCCTCCTCAGCCCCCCAACCCCCCCCTTCAGCTCCCCCCAAACCCCTTCAGCCCCCCCAAATCCCCCCCAGCACCCCCCAAAACCCTTCAGTGCCCCCCCAACCCCTTCAGCCCCCCAGCCCCCCCAAACCCCCCTCCAGCTCCCCCAAAGCCCCTTCAGCCCCCCAACCCTTCATCCCCCCTCACCCCCCCAAACCCCCCTCCAGCTCCCCCAAAACCCCTTCAGCCCCCCCAAATCCCCCCCGTGCCCCCCAAAACCCCTTCAGTGCCCCCCCCAGCCCCTTCAGCCCCCCCAGCCCCCCCAAACCCCCCTCCAGCTCCCCCAAAGCCCCTTCAGCCCCCCCAAATCCCCCCCGTGCCCCCCAAAACCCCTTCAGTGCCCCTCCAGCCCCCCCAAATCCCCCTCCAGCTCCCCCAAACCCCTTCAGCCCCCCCCCCCCTTTGCCTCCCCATGGCGGGCGGGTGGGGGTGGGTGGTGCGGGTGTGGAGCGGATTTTTTGGGGCCCCCCCCCCCCTTCCTGACCCCCCCCTCCTCTCTCCCCCCCCCTTTCCCCCCCCAGGATGGGGGCCACCGTCTTCGTGCAGCCGCTGGACCTGGTGAAGAACCGGATGCAGCTGAGCGGGGAGGGGGCCAAGGGGCGCGAGTTCCCCACCAGCCTGCACGCCCTCGCCTCCATCCTGCGCCGCGAGGGCCTGCGCGGCATCTACACCGGGTAACGGCCCCCCCAAACCCCCCCGGGACCCCCAAAACCCCCCAAAACCCCCCAGGAACCCCGGGACCCCCCCCAACCCCCCCTGGGAACCCCCAGAACCCCCCCAGGGACCCCCAAAACCACCCGGGAACCCTGGGACCCCCCAAAACCCCCGGGGACCCCCAGAACCCCCCTGGGAACCCCCAACCCCCCCCAGGGACCCCCAAAACCACCCGGGAACCCTGGGACCCCCCCAAAACCCCCCGGGGACCCCCAAACCCCCCAGGAACCCCAGGTCCCCCCCAACCCCCCCCAGGGACCCCCAAAACCCCCCAAACCCCCCCAGGGACCCCCAGAACCCCCCCGGGGACCCCCAACCCCCCCCAGAACCCCCCTGGGAACCCCCAGAACCCCCCAGGAAGCCCAGGACCCCCCCAGAACCCTCCCAGGGACCCCCAGAACTCCCCCCGGGGCCCCCCAAACTCCCCCGGAACCCCCAAACCCCCCCCAAACCCCCCTGGGACCCCCCAAAACCCCTCAGGAACCTCAGGACCCCCCCAACCCCCCCGGGCCCCCCCCCCCCCCAAACCTTCTGCGGTCACCCAAGGGCGGCCAGGACTCCCCTGGGGTCACCCAAAGTCACCCAGGATTTTCCTGGGGGGGGGTTGGGGGGGGTGCTCAGGACAGTGGGGGGGTCCTGGGGACATTGGGGGGGGTGTGAGGGGGTGCTGGGGCTTGGGGGGGGGGGGGGGTTTGGGGGGTCCTGGGTCTGATGTTGGGGGGGGGGTTTGGGGGGGCCCTGGGGATGGCATGGAGGGGGCGGGGACAATGTTGGGGGGTCCTGGGTCCAGTTTTGGGGTCCTGGGTCTGATGTTGGGGTTTGGGGGGGGGTCCTGGGGGGGGGGTGGGCGTTTTGGAGTGTCCTGGGTCTGATGTTGGGGGGTTCTGGCGGTGGTTTTGGGGGTCCTGGGTCCAATGTCGGGGTTTGGGGGGGTCCTGGGGCGGGGGGTGGGGGTTTTGGGGTGTCCTGGGTCTGGTTTTGGGGGGGCCCTGGGGACAGCATGTAGGATGCAAGCACAACGTTGCGGGGTGGGGGGGTCCTGGGGCTGATTTTGGGGGGGGGGGGGTGGGGGTGTTTGTCGGAGCTGCCGTAGGGCTTTTTGAGGGGTGCCAAGCCCGCTTTTGGGGGTGTCCCCCCCCCCCCCCCCAAGGCTGTCGGCGGGGCTGCTGCGCCAGGCCACCTACACCACCACGCGCCTGGGGATCTACAGCGTGCTGCTGGAGCGGCTGGGGGGCCGGACGGGACCCCCCCCCCCTTCCTCGCCAAAGCCGCCATCGGCATGACCGCCGGCGCCGCCGGGGCCTTCGTCGGCACCCCGGCCGAGGTCGCCCTCATCCGCATGACGGCCGACGGCCGGTGAGCCCCCCAAAACCTTACACACAAAAATTTGGGGGGGCTGGGGGGGGGCTGGGGGTCCCGCATCTGTGTCTGTTGTTTCCCCCCCCCAAAAAAAAAACACCAAAAGCGCCGTTTTTCACCCCGGATTTGGGGGCGCTTTCGAGGTTGCCGCCCGCCGAGCGCCGCGGTTACCGGAACGTCTTCGACGCGCTGGTGCGGATGACGAGGGAAGAAGGGGTCACCACGCTCTGGAGGGTATGGGGGGCCCGGGGGGGGGACCCCAAAATCTCCCCCCCCACCCAGTGACACACCCCCCCCCCCCAGGGCTGCATCCCCACTGTGGTGGGGGAGGAGGGGGGGGGATCCCCCCATGCTCTGGGGGGTGCAGGGGGGGATATGGGGGTGCAGGGGGGTATGGGGGTGCAGGGAGGGTACCCCAAAATCCCCCCCCCCTCCCCTTGTGACCCCCCCGCCCCCCCACTTTACTCTATGCCCCCCTGCCCAGCTGCATCCCCACTGTGGCAAGGGGAGGGGGGGTACCCACACTTTGGGGGGGTGCGGGGGGGGGATATGGGGGTGCAGGGGGGTATTGGGGTGCAGGGTGGGGTATGGGTGTGCAGGGGAGCTACAGGGGTGCAGGGGGGGTACCCCAAAATCCTCCCCCCTCCCCACTGTGCCCCCCCCCCCCCCAAGGGCTGCATCCCCACTGTGGCAAGAGGGGGGGGGTACCCACAATCTGGGGGGGTGCAGGGGGGTATGGGGGTGCACGGGGGGTGATATGGGGGTGCGGGGGGGGATATGGGGGTGCGGGGGGGGGATATGGGGGTGCGGGGGGGATATGGGGGTGCGGGGGGGGATATGGGGGTGCGGGGGGGAGATATGGGGGTGCAGGGGGGAGATATGGGGGTGCAGGGGGGGATATGGGGGTGCAGGGGGGAGATATGGGGGTGCAGGGGGGGATATGGGGGTGCAGCGGAGTATGGGGGTGCAGGGGGGGGTATGGGGGTGCAGGGGGGGTCCCCCAAACCCCCCCCTCACTGTGTGCCCCCCCCAGGGCTGCATCCCCACCATGGCGCGGGCGGTGGTGGTGAACGCCGCCCAGCTCGCCTCCTACTCCCAATCCAAGCAATTCCCTCCTCGACTCCGGTGAGGCTGGGGGGGGGCTGGGGGGGGGCTGGGGGGGGTCCCCCAAAATTTGTGACACCCACACCCCCCCCCCTTTTCCCTCCCCTTCTTTTATTTTTGGGGTTCCCCCCCCCCCTCCGCTCAGGGCATTTCCGCGACGACATCCTCTGCCACTTCTGCGCCAGCATGATCAGCGGGCTCGTCACCACCGCCGCCTCCATGCCCGTCGACATCGGTAAGACCCGGTGGGTAATTAACGGGGTAATTAAGGGGGGGGACACGCCCTCATCCCCCCCCCCACTTCATGACACCTTTTGCACCCCAAAATCTTACACCCCCCCCCAAATTTCCCCGGTAGCATCCAAAACATGCGGACGATCGATGGGAAACCCGAGTACCGCAACGGGCTGGTGAGCGAGCGGCGGGGGGGGGGGGGGGGGGGAGGTTTGGGGGGGTCCCCCGCCATTTTGGGGGGCACCCCAAGGGTTTTGGGGGGCCCCCCCTGACCCCCGCCCCCCCGGCAGGACGTGCTGGTGAAGGTGGTGCGGTACGAGGGGTTCTTCAGCCTCTGGAAGGGTTTCACCCCCTACTACGCCCGGCTGGGCCCGCACACCGTCCTCACCTTCATCTTCCTCGAGCAGATGAACAAGTGGTACAAGAGGCTCTTCCTCAGCGCCTGACACCCGCCCCCACGGCCGCCGTGGGGCAGCCCCACCGCCCTATGGGGGCTGTAGGGTGTCCCCATGGGGGGCTATGGGGTGTCTCATTGTCCCTATGGGGGCTGTGGGGCAGCCCCACCACCCTATGGGGGCTGTAGGGTGTCCCTATGGGGGCCGTGGGGCAGCCCCACGGCCCTATGGGGGCTGTAGGGTGTCTTTATGGGGTGTCTCATTGTCCCTATGGGGGCTGTGGGGTGTTCTCATGGCCCTATGGGGGCTGTGGGGCAGCCCCATGGATGTATAGGGGCTGTAGGTTGTTCCTATAGGGGACTATGGGGTGGCTCTGAGTCCCTATGGGGGCTGTGGGGCAGCCCCACGGCCCTATGGGGGCTGTAGGGTGTCCCTATGGGGGGCTATGGGGTGTTCTCACGTCCCTGTGGGGCAGCCCCATGGCCCTATAGGGGCTGTAGGGTGTGCCTATGGGGTGTCTCATTGTTCCTGTGGGGGCTGTGGGGCAGCCCCATGGCTGTATGGGGACTGTAGGGTGTCCCTATAGGGGACTATGGGGTGGCTCTGGGTCCCTATGGGGGCTGTAGGGTGTCCCTGTGTCCCCTGAGGGGCTATGGGGTGGCCCCACGTCCCTATGGGGGCCGTGGGGCAGCCCTGGGTGCCCTATGGGGGCTATAGGGTGCCCCCACGGGGGTTTATGGGGTGTCTTTCTGTCCCTATAGATGCTGGGGGCCCCCCATGTCCCCACGGGGGCCGTGGGGCGGCCTCGGGTCCCTATAGGGGCCATGGGGCAGCCCCTCGTGTCGCCGTGGGGTGCCCCCCTGTCCCTATGGGGTGCCCCCCATCTCCCTATAGATCAGTAAAGAAGCTGTTGGTGTCGGCTCCGCAGCCTCTATGGGCAGGGGGGCCCCCAACATGGGTGGCCCCCCAACAACAGGGGGGACCCCCAAAATCACCGGGTTGATGCCCCGCCCCCCATCTCCTGTGGGGCCGGACCCCTGGCTCCCCCAACTTGGGGGTCTGGGGAGGGGGGGAGGCAGCGCCCGCTATGGGGCAGCCCCATATCCCCCCCCCCCGCCCCCCCCAATACCTGGGGTCAAGTGGCCCATGGTGCCCCACCCCCCCCCTCCTTCTGCCCCACACTTGGGGGGACCCCAGCCCCCCCCCTCCTGCCCCACATCTGCCCCACATCTGCCCCACATCCCCCCCCCTGGGGCCGGCGCAGCCGAGGGGCAGTTTTGGGGTTCAGTGCTTTATTGACAGCGAATGTCAAGGCCGCGGTGTGGGGCAGGAGCCCCCCCGCCACCCCCCAACCTCTGCCCCACGGCGGGCTCCCCGCCCCCCCCACCCCCTTCCCCCCCCCCCCCCGCCGTGGGGCGCCCCACGGCCCCGGGGCCCGCCAAGTGCGTCGGTAACGACTCCTCGTTATAAAATAATTAAAAGCAAAATATACAGAGACGGCGCCGAGCGAGAGCAGCGAAGCGGGGGCTGACCCACGGCGCGGTTGGGGGGCTGACCCACAGCAGGGGCTGACCCACGGTGGCGGCTGACCCACGGTGGGGTTGGGGGGCTGACCCACGGTGGGGTTGGGGGGCTGACCCACGGTGGGGGCTGACCCATGGCGGGGGGCTGACCCACAGCAGGGACTGACCCACGGCGGAATTGTGGGGCTGACCCACAGCAGGGGCTGACCCACAGTGGGGGGGCCCAAGGTGGAGCCCAGCCCCACATTGGGGGGACTTATGGGTACTTGGGGGGGGGGGGTGTGCCCCACAACCAGTTCTGCCCCATAGCAGGGTCACCATGGCTGGCTCTGCCCCACAGCAAGGGGGGGGGGTGTCCTGTGGTCAGCCCTGCCCCACACCCAGCCCTGCCCCATAGCGGGACCCCCACACCCATCCCAGCCCCACGGCAGGACCCCCCCACCCATCCCAGCCCCATAGCGGGACCCCCACACCCATCCCAGCCCCACAGCAGGGCCCCCACAACACACCCAGCCCCATAGCGGGACCCCACACCCACCCCTGCCCCACAAGTGGCCCAGCCCCATAGCAGGAACCCCATGCATCCACCCCAGCCCCACAGCACAACACCCCGGGGGGGAAGGGGGCGTGTCCATCCGGGAGCGGAGGGCGTGGCTCCCACCTGTCCGTCACGCCGGGGGTGGGTGGGGCGGCGGGTGATTGATTGACGGCTGGGGCGGTGGGCGGGGCGCGGGCGGGGGTCACCAGCAGAGGGCGCCGTGGCGGCGGAGGGTCATGAAGTAAACCTGGCTGCTGCCCCCCGCCCGCACCGAGGCGAAGAACACCTGGGCGGGGTCACGTGGGAGGGGCGGGGTGGTCACGTGGGGGGGGGGCTGGGGTCACGTGGAGGGGGACTGGGGTCACGTGGAAGGGGAGCAGGAGCGGTGCAGGGGTGTGGGAGGGAGGGGGAGGCCGCTGCCCCCACGTCCGCCATCTTGCCCCCCACGTCCTCCATCTTGCCCCTACGTCCGCCATCTTGCCCCACGTCCTCCATCTTGCCCCCACGTCCGCCATCTTGCCCCTACGTCCTCCATCTTGCCCCCCATGTCCGCCATCTTGCCCCACGTCCTCCATCTTGCCCCCACGTCCTCCATCTTGCCCCCACGTCCTCCATCTTGCCCCCACGTCCGCCATCTTGCCCCACGTCCTCCATCTTGCCCCTACGTCCTCCATCTTGCCCCTACGTCCTCCATCTTGCCCCTACGTCCTCCATCTTGCCCCCACGTCCGCCATCTTGCCCCCACGTCCTCCATCTTGCCCCCACATCCTCCATCTTGCCCCTACGTCCTCCATCTTGCCCCCCATGTCCGCCATCTTGCCCCCACATCCTCCATCTTGCCCCCACGTCCTCCATCTTGCCCCCACGTCCTCCATCTTGCCCCTACGTCCTCCGTCTTGCCCCCCATGTCCGCCATCTTGCCCCCACATCCTCCATCTTGCCCCTACGTCCTCCATCTTGCCCCTACGTCCTCCATCTTGCCCCCATGTCCTCCATCTTGCCCCTACACCCGCCATCTTGCCCCTATGTCCGCCATCTTGCCCCTATGTCCTCCATCTTGCCCCCACATCCGCCATCTTGCCCCCACGTCCTCCATCTTGCCCCTACGTCCGCCATCTTGCCCCCCACGTCCGCCATCGTGCCCCTACATCCTCCATCTTGCCCCCACATCCGCCATCTTGCCCCTATGTCCTCCATCTTGCCCCTACATCTGCCATCTTGCCCCTACATCTGCCATCTTGCCCCTACATCCGCCATCTTGCCCCTACGTCCACCATCTTTTGCCCCTACATCCACCATTTTGCCCTACGTCCTCCATCTTGCCCCCACATCCACCATCTTGCCCCCACGTCCACCATCTTGCCCCCCTGCACCCGCCACGTCCTCCCCGTGTCCCCCCACGCCCCCCCCCGTGCCCCCCGCCGCGCCGTCCCCCCGCCGCGCCGTCCCCACCTTGTCGTTGCGCTCGCAGAGGAACTTGAGGCGCTGCGCCCGCCGGTGCAGGAAGACGCCGTCCAGGTGCCCGGTCTCCACCGAGCGGATCTCGATGGCTTTCTCCCCCACCCCATGACCTGCTTGGAGCAGATGTAGGCTGGCGGGGAGGGGGGGACACACACGGGACACCGTCACGGAGGTGACACGGCGGGGGGGGGGGAGAAGGCCCCCGCCCCCCTCGGGGACCCCCCCCCCCCTCCCCGAGCCCCAGAGCTCACCCACGGAGGTGGGGGTCTCGCCCCACTGCAGGACCACGTCCTTGGTGACGCGGCCGTAGGTGTTGACGTAGACGCCTTCGTCCTCGTAGCAGAGGAGCATCTCCAGGCCCGAGGTCTCCGGGAGGAAGATGATGGCGTGAGGGGTCACCTGGCTTTGGATCTGGGGGCGGGGGAGGGCGGGGAGGCGGTGGCCTCGTCACCTCCCGCCACGCCGGGACGTGGCGCCAGCTCCGGCGTCGTCGCCACGCGTCCCCGCCCCAACGTGGGTCGCGGATCTAGGCGTACGTGGAGGAAGCCACCGTGTCCCACGTTCTCCTGCGTGTCCCACCACCCGTGTCCCCTCCCGATGTCCCCTCTGGTGCCACCCCCGTGTCCCCCCTGTGTCCCCACTCACGTGGATGGGGACATAGAGGTGACACCAGCTCTACCATCATCATCATCACCTCAGGTCTCTACCTCAACGTTGCTTGACTATCTAGACCTACGTTGAGGAAGCCACACCCTCCCACGTTCTCCTGCGTGTCCCACCACCCGTGTCCCCTCCACCGTCCCCTACGGTGTCCCCACTCACGTAGACATAGAGGTGACACCAGCTCTACCATCATCATCATCATCACCCACCTCATGTCTCTACCTCAACGCTGGTTGACTATCTAGGCGTACGCTGAGGAAGCCACCATGTCCCACGTTCTCCTGCGTGTCCCACCACCTGTGTCCCCTCCCGATGTCCCCTCTGGTGCCACCCCCATGTCCCCCCGTGTCCCCACTCACGTGGATGGGGACGTAGAGGTGACACCAGCTCTACCATCACCATCATCATCATCACTTCACGTCCCTACCCCAATGTTGGTTGACTATCTAGGCGTACATTGAGGTTGCCACCACTACCCATGTTCTCCTGCATGTCCCACCACCCGTGTCCCCTCTGGTGTCCCCCCCATGTCCCCACTCACATGGACATAGAGGTGACACCAGCTCTACCATCATCATCATCATCACCACCTCATGTCTCTACCTCAACGCTGGTTGACTATCTAGGCGTACGCTGAGGAAGCCACCATGTCCCACGTTCTCCTGCGTGTCCCACCACCCATGTCCCCTCCCAACGTCCCCTCTGGTGCCACCCCCGTGTCCCCACTCACGTGGACGGGGACGTAGAGGTGACGCAGCTCCCTCATCATCATCACCTCACGTCCCTACCCCAACGTTGGTTGACTATCTAGGCGTACATTGAGGTTGCCACCGTGCCCCACGTTCTCCTGCGTGTCCCACCACCCACGTCCCCTCATGACGTCCCCTCTGGTGCCACCCCTGTGTCCCCCCCGTGTCCCCACTCACGTGGACGGGGACGTAGAGGTCGTAGGTGTTGCCCGAGTCGACGTCGATGGCGTGGAAGCCGGCGCCGGAGCCGTAGATGACCTTCAGCCGCTGGCCCTCCTCCACCGTCAGCTCCACCAGCAGCGGGCGGTGGGGCAGCTCCCCGAAGGACTGCGGGCACGCGGCGGGGCCGGGGTCACCGGGGGGCGCATGGGACCCACGGCGGGGACACTGGCCCCACAGGGGGGACACTGAGCCCCACAGAGGGGTCACCAGCCGCATGGAGGTGACACCAGCCCCATAGAGGGGACATTGGGCCCACAGAAGTGACACCAGCCCCATGGAGAGGACACTGAGTCCCATAGAGAGGACACCAGCCCCACAGAAGTGACACCAGCCCCACAGAGGGGACACCAGCCCCACAGAAGTGACACCAGGCCCATAGAGGGGACACCAGCCCCACAGAAGTGACACCAGGCCCCACAGAGGGGACACCAGCCCCACAGAAGGGGCATAGGAGGGGACACCAGGCCCATAGAGGGGACACCAGCCCCACAGAAGTGACACCAGGCCCCACAGAGGGGACACCAGCCCCATGGAGGTGACACTGAGCCCTATGGAGGGGACATGGGAGGGGACACCAGCCCCACAGCTGAAGGCCACCACTCACCCCCCCCCATAGCGGCACATGGTGACCCCAAAGCCCCATAGCGACCTCCCCGCCCCTCCCCCCGCCCCCCGCCGTGGGGCGCCCCCCACCTTGAAGGCCATGAACTTGTGTAGGGGCGGGGGGCCCAGGCGTAGACCTCGACCGAGCAGCGCAGGGCGATCACCAGGAACTTGATCCGCTCGTACTTCACTGGGGGGGCAGGGAGGTGTGGGGCAGGGGGAGGCCCCGCCGTGGGGCAGCACAACCCCCTGGCTATGGGGCAGCGAGACCCCTGGCTATGGGGCAGAGGGAGACCCTGCTGTAGGGCAGCATGAGCCCTGGCTGTGGGGCAGGACGAGCCCCGGCTGTGGGGCAGGGGGAGACCCCGCTGTGGGGCAGCATGATCTCCTGGCTATGGGGCACAGGGAGAACCCGCTGTGGGGCAGCATGATCTCCTGGCTATGGGGCAGAGGTAGACCCCGCTGTGGGGCAGCACAGCCCCTGGCTATGGGGCACAGGGAGACCCCACTGTGGGGCAGCATGATCTCCTGGCTATGGGGCAGAGGTGGACCCCGCTGTGGGGCAGCACAGCCCCTGGCTATGGGGCACAGGGAGACCCCGCTGTGGGGCAGCACGACCCCTGGCTATGGGGCAGCATGATCCCCCAGCTATGGGGCACACTGACACCCCCCCCACCCACCCATGGGGCACCCTGGCCCCCCCCCCCCGACCCACATCATAGGGCCCCCAGCCCCCCCAGGGCCCCCCCCACCCATGGGTGCCCCCCACAACCCCCCCTTCCCCACACCATAGGGCCCCAGCCCCCCCAGGGCCCCCCCCCACCCATGGGTGCCCCCCGTGGCCCCCCTTACCCACGCGGTAGTGGACGCAGCCCTCCATCTGCCCCACCGTGGTCCAGCCCTGCTTCTTCTCCACCTCGGGGTCGTTGCGCAGGATCTTGTTGCGGAGCCAGGAGAGGTAATAGACCCGCAGCTTGTTCCGCTTGCCTGGACCCACGGCGGGAATCAGTGGGGCTGGGGGGGACATGTGGGGCACAGGGGGGCTGGGGAGGGCACAGGGAGATGTGGGGCTGGGGGCCCAGGATGATGGCGGGGCAGTGGGATGGGTGCTAGGTGCGTAGCTGGTTCCGCCTCTCTGGACCCACGGCGGGAATCAGTGGGGCTGGGGGGTGTGGGGGATGTGTGGGGCACAGGGGGGCTGGGGAGGGCACAGGGAGATGTGGGGCTGGGGGCCCAAGATGTGGGGCTGGGGGCTGAACAGCACATGTGCCCTTTAGTTCCTCCTCCCTGGACCCACGGCGGGAATCAGTGGGGCTCGGGGTGTGGGGAAATGTGGGGGACATGTGGGGCACAGGGAGATGTGGGGCTGGGGGCTGAACAGCACATGTGCCCTTTAGTTTCTTCTCTCTGGACCCATGGCGGGAATCAGTGGGGCTGGGGTGTGGGGGGGGGATGTGTGGGGGCACAGGGGGGCACCCGGGGAGATGTGGGGCTGGGCACCCAGGGAGCTGTGGGGCTGGCGGAGGAGTAGCCTACACACCCCTTACTCCCCCTCCCAGCCCCACAGCAGAGAATGAGCAGGACTGGGGAGGGGGACGGCGGCGCTGTGGGTCGCCGTGGGGCAGAGGGGGATATGTGGGGCACAGCGATACGTGGGTCTGGGAGCCCAGAGAGCCGTGGGGCTGGCGGACGAGCAGCCTATGTGCCCCTTACTCCCCCTCCCAGCCCCACGGCAGAGGCCGGGCGGGAGTGGGGAGAGGGCCAGCAGTACCGTGGGTTTGCCGTGGGGCAGAGGGGGAATGTGTGGGGCACAGCAATACGTGGGTCTGGGAGCCCAGAGAGCCGTGGGGCTGGCGGATGAGCAGCCTACGCGCCCCTTACTCCCCCTCCCAGCCCCACGGCAGAGGCCGGGCGGGAGCGGGGGAGGGGGCCGGCGGGGCTGTGGGTCGCCGTGGGGCTGACCTTGAGATGGTGGTGAGCAGGTTGAGGCCCTCCAGCACGTCCATCTGCTGGAAGCGGCGGCGGGCGATCAGCCCGTACACCTTCCCCCGCCCCGAGCGGTCCAGCAGCAGCAGCCCCGTCTCCGTCCCCACCAGCAGGTCACGCCTGGGGGGGGACACGGGGGGACGTTGGGGACATGGGGGGGACACGGGGGGACGTTGGGGACATGGGGGGGACATGGGGGGATGTTGGGGACATGGGGGGGACACGGGGGGACGTTGGGGACACGGGGGGGGACATGGGGGGATGTTGGGGACATGGGGGGATGTTGGGGACACAAGGGGATGTTGGGGACACAGTGGGGACACGGGGGGACATTGGGGACACGGGGGGACATTGGGGACACGGGGGGACGTTGGGGACATGGGGGTGACATGGGGGGACACGGGGGGACGTTGGGAACATGGGGGGGACATGGGGGGACACGGGGGGACATTGGGGACATGGGGGGGACATGGGGGGATGTTGGGGACACGGGGGGACACGGGGGGACGTTGGGGACATGGGGACACAGGGGGGACATGGGGGGACGTTGGGGACACGAGGGGACATGGGGGGATGTTGGGGACATGGGGACACAGGGGGGACATTGGGGACACGGGGGGACATGGGGGGACGCTGGGGACACAGGGGGACATTGGGGACATGGGGGATGCATAGGGATGTGTGGGGAGATGTGGGGAGAGGGAAGTTGTGGGGGGTGAGGCCACCTGGAGACACTTGGGGGGCCACTTAGGGACATCTGTGGCCACTTGAAGCCACTCAGGGACCACTTGAGGCCACCTGGGGCCACTTGGGAACCACTTGGGGCCACCCGGAGGTGCTTGGGGACACTTGGGGACCACCTGAGGCTACCTGGGGGGCCACTTAGGACATCTGTGGCCACTTGAGGCCACTTGGGAACCAGCTGGGGCCACCCGGAGGTGCTTGGGGCCACCTGGGACCACTTGAGGCCACCTGGGGCCACTTGGGGCCCACTTGGGGCCTCCTTGAGATACTTGGGGCCACCTGGGGCCACCTGGAGGTGGTTGGGGACACTTGGGGACCACATGAAGCCACGTGGGGCGACTTGGGGGGCCACTTAGGGACATCTGTGGCCACCTGGGGCCACTTGGGAACCAGCTGGGGCCACCTGGAGATGCTTGGGGCCACCTGGAGGTGCTTGGGGACACTTGGGGACCACTTGAAGCCACATGGGGCCACTTGGGGGGCCACTTAGGGACATCTGTGGCCACCTGGGGCCACTTGGGAACCAGCTGGGGCCACCTGGAGATGCTTGGGGCCACTTGGAGACACTTGAGGCCACTTGGGGCCACTTGGGGACCACTTGGGGCCACCTGGAGATACTTGGGGCCACCTGGAGGTGCTTGGGGACACTTGGGGACCACCTGAGGCTACCTGGGACCACTTGGGGGGCCACTTCAGGACATCTGTGGCCACTTGAGGACCACTTGGGGCCACCTGGAGATACTTGGGGACACTTGGGGACCACTTGAGGCCACCTGGGAACTCTTGAGGCCACCTGGGGCCACGGGGCCACTTGGGAACCACCTGGAGACGCTTGGGGACCACTTGGAGGCCACCTGGGGCCACTTGGGGACCACCTGGGGCCACCTGGAGATACTTGGGGCCACCTGGGGGTGGTTGGGGACACTTGGGGACCACTGGAGGCCTCCTGGGATCACTTGAGGACCACGTGGGGCCACTTGAGGCCTCCTGGGGCCACTTGGGGACCACCTGGAGACGCTTGGGGCCACCCAGGGCCACGCGGGGCCACTTGGGGACCACTTGGGGCCACCTTGAGATACTTGGGGCCACCTGGGGCCACCTGGAGGTGCTTGGGGACACTTGGGGACCACTTGAGGCCTCCTGGGACCACTTGAGGCCACTTGGGGACCACCTGGGGCCACTTGGGGACCACCTGGAGACGCTTGGGCCACCCAGGGCCACCCAGGGCCACCCTGGGCCACCCACCCCAGAGGGCGGCGCAGAGGATCTCGGAGCTGAAGCGCTTCTTGTACTTGCGGATCTCGGGGGCGTCGCCGGGCCCCGGCGCCGAGGGGGGTTGACGTCGACCACCACGGCACCCCGGCGCGTCCCCGCCGTCCCCCGCCGTCCCGGCTCCTGAGGGACACGAGGGGACACGGGTGACGTCGTGGGGTGGCGTCACGCGGGGAGGGAGGGCGGTAGGGAGGGGCCGAGACCCCTCGTGGTCATTAAAAATGGGGGGGGGGGGACGACGACACGACACGTGCCATGCGGTGACACCCCGAGGGGGACGTCCCCGGGGTTGGGGACAGCCCGGTGGCACTGTGGGGGGGACACACACGGACAGACGGACAGACGGACACACTCACCGGGGACGGGGACGCGTCACCGCTGCCGGCGGGTTGGTAGAGCCCCACGTCGACGGAGAGGGAGAAGGCGGAGGAGGGGGGGGGGTCGCCTTCAGCAGCCCCGCGCCTGGGGACAAGCAGGTTGGGGACACTTTGGGGACACTTTGGGGACACCTTGGGGATGTGTGTGTGTGTCCGTGTCCCCCCCTGTGTCCCCTCCTCACCTGACCGGGTTGCAGCAGGTCGGGGAGGTTGGGGTGGTCACTGGTGGCGGGGGGGGCGCGGGGCAGCTCCGGGGCCTTGGGGACAAAGGGGGGGGGGACACGGGGACAAGGGACAAAGCGGGGATGCGGGGACAAGGGGGAGGACATGGGGGAAAGCGGGGGGACACAGGGATAAGGGGGGGACAGGGGGACAAGGAGGGGACATGGGGGGGCAGGGGGAGGAGGGGGGGACACGGGGAGGACATGGGGACAAGGGGGGGACAGGGGGACAAGGGGGGACATGGGGACAGGGGGGACATGGGGACAAGGGGGGACAGGGGGACAACATGGGGACATGGGAACGACATGGGGACAAGGGGGGGACATGGGGACAAGGGGGGGACATGTGGACAACATGGGGACATGGGGACAACACAGGGACAAGGCGGGGACATAGGGACAAGGGGGGACACGGGGACAAGGGGGGACATGTGGACAACATGGGGATGACACGGGGACAAGGGGGACATGGGGACAAGGGGGGGACAAGGGGGGGGACAAGGGGGGGGGACAGGGTGACACGTTTGTTCAGTGGCTGAGCTGTCCCCGTGTCCCCCGTGTCCCCGTACCCCCCCAGGGGTGCTGGGTGTCCCCGATGTCCCCGTACCTCCCCCGCCGTCCCCGTGTCCCCGTGTCCTCCTCCTCCTCCTCCTCCTCCTCTTCCTCCTCCTCCCCTCCTCCTCCTCCTGTCCCAGCCGGGCGCCGACACCGGCCCTGTCCCCGGTCCTGCGTGGGGACACGCACACGCACACGCACACACACACACACCACACACGTGGGGGGGCGGGGGGGTGACACCAAGTGTCCCCGTGTCCCCAACGCCCCCCCTCCCCGTGTCCCCGCCGTCACCTGCCACCCTCGGAGGTGCCACCGCCGCCACCGCCGTCCCCGCTGCTGTCCCCGTTGTCACTGGAGGAAGAGGAGGAGGAGGAGGAAGAAGAGGAGGAGGAGGAGGAGGAAGAGGAGTACTCCATGGCCTTCGTCACCAGCACCAGGTTCTGGGGACAGGGGGGACACGGGGACACCCCCAGTGTCAGTGCCCCCCCCCTCCCCGGACGCCTGGGCCCCCCCAGGGCGGGGCACTCACCGGGGGTCGCCGGCGCGGGGGGGCGGCGGGCAGGAGGGGGGAGGCGGCAGCGTGGGACACGCCTGGGGGGGGGGGACACACCGTGTCACCCTCTGTCACCTCCTGTGTGCCCCCCCCCCATGTCCCCCAATGTCACTCTTGGTCCCCACTGCCCCCCCGTGTCCCCCCCATCCCTCATGTCCCCCTCCCTGTGTCCCCCCCCAGCCCCCCTGTCCCCCACCATGTCCCCTCCTGTCCCCCCCGTGTCCCCCTCTTGTCCCCAATGTCCCCCCCATGTCCCCCCACATCCCCCTGTCCCCCCATGTCCCCCCCAAACGTTCCCCTATGCCCCCTGTCCCCCCAATGTCCCCCCTGTCCCCCTAATATCCCCCCCATCCCCCCAATGTCCCCCTGTCCCCCAATGTCCCCCCCAATATCCCCCCTGTCCCCCCCATGCCCCCCTGTCCCCCCAATGTCCCCTCTGTCCCCCCAATGTCCCTGTCCCAATATCCCCATCCCCCCCAATGTCCCCCCAATATCCTCCCCGTCTCCTCAATGTCCCCCCTGTCCCCCCCAATGTCCCCCTGTCCCCCCAATATCCCCCCGTCCCCCCTGTCCCCCGTCCCCCAATGTCCTCCCAATGTCCCCCTGTCCCCCCAATATCCCCCTGTACCCCCCAATGTCCCCCCAATATCCCCCTCCCCCCAATATCCCCCGTCCCCCCAATATCCCCCCATCCCCCCTGTCCCCCCAATGTCCCCCCCAATGTCCCCCCAATGTCCCCATCTCCCCCCAATGTCCCCCCAATGTCCCCTCTGTCCCCCCCAATGTCCCCCCAATATCCCCCTGTCCCCCCCAATGTCCCCTCACCTGGGGGGCGGGGCCTCTCCAGGGAGCGGGCGTGGCTTCCCCCCGGCGCCGCCCCCCCCCAGGCCGGGTCGCTGCGCCGCAGGTCGGGGTCACTGCGGGAGAGAGAGGGGGGGGGCAGGTGGGGGGGGGGTGACACCCCAAAACTGACGGGGGGGCGGGGAGGGAGGGGGGGGGCGTTACCTGGCGCGGACGGCGGGGGAGGGGGCGATGGAGGCGGTGCGCTGCGGGACCTGGGGGGGGGACCCCAAAATCAGGCACTTGGGGGGCATGGGGAGGACCCAGGGACTTGGGGGGCACAAGGGGACCCCAAAATCAGGCACTTGGGGGGCACGGGGGGACTCAGGGACTTGGGGGGCACAAGGGGACCCCAGCAGGGGGCTTGGGGGGGGGGTGCTGACCTTGGGGGGCAGGTGGGGGGCGGGGGCGGGGCCCCCCCGGTGGGGGGGGTCCGAGTTCTGGCGCAGGACAGGGCGGGGGGAGGGGGGGGGCGGGGGAGGGGCGCGGCCGGGCGGCTCCTGCAGCGACCGCGACCGCGGCACCCCCGCCGCCACCCCAGCCGTCACCCCCGCCGTCACCCCTGACGTCACCGCCGATGTCACCGCTGATGTCACCGCTGATGTCACGGCTGCCACCGCCTTCAGGGGCACCCGGTGGGCCAGGTGGCTCTGGGTGGGGGGGGGAGGAGAGGGGTGAGAGTGTCCCCATGTCGTCCCCCCACCCAGAGGTGACAGTGTCACCCCCTCTCCCCCTCTCCCCGTCCCCCCCCCCCACCTTGTGCGGCCCCTCCTGGGGCTCCACCGGGCGCTGCATCGGGGGGGTCTGGGCCGGGGGGGGCGGGGGGGCCCCCCTGGGCGGGGCCTGCGCCTCTGCCTGTGGGGGAGGGGGGATGAGGCGGGGACCCAGACATCCGGGACCCCCACATCCCCCCCTCCCCCTGCCCCAAGATCGGGGTTCCCCCTCTTCCCCCAGAGAGGACCCCCACATCACCCCCCCCCCAGCACCCAAAGCCCCCCAATTCCCCCCCCCCTTCCCTCAGGGATCCCAGCCCCTGAGGGTGCCTCTCCCCCCCCCAGGGAGGACCCCTAAATCCCCTCCCCCCCCCCATATCTGGGGTGCCCCTCCCCCCTCTAATATCGGACCCAGGCACCCGAGACCCCCCAACATCACCTCCTCTCCTCCAGCACCCATAGCACCCCCAAATTCCTCCCCCCACACCAGAAGGGGGGATCCCAGGCTGTGGGGGTGCCCCTCCCCGCTCCCCAAGGGGACCCAGGGGTGCGGGCTGACCTGCGCCCCCCTGGGTGGGGGGGTGGGGGTCTGGGTGGGGGCAGGGGGGGGCTGCCGGGCCCGCAGGAAGGCCTGGTCCTGCCGGAGCTGCCGCTGCAGCCGCTGGGCCTGGAGCTGCTCCTGTGCCTGGGGGGGGGGGACACATGTGGGGGGGTGGGGGGGGGACAGGGGATGTGGGGGGGGACAGGGGAGAAGGGGGGGGACAGGGGACAGAGGTGGCTGAGCACCCCCAGGGGACCCCGGAATCTGGGACCGCCCCCCCCATTCCCAGCAGGTATCTGCTCACACACCCCACCCTGACACTGCCAGGCCACGCCCCCAGGGGAGTGGGCGTGGCCAAGGGGGAGTGGGTGTGGCCAGGGAGAAGGGGGTGTGGCTAGGTGGGGAGAGGTGTAGTCGGGGGGGAGTTGCCAGGGGAAGTGGGTGTGGTTGGAGGAGGGGGGTGTGGCCAGGGGGGAAGTGGGCAGGGCCAGCAGGAATAGGTGTGGTCAGAGCGAATGGGTGTGGCTATAAAAGTGGGTGTGGTCATGGTAACTAAGTGTGGCTTGGCAAAGTGGGTGTGGTTGGGGGAGTGGGTGTGGCTAGTATACATGGGTGTGGCTAGGGGAGGTGGGTGTGGTCTGAGGAAGGTTGTGTGGCCAGGAAGCATGGGTGGGGAAGTGGGTGTCAGCCAGGAAAGTGGGTGTGACCCAGGGGAGGGGGTGTGGTCAAGGAAAGGGGGCATGGCCAGGAAATCCTGTGTGGTCAGGTGAACAGGCACAGCCAGGACAAGTGGGTGTGCCCAGAAGTGGGCGTGCCCATGGAAGTGGGTGTGGCTGGGAAAAATGGGCGTGCTTGGGGAAAGCAAGGGTGGTTTATCGAGGTGGGTGTGGCCAGGGGGGCGGAGTCTCCTACCAGCAGCAGGGCCTGCTCCTGCAGCAGTTGCTGTTGCAGCACCTGGAGCTGTCGCTGCTCCGCCTCCAGCGCCTGCGGGGCGGGGCTTAGCAGGGGACCCAGGGGTCCGGGGGGGCACCCAGGCTTGGGGGGGGGACCCAGACATCCGGGAAAGGGGACCCAGGGGTCTGGGGGGGCACCCAGGCTTGGGGGGGACGACACCCAGACATCCAGGAAAGGGGACCCAGGGGACTGGGGGTACCTGCTGGCGCCGCCCCTCCTCCCGCTGTTCCTCCCGTCGCCGCTGCTGCTCCTGGGGGAGGGAAAATGGGGGGACCCAGGTGTCTGGGGGGGACACCCAGGCATCTGGGTGCCCCCCCCCCCCCCCCCAAAATGGACCCCGGCGCCGGGGAGCCCCGTACCTCCTCGAGGCGGCGCCGCTCCTCCCGCTGCTGCTGGAGGCGGAGCTGGCGCTGGAGGAGGAGCTGCTGGACCTGGGCGGGGCCGGGAGGCGGGGCCGGGGCTGGCTCAGGGGGGCGGGGCTTGTTCTCCTGCTGCAGCCGCAGGAACTCCCGGCGCAGCGTCGATTCCCCCGGCACCGTTAGCAGCGAGCTGGGGGCGGGGCCTCGGTGGGAACGCCCCTCCTAGAGCTGTTGCTCCACCCACCTCTCTAAATCCCACCCACCAAGTGCAAGACCCACCCCCAGCACTGGCACCCCTCATCTTAAGCCCCACCCCCATGACACCAAACCCTTGGCCCCTCCCTGACACTTTGACTCCACCCCCAAACCCAGCCCCACCCCTGCATCTAAGCCCCTCCCCAACCTCAGCCCCATTCCCTTGACCCCACCCCCAAACTGAGCCCCACCCCATTCCCTTGGCTCCACCCTCAAGCCATTGGCCCCTCCCTATCCCCTTAGCCCCACCCCCAAACCCAGCCCTACCCCCTTTCCCTTGACTCCACCCCATTCCTTGAGCCTCACCCCATTCCCTTGACTCCACCCCATTCCTTGAGCCCCACCCCATTCCCTTGACTCCACCCCATTCCTTGAGCCCCACCCCATTCCCTTGACTCCACCCCCATTCCTTAAGCCCCACCCCATTCCCTTGACTCCACCCCATTCCTTGAGCCTCACCCCATTCCCTTGACTCCACCCCATTCCTTGAGCCCCACCCCATTCCCTTGACTCCACCCCATTCCTTGAGCCCCACCCCATTCCCTTGACTCCACCCCCATTCCTTAAGCCCCACCCCATTCCCTTGACTCCACCCCATTCCTTGAGCCCCACCCCATTCCCTTGACTCCACCCCCATTCCTTAAGCCCCACCCCATTCCCTTAACTCCACCCCCATTCCTTAAGCCCCACCCCATTCCCTTGACTCCACCGCCACCGCACCCCTTCCCAAGCCCTGCCCCCTCCCCAAGCCCCGCCCCCACCTGGGCTCCCCCTCCTCCCCGCCCTCTTCCTCCTCCTCCTCCTCTTCCTCCTCGCTGCCGCTGTACTCGTACTCCGTCTCATCTGGGGGGGGGGGGGGGGCGGTCAGGGGGGGTCCCCACGTCCCCCCCCCCAGCCCCACAGCATTGGCACGAGTGGCAGATGGCACCCCACGGTGCCCCCGCTTTTGGGGGTGCCCCCCCCTCGCCCCAAACCTCTCCCGGCGGGGCGTCGGCGGGCGTGGCGGATGAGGCGTCGGAGGCGTCGGCGGGCGTGGCGCTCGGGCGGCTGCTCCCGGATGAAGGGCGCCCGCAGCAGCTGCTCGGTGCCGGGGCGCTGGCAGGAGGCCTTGGTCAGGCAGCGCCCCACGAACTCCACGAACTTCCCCGACCTGGGGGGGGGAACGAACGGGGGACACCCCAAAACCTGAGACACCCCCCCCCAAAAGGCGGGACCCCCCCACAAACCTTGAGACCCCCCCCAAAAGGTGGGACCCCCCCCACAAACCTTGAGACCCCCCCAAAAGGTGGGACCCCCCCACAAACCTTGAGACACCCCCAAAAGGTGGGACCCCCCCACAAACCTTGAGACCCCCCCCAAAAGGTGGGACCCCCCCCACAAACCTTGAGACCCCCCCAAAAGGTGGGACCCCCCCACAAACCTTGAGACACCCCCAAAAGGTGGGACCCCCCCACAAACCTTGAGACCCCCCCCAAAAGGTGGGACCCCCCCCACAAACCTTGAGACCCCCCCAAAAGGTGGGACCCCCCCACAAACCTTGAGACCCCCCCCAAAAGGCGGGACCCCCCCCACAAACCTTGAGACCCCCCCCAAAAGGCGGGACCCCCCCCAAACCTTGAGACCCCCCCCAAAAGGCGGGACCCCCCCCAAACCTTGAGACCCCCCCCAAAAGGCGGGACCCCCCCCAAACCTTGAGACCCCCCCCAAAAGGCGGGACCCCCCCCAAACCTTGAGACCCCCCCCAAAAGGCGGGACCCCCCCCAAACCTTGAGACCCCCCCCAAAAGGTGGGACCCCCCCCCCACAAACCTTGAGACCCCCCCAAAAGGTGGGACCCCCCCACAAACCTTGAGACCCCCCCCCCAAAAGGTGAGATCCCCCCCCTCCTTGAAGGTGGACCCCCCCCAAAACATGGGACCCCCCAAAAGCTGGTGCCCCCCCCCAAGGGCCCCTCCAGCCTCATGTCCATCCGTGTGTCCCCCCCCCAGCCCCTGGTGCCCCCCGTGTGCCCCCCAAACCCCATGTCCCCCCCCCCAAACCCCCTTCCCAGCCCCACACCCCCCTCCGGGGCCCCCCCGAAGCCCCATGTGCCCCCCAAGTGCCCCCCCCCAGCCCCCCCCTTACCACTTGGTGGCCTTGAGGTGGGGGGGGGGGTTGCGGGGGATGAGGAAGAGCGCCCGCATGGGGTGCACCTCGCACAGCGCTGGGGGGGGGGGGGGGGCAGTGTGGACCTCGCTCCCCACCCACCCACCCACCCAACACCCCCCACCCAGGGACCCAGGCATCCAGGGGACCCCCCCCAAAAAGGACCCAGGCATCTTGGGGACCCCCCCAAGCCCCCCAAAAGGGACCCAGGCATCCAGGGGACCCCCCCCCCCAAAAGGACCCAGGCATCTTGGGACTCCCCCCAAACCCCCCAAAAGGGACCCAGGCATCCAGGGGACCCCCCCCCCAAAAAGGACCCAGGCATCTGGGGACCCCCCCGACCCCCCAAAAGGGACCCAGGCATCCTGGGACCCCCCAAAAGGGACTCAGGTGTCCGGGGAACCCCCTCAACCCCCCCAAAGGGACCCCAACAACCGGGGGACCCCCCCCCAAAGGACCCAGGCATCCAGGGGATCCCCCCAAAGGAACCCAGGCATCTGGGGACCCCCCCAACCCCCCCAAAAAGGACCCAGGCATCCAGGGGACCCCCCCCCCAAAAGGGATTCAGGTGTCTGGTGTCCCCCCCCAAAAGGGACTCAGGCATCTGGGGACCCCCCCAGCACCCCCCCCAAAGGGACCCAGGTGTCCCCAACCCCTCCAAAAAGGTCACAGGCTTTTGGGGGGGACCCCCGCCCCCCCGTGTCCCCCCCCCCCCACTCACGCGGTGCCCCCTCGGCCATCTCGATGGCGGTGATCCCCAGGGACCAAATATCGCTCTGAAGGGGGGGGGGGGGGGGATACACCCCAAAAATAAGTGGGGGGGGGCTCCCTGGGAGGCCCCCAGGTATTGGGGGGACCCCCCCCCGCCCCCCCCAGTACCCGGTAGTCGTAGGTGGCCTGGGGGTTGTCGTCGCAGGCGATGACCTCGGGGGCCATCCAGTACGGGGTGCCGATGAAGGTGTTGCGGCGGCCCACCGTGCGGTCCAGCTGGGCGCTCACCCCGAAATCCACTGGGGCAGGGAAATGGGGAGGGTCACTGGGGGGACTGGGAGGGACTGGGGGGCACTGGGGAGGGGTTAGGAGGAGCACTGGGAGTGTTGGAGAGACAATGAGGGGGCTTGGAGGTGGCTGGGGGGGCACTAGGAGGGGCTGGGGGGCATGGGGGGGTTACTGGGAGGGACTGGAGGGGAACTGGGAGGGGACTGGGGGTCACGGGAGGTCACTGGGAGGGACTGGGAGGGGCTGGGGGGCACTGGGGAGGGGTTAGGAGGAGCACTGGGAGTGTTGGACAGACAATGAGGGGGCTTGGAGGTGGCTGGGGGGGCACTAGGAGGGGCTGGGGGGCATGAGGGGGTTACTGGGAGGGACTGGAGGGGAACTGGGAGGGGACTGGGGGTCACTGGGAGGGATTGGGGGGCATGGGAGGTCACTGGGAGGGACTGGGAGGGGCTGGGGGGCACTGGGGAGGGGGTAGGAGGAGCACTGGGAGTGTTGGACAGACAATGAGGGGGCTTGGAGGTGGCTGGGGGGGTACTGGGAGGGGCTGGGGGGCATGGGGGGGTTACTGGGAGGGACTGGAGGGGAACTGGGAGGGGACTGGGGATCACTGGGAGGGACTGGGGGGCATGGAGGGGTCACTGGGAGGGACTGGAGGGGAACTGGGAGGGACTGGAGGGCATGGAGGGGTCACTGGGAGGGACTGGAGGGGAACTGGGAGGGGACTGGGGGTCACTGGGAGGGACTGGGGGAGCCTGAACTGGAAGTTACTGGGGGCCAGCAGTGGGGGCCGCTGGCAGCCCTTACCAGGAGATACTGAGAACCTGTACTGGGCGATACTGGGAGCCACCACTGGGGGTTACTGGGACCCTGAACCGGGATTACTGGGAGCACTGGGAGCCCGCACTGGGGGTTACCAGGAGCCCGCTACTGGGGGCCCATACTGGGGATTACTGGGAGTACTAAAGGCCTACACTGGGGGTTACTGGGAGCACTGAGGGCCCATACTGGGGGTTACTGGGGTTACTGGGAGCACTGGGGGCCCATACTGAGGGTTACTGGGAGCACTGGGGGCCCATACTGAGGGTTACTGGGGTGACTGGGAGCACGGAGAGCCCACACTGGGGGTTACTGGGGATACTGGGACCACTGGGGGCCCATACTGGGGGTTACTGGGAGCACTGGGGGCCCACACTGGGGGTTACTGGGGGCCGCACCCAGCTTGACGTCGGCGTTCTGGGTCAGCAGCACGTTCTGCCCCTTGATGTCGCGGTGGATGACGCGGTGCGCGTGCAGGTGCGCCAGGCCCTGGGGGGACACGCGTGTGGCACGGGAACACGCGTGTGGCACGTGCCAGGCCCTGGGGGGGGGACGCGCGTGGCACGGGGAGACGTGGGGCACGGAGACACACGTGGCGCGGGGACACACATGTGGCACAGGGACACGCGTGGCATGGGGAGATGTGGGGCATGGGGACACACGTGTGGCACACGGACACACGCGTGGCACATGCCAGGCCCTGAGCGGGTGACACATCACATGGGCAGGCGTGACACGGGGACACACGTGGGACAGGGACACATGGGAGACACGTCACACGGGCACACATGGCATGGGGACACGCATGGCACACGCCAGGCCCTGCGCAGGGGACACGTCACACGGGCACACGTGACGGGGACACACACGCGTGGCACGGGCACGCACGTGACGCATGAGCATGTGCGGCACGGGGCGGGGTGCGTCACACGAGCACGCGTGGCACGGGGGACACACATGACGCCCACCAAACCCCGCCCACGCCTCACCCCCATCACCCCCCACGCCACACGTGTGTGCCACGGGGACGCCCCGCCCCGCCCACGCGTGTGCCCCACGTGGCAGGACACGCAACGCCCCCCCCCCCCCCCAAGTGGGTGCCGTCGGGGTGGGGGGAGCACCTGGGTGCCCCTCGCCCACGCCATCCTGGGGACGGGGACACACGCACGCGTGCACACACACACACGTGCGTGTGGCCACGTGTGGAACACGCGTGGCGAGGCGGCTCACCCGCAGGATCTCCCGGCAGACGTAAGCGATGCAGTCCTCCTTCAGCGCCTTGCCCTTCGTCTTCTTCACCAGGTCGGTGACCGAGCCGGCCCCGCAAAACTCCATCACCAGCTTGGGGGGGGGTGGGGGGGGGTCAGGGACCCCCCCAAAAAAATGGGGGGGACCCCCAGGGGCCCCCCCAAACCTCACCCAGAGCTGGTCGTCGCTGCCGGGGGGGCTCTTCCTGACGAAGGCCCCGTAGTAGGTGGCGATGTTGCGGTGGTGGGAGAAGTTCTTCAGCATGTTGATCTCTTGTTTGATCTCCTCTTCCTCGTCCTGTGCGGGACACACACACGCGTGTCACCCCCCCCTCGTGTCCCCAAACCCCCCCCCCGTGTCCCCAAACCCCCCCCGTGTCCCCAAACCCCCCCTGTGTCCCCAAACCCCCCCCCCACCCCACGCTCACCTCGGTGACGTCCATCACCTTGATGGCAGCCAGCTGCCCCGTCTTCACGTGCCGGCCCTATAGAAAATGGCGGGGGGGGGGCGGCACACGGATGTGGGGGGGTCACACGTGTCCCCAAGGTGTCCCCAGGGTGTCCCCAGGGTGTCCCCAGGGTCCCCGTGCCCCCCCCCCTCACCTTATAGACCTGTCCATACGTCCCGTTGCCGACAACTTCCACCAGCTCGAAGATGCCGGCGGGGTCCTGGGGGGGGGGACGACGGGGACGACACGGGGGGACGACACGGGGGGGGGGTTAAAGGGGACCCAGGCGTCCGGGCGACCCCTCCCCCCCTATAAATATCCCAATTTTGGGGTCACCACGTCCCGTCCCCGCGTCCCCCAGGAGATGCCGTGGAACCGGGTCACCGCACCGGGGAGCTCCGGCCCCAAAAGGGGGCTTTAAAACCCCCCCAAACCAGGCTTTTCGACCCCAAAACCGGGCTTTTCGACCCCAAAACCGGGCTTTAAAACCCCCAAACTGGGCTTTTCGACCCCAAAACCAGGCCTTTCGGCCCCAAAACCGAGCTTTTTGACCCCCAAAATGGGGCTTTTCGACCCCAAACCGTGGCCCTCAGCCCCCAAACCAGGGCTTTTTGCCCCCCAAATGGACTTTTCATCCGTGAAATGGGCTTTTTTGCCCCCAAAATGGGACTTTTCAGCCCCAAAATTGGGCTTTTCACCCTCAAAATGGGGCCCTCAGCCCCCAAACTGGGACCTTTCACTCCCAAAAAGGACTTTTTGCCCCCAAAATTGGGCTTTTTTCCCCCCAACCTGGGGCTTTACACCCCCAAACCCAGGCTTTTTGCCCCCAAAATGGGGCCCTTGGCCCCCAAACTGGATATTTTTGCCTGTAAAACAGGCTTTTCACTCCCAAAACAGCGCTTTTTGCCCCCAAAATGAGGCCTTTGGCTCCCCAAAAGAGACTTTTCAACTCCAAACCAGAGCCCTCAGCCCCCAAACTGGGACTTTTCACCCCAAAAATGGACTTTTTGCCCCCAAACCGGGACCCTCGGCCCCCAAAACAGGGCTTTTCACCCCTAAAATGATTCTTTTTGCCGCCAAACTGGGGTTTTTCACCCCCAAAACAGGGATTTTCACCCCCAAACCGGATCTTTTTGCCCCCAAAATGGACTTTTTGCCCGCAAACCAGGGCCCTTGCCCCCCAAAACAGGGCTTTTCACCCCAAACAAGGGCTTTTCACCCCCAAAACGGGGCCTATCACCCCCAAACCATGGCTTTTCCCCCCCAAAATGGTGCTTTACGTCCCCAAACTAGGACTTTTCACCCCCAAACCGGGACTTTTCGCCCCCAAACTGGGACTTTTCACCCCCAAACTGGGACTTTTCACCCACAAACCGCACCTTTTTGACCCCAAAATGGACTTTCTGCCTCCAAAACGGGGCTTTTCACCCCCAAACCAGGACCCTGGGCCCCCAAAACGTGCCTTTTCACCCCCAAAACATGCCTTTTCACCCCCAAAACGTGCCTTTTCACCCTCAAAACAGCTTTTTCACCCCAAAACAAGGGGGTGCCCAACCCCAGGAATTCCAGCTGGCAAAGCACTGCTCCCCCCCCCCCCCCAAACTAATAAAACCAATGTTTTTTGCCCCAAAACGTCTCTGTGCCATAATTAGGGCTCGTTAACGGGGGTCACGGTGGGGGGGGTGGGGGGGGACACCCTCCCCCCAGCCTGTGACCCACTTCCCCAGTGGGTCAAGGGCAAACGGGGGGTGGGGGGGGAGCCCCCCGGGATGCAGCCCCCCCACTTTCTGGGGCAGCCCCTGGGGGGAAGTTTGGGGGGGGGGGGGGTCCCCTTAAAGGACCCCCCCCATGGGGACAGGTACCTACCTGTGTGGGAAGGGGACCGGGGGGCACTGGGAGAGACTGGGGGGCATTGCAGGCAGTACTGGGGGGCACTGGGAGGCACTGAAGGCAGCACTGGGAGATGCTGGGAGGCATTGGGGGAAGCTGGGGGGGCACTGGGGGACACAGAAAGCAGTACTGGGGGGCACTGGGGGAAGCCAGAGGCACTGGAGGAGACTGAAGAGAGTACTGGAGGGCACCCGGAGGGGCTGGGAGGCACTGGGGTGCAATGAAGGCAGTACTGGGGGGCACTGGGAGGGGCTGGGAGGCACTGGGGTGCAATGAAAGCAGTACTGGGGGGCACTGGGAGGGGCTGGGAGGCACTGGGGTGCAATGAAAGCAGTACTGGGGGGCACTGGGAGGGGTTGGGAGGCACTGGGGTGCAATGAAGGCACTACTGGGGGGTACTCGGAGGCGCTGGGAGACACTGAAGACAGTACTGGGGGCACTGAAGATAGTACTGGGAGGCACCGGCCGTCACTGAAGACAGTACTGGGAGGCACTGGGGGACACCGCAGGCAGCACTGGGAGCACCGGGGCGGCCCTGAGGGGATGGGGGTCCCCGTGCACAGCCCCCCCCCGCCTCCATCCCCCCCCTCCTCCCCTTCCCTCACTCACCCTGAGGGAGGAGAGGTCGATATCATCCAACCCGCGGGCGGGGACGGGATCCGCCGCCATGGCTGGGGTGTGTGGGGGGGTGTTTAAGCCGAGGGGGAACCGGGGGAACCGGGGGAACCCCCCCACACCCCCCCCGGGGGCCGTGAGGGGACGGGACGGGACCGCGGCTCGCCCGCCGCCGCCGCGGCTCCGCCGCTGACTGGAAGCGCTGGCCCCGCCCCCTCCGCCGCACTGCGCATGCGCAGATGGAGGGGGTGAGAGAGAGAGGGGCGGGGCGGGGCGCGGCGCGGCGCGTTCCCGCTCTTTTCTTCCCGCCCTTTTGCTGTCGTTCGCTCGACGTGAGGAGACTGAGGGGATCCCGGCGTCCACGGAGGTGACGCGAGAAGGGATCCTCATTTCCATGGAGGTAACGGCAGAAGGGACCTTGGTCTCCAGGGGGGTGAGAGGACGGGGACCCCCCATAGTGGGGGGGGGTGACAGGAGAGGGGACCCCCATAGTGGGGAGGGGGGGGGTGACAGGAGAGAGGACCTCCACAGTGAGGGGGGTGACAGGAGAGGGGACCTTGGTCTCCAGGGGGGTGACAGGACAGGGACCCCCATAGTGGGGGGGGGTGATAGGAAAGGGGACCCCCATAGTGTGTGGGGGGGGTGACAGGAGAGGGGACCTTGGTCTCCAGGGGGGTGACACGATAGGGACCCCCATAGTGGGGAGGGTGACAGGAGAGGGGACCCCCACAGTGTGTGTGGGGTGGTGACAGGAGAGGGCACCCCCACAGTGAGGGGGGTGACGGGAGAGGGTACCTTGGTCTCCACAGGGGTGACAGGATGGGGACCCCCATAGTGGGGGGGGGGGTGGTGACAGGAGAGGTGACCCCCCCCCCCAGTGTGTGTGTGTGTGTGTGTGGGTGACAGGAGAGGGGACCTTGGTCTGCAGGGGGGTGACAGGACGGGGACCCCCATAGTGAGGGGAAGGTGACAGGAAAAGGGACCCCCGCAGTGAGGGGGGTGACAGCAGAGGGTACCTTGGTCTCCACAGGGGTGACAGGATGGGGACCCCCATAGTGGGGGGGGGGGGGTGACAGGAGAGGGGACCCCCACAGTGAGGGGGGTGACAGCCCCCCCAGCAGCACACAGGCAGAGGCAGCGAGTGCATGGAGCCATTTATTGCCCCATGTGTCGTCCCCCCTGTCCCATCCCGTGTCCCCCACCCTGTGTCCCCCCCACTCCAGGGGGGTCCCCCCAGGTTTAGGGGTGTCCCCTCAGGCAGGGGGACCCCCATCACCCCCCGGTAGGTCAGGGCCGGCCAGGACCCTGCGCTCCACCCCGGCCTCGGTGATGGCCGCCAGCCGGATGACCCCCCCGCTCGAGCCGTCCCTTGCCATTGCCAATGCCAGCGCTGGGGGGGGTGACACACACGACACGGACAGGTCAGGGACCCCCAGGGGCACCCCAAAACCCCCGTGTCCCCCCCAAACCCCCTCACGTCCACCCCAAACCTCTCATGTCCCCCTCCATGTCCCCCCAACCCCCCCAGGACCCCCCCAAATCCCTCTGTGTACCCCTAAACCCTCTCATGTCCCCCCCAACCCCCCATGTCCCCCCCTAAACCCCCCCATGTCCCCCCTAACCCCCCCGGGACTCCTGCAAACCCCCTCCTCCCCTTCCCCAGCCCCCCCAACCCCCCCCATGTCCCCCCCAACCCCCCAGGACCCCCTCAAATCCCTCATGTCCCCCCCCAAACCCCCTTGTCCTCTTCCCCAGCCCCCCCAAATCCTACTATAGCCCCCCCAAACCCTTCTGTGCCCCCCCCCAAACCCCCCGGGACCCCCCTAAACCCCCCTGGGGACCCCCCCAAACCCACCGCGGGCGACGAACTCCTGGCACTGGGGGCGGCTCATGCCGGGGTGGAAGGCGGCGTCCAGGAACCCGTAGATGTAGGAGCTGCCCGACCCCCCCACGGCAAAGGGCTGCCGCAGGAGGAGCCCCCCCATCGGCACCACGTACACCTGGGGGGCACAGGGGGTGGCTATGGGGCTGGGAGGGGGCTATGGGGCTGGGACAGGGCTATGGGGCAGAGGGGTGCAGCAGGAGGAGCCCCCCCCCCCCCCCCGTTGGCACCACGTACATCTGGGGGGGCATGGGGGGGGTCAGCAAGGGTGCTATGGGGGGCTATAGGGCAGAGAAGGGGGTGCTATGGGGCTGGGGGGGGCACTATGGGACAGAGCAGTGCAGCAGGAGGAGCCCCCCCAGCACTACCATGTACATCTGGGGGGGTCAGTGGGGGGGCTATGGGGCTGGGGGGGCTGGCATGGGGTAGAGAAAGGGATGGTATGGGGGAGAAGTGGGGGTGCTGTGGGGCAAAGGGGCAGGCGCTATGGGGCTGGAGAGGGACACTATGGGGCAGAGGCAGACGCTATAGCGTAGAAAAGGGCCCGCTATGGGGCAGAGAAACGTAAGGCAGAAGGGGATGCTATGGGGCTGAACGGGGATACCATGGCGCACAGGGACACGCTATGGGGCAGAGGAAAACGTTACAGCGCAGATGGGGAGATGGTATGGGGCTGAAACAGGACGCTATGGGGCAAGGAAGCACATGCTATGGGGCAGATGACAATGTAAAGCAAAGCAGAGCGCTATAGGGTAGAAGAGAAAATGCTGTGGGGCAGAGAAGGGTGCTGTGGGGCAGAGGGGCCCCAATATGGGGCAGAGGAGCCCCGCTATGGGGCAGAGAAAGGGATGCTAAGAAGCAGAAACACATGTAGGGCACAGAGAAGTGCTATAGGGTAGAAGAGAGCATGCTATGGGGCGGAGACCGGATGCTATGGGGCAGAGGGCAAATACTATGGGGCAAAAAAAGGGATGCTAGGAGGCAAAACAACATGTAGGATAGAGAAGAACACTATAGTGTAGAAGACAGCATGCTATGGGGCAGAGAACAGACACTATGGGGCAGAGCGGCCCCGCTATGGGGCAGAGAGGCCCCCGCGCCCCCCACCTGCCCCCCCCGCCGTGGGTCCCAGCCGGCCACAATGACGCCGGCGCTCAGCTCCTCCCGGTAGCGGTAGCAGGTTTGCTGGAAGAGGCGGGCGGCCGTCCGCACCCGGGGCGGCTCCTCCAGCTCCACGCTGTGGGTCAGGGAGAGATGTGGGGCGGGTGAGACCCACGGCGCCGGCCCCACACCTCCCTGCCCCACAGGTGGCGGCGGGTACCTGTGGAAGGCCAGCTGATAGGCCACGGCGTCGGCCACCGCCTGCGTGTCGGCGGCGGAACCCGAGCGGCAGCAGAAGATGCGGTCGTGGACGGGGGTCAGCTTGTCTGTCACCCGGTTGGCCACGTACGACCTGCAGTGATGTCACGGCGACGTCACGGCCACACCATGCCACGCCCTAGCCCCCCCCCCGCCCCGGACCATGCCTACAGTCTGAAGAGCGAGCAGCTCCCAGCGGTGACAGCGCAGGTGACACCGCGGGGACAGGCGCCGGGTGACAAGCGCGTCACGGGGAGGCTCGGTGGTGCCCGCTTGGTCTGGCAGTGACATCACGGTGATGTCAACGGGTGACACCGTGGGCACAGGCGGCGGGTGACGGCCCCGTGAGAAGGGACAACCAGGTCACGGTGACAACGGAGGGCTTGGGGACACTCAGTGACACCCCGGGACCCCCCCACCTGTGGGTTTGGAGCTGACATCATGGTGACATCACAGTGACAACCCCGGTGACATCACGGTGACAGGTGTCACAGTGACACCCGCGTCGCGGTGACAAGGGACCCGGTGACACCCCCAGGCCTGGGGACACCCGGCGACGCCCCCGCCCTCCCCCTCAGCCCCCCCCAACCCGGTGACATCACTGGTGACATCACCAGTGACATCACTGGCGGCACCCCTCACCCGCTGGTGGTGCGGGAGTCGGCCCCGATGACGACGCCCCCGTCGAACTCCACGGCCATGATGGTGGTCTGCAGGGAGGGGCTGCGCTGGGGGGCACCGACCCCCAGCCCCATAGCCTGCCCCCCGGCGTGCCCCTCTGCCCCATAGCAACCCCCCTGCCCCATAACTGCCCCCCCCGGGGGTCCCTCTGCCCCATAGCACCCCCCTGCCCCATAACTGCCCCTCCCCGGGGGTCCCTCTGCCCCATAGCACCCCCCTGCCCCATAAGTGCTCCACCTGGCAGGCCCCTCTGCCCCATAGCAACCCGTGCCTCATATCTGCCCCCCCCCCAGCAGGCCCCTCTGCCCCATAGCAACCCCCCCGCCCCATAACTGCGCCCCTGGGGGATCCCTCTGCCCCACAGCACCCCCCCCCAGCCCCCAGGGAGTTCCTTCTGCCCCATAACCTCCCTCCCGCCCCATAACTCCCCCCAGCCCCACAACTCCAACCCCACCTGGGGGTCTTCTCCGCCCCATAACTAACCCCAGCCCCTTGTGAGGGCTCCTTCTGCCCCATAACTCCCCCCTAGGCCCCATGGGCGCCGCCTCTGCCCCATAACCTGCCCCCTAAGTGGGTCCCTCCCACCCCATAGCACCCTCCAGCCCCCCCCCCCAGTGTCCCCTCTGCCCCACAACCCCCCCCCAGCCCCACGGGGCCGGGCGGGGCTCCTTCTGCCCCATAACCTCCCCCCCTCCGGGGGTCCCCTCTGCCCCACAGCTGCCCCACAGCCGCCCCACAGCCCCACTCACGCCGGTGCTGACGGCCTGCTCCATCCAGTCCCGGTGCAGCCCCGCGGGGCCCGGCCCGGCCCAGGGCTCCGCCGCTGCCCGCACCGTCACGGCCGCCATCTTGCCCCGCTCTTATAGCGGCGCGACGGTTGCTTGACGGCTTTAGCCGCTTGACGGCAGCCGCGGCGGAGCGCCCGCCCGCTTCGCGGTGGGGTTGGCGCGCTTTACGGTCAGCGTGGAAGTCGCGCTGGAGCGGCCGCCGCGCTTTGCCGCCGTAAAGCCCGGCAATCACCGCTCGCTTTACGGCAGCGCGGCGCCCGCCGAGTTGTCTCGGCGAGGTGGTGTCGCGCTTTACGGCAGCGTGGCACTCGCGGCTGGGCGGTGCTCCGCCCCCTCCCGGCTCCTCCCCACAACAGGGGCGTGGCCAGGGGATGTCAATCAAAGCCCTTCATTGCCCCGGGGGGGCAAAAAAAAGAGGGGGGAGGGGTCAGTGGGGTCACCCTGGGGGGGTGGGGTGACCCCACTGACCCCTGACCTCCCCCTGGGGACCCAGGCATCCGGGGTGGGGGGGGGGTGGGGCTCCCCATAAATCACCGGGGTGGGTGGGGGGCACCCACTCTCACCCAGCACTGGCCCAGGCCTGGCCCTGCCCCTCCCCCCCCCCCGGTGGGGTTAATCATTACCGGGGGGGGGGGAGGAGGGGGGGCAAAGTCCAAGGGAGGCCCCAGGCGTCCGGGTGTCCCCCCCCATCCCCCCCCCCCCAGCAGAAATGAGGCGGCACCAGCTCGTTACCCACCCGAGTTTAATGAGGGGGGGGACACATGGGGACAGTTGGGTGGGGCCGACACACTGGGGGGACATGGGGGGGGGATGGGGGTCAAGGGAGGTGCAGGGGGACACGACATTGGGGGGACGCAAAGGGACGTCGTGGCCGTGGGAGGATGTGGGGTGACACAGGGGGACGTTGGGGGGCCATGGGGGGGGCCACAGGAGTCACTGGAGGACATGGGGGGGGCATAGGGGGAGACACGGTGGCTGGGAGGGGGGACATTGGGGGGGACACAAGGGGACCCAGGGTGGGGGGGGACCTTGGGGAGACATCGGGGGGCATGGAGGGGTCAATGGAGGACATGGGGGGGGCATCAGGGGGATTTGGGGGGGGACATTGGGGGTCAGGAGGGTCAAGGGAGGATGTGGGGGGACATGGGGGGGACATTGAGGGACATGGGGGTTGGGGGGGGCATGGGGGGCCATTGGGGGGGCACGGGGGTCAATGGAGGGCATGGGGGGCCGTTGGGGGGACATGGGGGTCAAGGGGGGGCCATGGGGGGGGGCCGCGGGGTGCCTCAGCCGCAGCAGAAGAAGTCGACGCTGTTGAGGCCGGTGTCGTCCCCCCTGCCCTGGGGACGCTCCAGGCGAGTCCGCAGCCCGCAGACCCCCGAGGCGCGGGGGCAGGAGACGCTCCAGTTCCCCCAGGTCCCCGCCAGGCCCCCCTGGCCCTCCAGCACCGTCCCGTCCGAGCAGGCCATGTCCAGGTTGTTGGCGGCCGTGTCGTCCCAAAGCCCCTGAGGTGCCTCCACCCGCAGGCGGAAGGAGACGAGGTGCTGGTTGCGCCCGCAGCTGAGCGGGTAGGTCCAGTCGCCCCGGCTGGGGGGGGGACGGGACGGGACACACGTCAGGGTCACCACTCCCCACCTGGGACACCCTCCGGGGCACCTCCTGGGGCGCGGTGGCCATGGGTGGGGCGTGGTGGCCACGGAGGAACACCATGGTGGCTGCGGTTGGGTTGTGGTGGCCACGGTTGGGTTGTGGTGGCCATGGTTGGGTTGTGGTGGCCATGGTTGGGTTGTGGTGACCGTGGTTGGGTTGTGGTGACTGTGGATGGGTTGTGGTGGCCGTGGATGGGTTGTGGTGGCCGTGGTTGGGTTGTGGTGGCCATGGTTGGGTTGTGGTGGCCGTGGTTGGGTTGTGGTGGCCGTGGATGGGTTGTGGTGGCCATGGTTGGGTTGTGGTGGCCATGGTTGGGTTGTGGTGGCCATGGTTGGGTTGTGGTGGCCATGGATAGGGTGTGGTGGCCATGGTTGGGTTGCAGCGGCCATAGTTGTGTTGTGGTGGCCGCGGATGAGTCATGGTGGCCATGGATAGGGTGTGGTAGCCATGGTTGGGTTGCAGTGGCCATGGTTGGGTTGCTGTGGCCATGGATGGGGCGTGGTGGTCATGGTTGGGTTGCGGTGGCCATGGACAGGTCATGGTGGCCATGGTTGGGTTGCACTGGCCACGGATGGGTTGTGGTGGCAGTGGATGCGTTGTGGTGGCCATGGATGGAGCGTGGTGGCCATGGTTAGGTTGTGGTGGCCGTGGTTGGGTTGTGGTGGCCATGGTTAGGTTGCAGTGGCCATGGTTGGGTTGTGGTGATCATGGGCAGGTCATGGTGGCCATGGATGGGTTGTGGTGGCCATGGATGGGGCGTGGTGGCCATGGTTGGGTTGCAGTGGCCACAGATGGGGTGTGGTGGCCATGGTTGCATTATGGTGGCCGTGGATGGGTCATGGTGGCCACGGATGGGTCATGGTGGCCACGGATGGGTTGCAGTGGCCATGTGTGGGGCATGGTGGCCATGGGTGGGGCATGGTGGCCATGGAGGACCATCACGGTGGTGGGGGCACCAGGCGTGGGGAACTCGTGGCCACCAACGTCAGCTTAGACGGGTGTCCCAGGGCCACCATAGACAGGGACTCCACGGCCACCACCCTCACCCCACGTGGACCCCCCCATGGCCACCACCATCGCCCCCCCACGGCCACCCCACTCACAGACCCCACGGCCACCACCATCGCCCCACGTAGACCCCCAAGGCCCACCCCATAGAGGAACCCCACGGCCACCACCCTCACCCCACACGGCCACCCCAGGGCCACCACCCTCACCCCCCGCCGTGTCCCCCCCCCCCCCGTGTCCCCCCCCGTGTCACTCACGGCCCCTCGCTGGACGTGGCCGTGTCCCCGCCCTGGCAGAGCAGCCGGATCCCGTTGAGGGCCGTGTCATCCCCGAAAAAACCCTTGCAGGCCTCAACCTGGAGGACACCAAGGAGCCATCACCCCCGTGTCCCCCTCCTTGTCCCCCCCCGTGTGTGTCCCCCCCCCCCCAACGTCCCCCCCCCAGCCCCCGGTCCCACCTTCAGCTGGAAGCCGGTGGCGTAGGAGTCTTGGGGGCAGAAGTCGGGGTCACCCCAGTCCCCCCACGGCCCCCCGTTATCCACGGAGAGCAACCTGGTGGGGTCATCTCCGACCCCCCCGTGGACCAGGGCCACCAGGGCCACCAGGGCCACCAGGGCCACCCATGGGTGCCGGGACGAGGACATGGCTGCGGCCCCCTCGGTGTCACCTGTGCCCTTTATAACCCCGGGGCGGGGGGGGGGGGACAACGACCCCGAGGACACGGGGACCCTGAGCGGGTCCTTGGTCTCCCATGGCAGACTGGGAGGGACTGGGAGGAACTGGGAACAGGGGCGGGGGGGGCGGTGGTGGATCTCCTATAGGGTTGTGCCACGTCTCTCCTCACCGGGGATGGGTCCTTCTGGGGGGGGGGGTCACCCATTGGGGGCGGGGAGAACGCCCCGGGGGACAACGTGGTGTCCCCCCTCCCTGGCCGTGACATCAGCCACCTCCACCCCCCATCCCTGAGCTCCCATTGGCTCGTCCAGCGGGACCCGGCTCCGCGTCCCGCCCCCCCCCCCCCCCCCCCCGGATATGGGGAGCGTTGAGAGGCGCCTGACCGTTTTGGGGTGTCCTGGGGTCCTCTGGACCCCTATGGGTCATGTTTTGGGGTGTCCTAGAGCCCTCCAACCCCCTCAGGTCATGTTTCGGGGTGCCCCAGGCCCCTCTGAACCCCTCAGTGGACATTTTGGGGTGCCCCAGGCCCCTCTGAACCCCTCAGGTGACGTTTTGGGGTGCCCCAGGCCCCTCTGAACCCCTCAGGTGACGTTTTGGGGTGTCCCAGGGCTCTCTGAACCCCTCAGGTGACGTTTTGGGGTGCCCCCCGGCCCCTCTGAACCATCCCATCGCACGGCAACGCACCTCCCCCCCCAGACCCTCTGCAGGGTGTCCCCCCACCCGTCCGTCCGTCCGTCCGTCGGTCCCCGGAGAGCTGGGGAGGGCCCTGGGGCACTGGGCGGTGACTGGTGGAGGACACCGGTACGGCCCAGCTCCTCAACGTCCTCGTCACCCGACAAAGACGCGGCGCCGGGGGATGGGCACGGCCTTTATTTCATGGCTGGGGACGTCCCCGGGGTGCTCCTGTCCCTCAGGGACATCCCAGGGCCTTGGGGACGTCCCCGGGGTGCTCCAGTTCCTCAGGGACATCTTGGGGGTCTTCAAGGCTTTGGGGACATCCCAAGGGTGCTCCTGTCCCTCAGGGACATGTCATGGAGTCCTCGAGGCCTTGGGGACGTCCCCAGGGTGCTCCTGTCCCTCAGGGACATGTCATGGGGTCTTCAAGGCCTTGGGGACGTCCCCAGGGTGCTCCTGTCCCTCAGGGACATCTTGGGGGTCCTCAAGGCCTTGGGGACGTCCCTAGGGTGCTCCTGTCCCTCACGGACGTGTCATGGGGTCCTCGAGGCCTTGGGGACGTCCCTAGGGTGCTCCAGTCCCTCAGGGACATCTCGGGGCCTTGGGGACGTCCCCAGGGTGCTCCTGTCCCTCAGGGACATCTTGGGGGTCCTCAAGGCCTTGGGGACGTCCCTAGGGTGCTCCTGTCCCTCACGGATGTGTCATGGGGTCCTCGAGGCCTTGGGGATGTCCCCGGGGTGCTCCAGTCCCCCAGGGACGTGTCATGGGGTCTTCAAGGCCTTGAGGACGTCCCTGAGGTGCTCGTGTCCCTCAGGGACATCTCGGGGCCTTGGGGACGTCCCCAGGGTGCTCCAGTCCCTCAGGGACATGTCATGGGGTCCTCCAGGCCTTGGGGATGTCCCTGAGGTGCTCCTGTCCCTCAGGGACATCTTGGGGGTCCTCAAGGCCTTGGGGACGTCCCCGGGGTGCTCCTGTCCCTCAGGGACATCTCGGGGCCTTGGGGACGTCCCCAGGGTGCTCGTGTCCCTCAGGGACATGTCATGGGGTCCTCGAGGCCTTGGGGATGTCCCCAGGGTGCTCCTGTCCCTCAGGGCCATCTCGGGGGTCCTCAAGGCCTTGGGGACGTCCCTGAGGTGCTCCAGTCCCTCAGGGCCATCTCGGGGGTACTCAAGGCCTTGGGGACGTCCCTCCAGGGCTCCCGTATCCCGGTGACATCCCAAAGCGCCGTCTTCCCTGGAGCACGTCTTCACGGAGACGTCCCGTCTCCCTCGGGGACACCCCCGGGGCTCTCCCCCGACTCGGGCGTCATCTCCGCTCCCTCCCCTCCCCGGGGACACCACCGGGGCTCCCGTCTCCCCCGGGGACTGTCCCCGTGACCCGTGGGACCACCTCCGGCGGTGACATCTCCCTCCTCTTCCTCCTCCCAAAGGATTTCTCCTTCTCCCCGCTCCCTGAAGACGCGGAACGGCGCTCCGTGACCCGGCACCACGACGTCGGCCATGCCCATCACCCTCCGGCGGCTTCGCTCCTGCGTCGCCGGCTCTTCGCTCAACGCCTTCCACTCTCCCTCGTCTTCCTCCTTCTCGAACAAGTCCCCGGCCACCACCGCCGTCCCCAGCGAGGTGCCGCGGACCACCACGCTGACGTGCTCCCTCGTATGCCCCGGGGTGGCCGTCACCTCCAGGTAACCGGGGTGCAGGACGTAGGGACGCCCCTCCGCCAAGCCGTGGGGCAGGTAGCACCCGTCGCCCCGACTCAGGTCGAAGCCCACCAACAAGATGGCCGCCGGGAAGAGGTTGAGGTTCCCCACGTGGTCCGAGTGACCGTGGGTGCAGACGACGTGGTGACGTCCTCGGGGGACAACCCTTGGTCGCCCAGGAGGCCGAGGAGACGCCGGCGGTCCCACGGACCCCCCGTGTCCACCACGGCGGTGACGGGACCCCCCCGGATGAGGGTGACGGAGCCGTCGGCGCGCAGGGTGCCGTCGGCCTGCGGGCAGCTGTAACCCTCCTGTAGCACCCGGAGGGTGTAGGGGCACCCGCCACCTCCAGGGCTCCCAGAGGTGACGTCCGCACCCCCCGCGGCATTATGGGGGGTGCTGGGGGGGCTGGGGGGGGGTGTGTGGCGGCGGCCGGAGGTGGTTGAGGCTGGGGGGGGGGCGGTGGGTCGCGGTGGCCTGGGGGGGGGTGTAAGGGTGGAGGAGACCCCCAAAGGTCTCCCCCATTCCCCCCCTCACCCCCCCCCCCCGTTACCCGCAATGGTCTCCCCCATCACCTCCCTGTCACCCCAAAATGGTCTCCCCATTCCCCCCGCTTGGCCCCCAATGGTCTCCCCATTCCCCCCATTAACCCAATGGTCTCCCTCATTCCCCCCCCACATTAACCCCAATGGTCTCCCCCATTCCCCCGCTTGGCCCCCAATGGTCTCCCCATTCCCCCCCCCATCACCCTCTATGGTCTCCCCCGTTTCCCCCCCCCCCATTACCCCCAATGGTCTCCCCCATTCCCCCCATTAACCCAATGGTCTCCCCCATTCCCCCCCCCGTTACCCCCAATGGTCTCCCCCACTCCCCCCACTAACCCAATGGTCTCCCCCATTCCCCCCCCATTAACCCCAATGGTCTCCCCCATTCCCCCCGCTTAACCCCATGGTCTCCCCCATTCCCCCCCCATCACCCTCTATGGTCTCCCCCATTCCCCCCCCCCACATTAACCCAATGGTCTCCCCCATTCCCCCCCTTGACCCCCAATGGTCTCCCCCATTCCCCCCCCGCCCACATTGCCCCAATGGTCTCCCCATTCCCCCCCCCCATCCCCCCCAATGGTCTCCCCCAGCCGCCCCGTTACCCCCAATGTCCGCCGGGCTGCGCATGCGCGGTGCTCCCCACCTCCCCGCCGGGCTGCACATGCGCAACGCTCCCCGAGCCCCTCCCTCCCCGGCCGCCCCTCCCACCGCCGCGCAGGTCCTGGCAGGGCCATAGTGAGCACCGCTCAGTCCCGCTTCCCACCAGCGCCGGCTAATCTCCGTATCGCAGTTCTATATCGCGATAACCCCACCCTCCAGTGTATCGCGGCGTTAGAAGAGCCCAGTGGGCTCCTTACACCCCCCCCCTCCCCACAACCCACCGCGGCCAGGACCTGGCGCTGAGGGGGGCGGGGGGGGGCCGAGCTAAGATGGCGGCGGCGGGAAGCGGGGAGGCGGCGTGAGAGGTGGCCGGGGGGGGGGGGCGTCCCGTGTGTCTGTGTGTCGTGTCCCCCCCCCCCCCGTGGGGTCCTTAGAGCGGGGTCACACCGGGGCGGGGGGGCTGGCGTGGGGTCTCCCCACGGTTTCGGGGTCCCCCCCCTCGGCTTTAGGGTCCCTCCGGTTTTGGGGTCCCCACCTTTAGGGTCCCCTGTTTTTAGGATCCCCCCGGCTTTAGGATCCCCTGTTTTTAGGGTCCCCC
>CM075621.1:231914-256423 GCA_037962945.1 Sarcoramphus papa | reverse complement strand
AAATCCCCATTTTCCCCCTGAATCCCCATGTGTCCTCCGAATCCCTGTGAGACCCCCAAATCCCCATGTTCCTCCCAAATCCCTGTGTCCCCCAAAATCCCCCCAAATCCCCATGTTCCCCCCCAAATCCCCCCAAAAATCCCCATGTCCCCCCAGAATCCCTATCCCCCCTCAATTCCCCCCCAAATCCCCATTTTCCCCCAAAAAAAATCCCCATGTGTCCCCCCAAATCCCTATTTTCCCCCAAAAAATCCCCATGTCCCCCCCAAATCCCCATTTTTTCCTCCCAAAAATCCCCATGTCCCCCCAAATCCCCATTTTTCCCCCCGAAAATCCCTGTGTCCTGCCCCAAATCCCCCTGAAACTCCCCATGTCCCCCCAAAATCCCCCCCAGAATCCCTATCCCCCTTCAATTCCCCCCCAAATCCCCATTTTTCCCCCCAAAATCCCTGTGTCCCCCCAAAATCCCCCTCAGAATCCCTATCCCCCTTCAATTCCCCCCCAAATCCCCATTTTTCCCCCCCAAAATCCCTGTGTCCCCCCAAAATCCCCCTCAGAATCCCTATCCCCCCTCAATTCCCCCCCAAATCCCCATTTTTCCCCCCCAAAATCCCCCTCAGAATCCCTATCCCCCCTCAATTCCCCCCCAAATCCCCATTTTTTCCCCCCCAAAATCCCCCTCAGAATCCCTATCCCCCCTCAATTCCCCCCCCAAATCCCCATTTTTCCCCCCCCAAATCCCTGTGTCCTCCCCCAAATCCCCCCAAAATCCCTATCCCCCTCAATTCCCCCCCAAATCCCCATTTTTCCCCCCCCAAATCCCTGTGTCCTCCCCCAAATCCCCCCCAAAATCCCCATGTCCCCCCAAAATCCCCCCCAGAATCCCTATCCCCTCTCAATTCCCCCCAAATCCCCATTTTCCCCCCTAAAAATCCCCATGTCGCCCCCAAATCCCCATTTTTCCCCCCCCAAAATCCCCATGTCCCCCAAAATCCCCCCCAGAATCCCTATCCCCTCTCAATTCCCCCCAAATCCCCATTTTCCCCAAAAATCCCCATGTCCCCCCCCCAAATCCCCCCCTCCCCCGCCCCGCCTGGGTGCCACCCTCCCTCTCCCCTCCCCCCCCCAGGCCACCGCCTCGTTTTGGGAAGAACCACGTTTTCCGCTTCACCCACCCGGAGCAGGCGCGGCGGGAGCGGGAGCGCGGCCCCCCCGCCCCCCCGAGCCCCCCCCCGACTGGAACCTGGCCCAGCGGGAGCTGCTGGAGCAGCAGGGCATCGACATGCGCCTGGAGATGGAGAAGAGGTGGGGGACCCCTGGGGACCCCCCCGGAGGGGGGGACGGGGGACGCTTTGGGGACCCCCTGGGGACGCTTTTGGGGTGGGGGGGGCTCACCCCGTGTCCCTCTCCCCCCGTGTCCCCCCCCCGCAGGCTGCAGGACCTGGAGAACCAGTACCGGCGGGAGAAGGAGGAGGCTGACCAGTTGCTGGAGCAGCAGCGGATGGTGAGGGTGTCCCTTGGGTGTCACAGCTGCGTCCTGGGTGTCCTTGGGTGTCCCTTGGGTGTCACAGCTGGGCCCTTGGTGGTCCCTGGGTGTCACAGCTGGCCCCTGGGTGTCCTTGGGTGTCACAGCTGGGCCCTTGGTGGTCCCTGGGTGTCACAGCTGGCCCCTGGGTGTCCTTGGGTGTCACAGGTGGCCCCTGGGTCCCCTCGGGTGTCCCTGGGTGTCACAGCTGGGCCCTTGGTGGCCCCTGGGTGTCACGGCTGGGCCCTTGGTGTCCTTGGGTGTCCCTGGGTGTCACAGCTGGCCCCTGGGTGTCCTCGGGTGGTCCCTGGGTGTCACAGCTGGGCCCTTGGTGGCCCCTGGGTGTCACAGGTGGCCCCTAGGTGCCCTTGGGTGTCCCTGGGCGTCACAGCTGGCCCCTGGGTGTCCTTGGGTGTCACAGGTGGCCCCTGGGTCCCCTCGGGTGGCCCCTGGGGGTCACAGGTGGCCCCTGGGTCCCCTGGGGTGGTCCCTGGGTGTCACAGCTGGGCCCTTGATGGCCCCTGGGTGTCACAGGTGGCCCCTAGGTGCCCTTGGGTGTCCCTGGGTGTCACAGCTGGCCCCTGGGTGTCCTTGGGTGTCACAGGTGGCCCCTGGGTCCCCTCGGGTGGCCCCTGGGTGTCACAGGTGGCCCCTGGGTCCCCTCGGGTGGTCCCTGGGTGTCACAGCTGGGCCCTTGGTGGCCCCTGGGTGTCACAGGTGGCCCCTAGGTGCCCTTGGGTGTCCCTGGGTGTCACAGCTGGCCCCTGGGTGTCCTTGGGTGTCACAGGTGGCCCCTGGGTCCCCTCAGGTGGCCCCTGGGTGTCACAGGTGGCCCCTGGGTCCCCTGGGGTGGTCCCTGGGTGTCACAGCTGGGCCCTTGATGGCCCCTGGGTGTCACAGGTGGCCCCTAGGTGCCCTTGGGTGTCCCTGGGTGTCACAGCTGGCCCCTGGGTGTCCTTGGGTGTCACAGGTGGCCCCTGGGTCCCCTCGGGTGGCCCCTGGGTGTCACAGGTGGCCCCTGGGTCCCCTCGGGTGGTCCCTGGGTGTCACAGCTGGGCCCTTGGTGGCCCCTGGGTGTCACAGGTGGCCCCTAGGTGCCCTTGGGTGTCCCTGGGTGTCACAGCTGGCCCCTGGGTGTCCTTGGGTGTCACAGGTGGCCCCTGGGTCCCCTCGGGTGGTCCCTGGGTGTCACAGCTGGGCCCTTGGTGGCCCCTGGGTGTCACAGCTGGCCCCTGGCTGTCCTTGGGTGTCCCTGGGTGTCACAGGTGGCCCCTGGGTGTCACAGCTGGCCCCTGGGTGTCCCTGGGTGTCACAGGTGGCCCCTGGGTCCCCTCGGGTGGCCCCTGGGTGACACAGCTGGGCTCTCAGCATCCTTGGGTGTCCCTGGGTGTCACAGGTGTCCCCTGGGTGTCACGGCTGGGCCCTTGGTGTCCCCTGGGTGTCATGGCTGGACCCTTGGTGGCCCTGGGTGTCACGGCTGGGCCCTTGGTGTCCTTGGGTGTCCCCTGGGTGTCACAGGTGTCCCCTGCGTGTCCCTGGGGTGTCACAGCTGGCCCCTGGGTCCCCTGCGTGTCCCTTGGGGGGGGTTCCCTGGGAGCCTGAGCCATCCCCCAGGGATCAAGCCATGTCCCCTGGGTGTCCCAGCTCTGCCCTGGGTGTCCCTTGGTGTCCCCTGCATGTCCCTGAGTGCCCAAGCTGTCCCCTGGGTGTCCCCCTGCATGTCCTTGGATGTTTCCTGGGTGCCTGGGTGTCCCCTGGGTACCCCCTGGGTGCCTGGGTGTCCCCTGGGTGTCCCCTGGGTGTCCCCAAGCCACCCCCCATCCTGTCCCCTGGCTCCCAAGCCAGTCCCCTCACCCCGCCGTCTCCCCGTCCCCCAGCACGCCGACCCCGACGGCGGCGGCGACGACCCGGAGCAGCGCTGGTGCGAAGCCGGTTGGCGCCTGATCTCCTCCCTCCGCCAAAAACTCCCGGCGCCCACCGTCCGCTCCATCGTCCGCCGCTGCGGCCTCCCCAACCCCGGCAAACGCCGGGAACCCCTTCGGGTTTACCAAATCCCTCAACGGCGCCGGCCGGCGACGCCGGATCCTCCCTGGGTCACCATGGCGGATCTGAAGATGCAGGCGGTGAAGGAGATCTGCTACGAGGTGGCTCTGCGGGATTTTCGGCAAGCGCGGCGAGAGGTGGAAGCCATGAGCATCGTCAAGATGAAGGAGCTTTGCCGGCGTTACGGCAAACGCGATCCTCACGAGCGGGAGACCTGGCGCGCCGTGGCGCGGGACGTTTGGGATACGGTGGGAGGAGGCGAAGAGGACGGCGGCGGCGGCGGTGTCACCGACGGCGTCGCCGGCGACGTCACCGGGGCGGAGGTGGAGGGGCTGCGGGCTCACCTGGACAAGCTGGCGGGGATCCTGCGGGAGGTGAAGCGGCAGAACAGCGCCAAGGACGAGCAGATCCGCGCCCTGCGGGATCGCGTCGGCAAGATGGAGCGCGTCATCCCCCTCCCGGCGGTGAGGGAGCCCTGCCCCGCGCCCTGCCCCACGGCCTGCCCCATGGCACCCCGGTGTGGGTCCTGCCTGCCCACGTCACCCCACGGACCCCTAACGTGGGTCGTGCCTGCCCCGCATCACCCCATAGACCCCTGACGCGGGCCCTGCCTGCCCCACATCACCCCACAGACCCCTAATGTGGGCCCTGCCTGCCCCACAGACCCCTAACGCGGGCCCTGCCTGCCCCACATCACCCCATAGACCCCTGACACGGGCCCTGCCTGCCCCACATCACCCCATAGACCCCTGACACGGGCCCTGCCTGCCCCACATCACCCCATAGACCCCTGACATGGGCCCTGCCTGCCCCACAGATCCCTAACGTTGGCCCTGCCTGCCCCACATCACCCCATAGACCCCTAACGCGGGCCCTGCCTGCCCCACGCAGCCCCCTGGGCCCCCCATATGGGTCTTCCCTGCCCCACAGAGCCCCCCTGGGACCCCCGGCCTGCCCCTTCCCCACCCCCTGGGACCCCGAAGCGTGCCCCTCCCTGCCCCACAGCCCCCCCCGCCCCCCCCAGGACCCAGCCACCCAACCCCCCCTCTCTCCCCTCCCCCCCCCCAGCAGGAGGAAGATGCAGAGGCCGCCCTCCCCCCTCAGGAGCCCCCCCCGGCCGGCGCTGGCGGGGGGTCACCCTCCTCCTCCTCCTCACCCTCCTCATCCTCCTCGCCTTCCTCCTCCTCCTCCTCCTCCTCGGCAGCGGAGCGGCTCTGCCGGCTGATGGAGCAGGATCCGGCGTTCCGGCGGGGGCGGCTGCGCTGGCTGCGGCAGGAGCAGGCCCGTTTGGGGGGGGGGGGGTGGGGGGGGCTGCAGCCCCCCGCCCCCCCCCGCCGCCCCCCCCGCTTCACCCCTCCCCCCCAGGACTGTAAGCTTCGCTTCCCCTTTAAGAGCAACCCCCAACACCGCCTGGCTTGGGGGGGGGAGGGGGCGCCCCCCCCCCTCCCCCGGAGGATAACGCACCCCCGTCTTTTTCGGGGCGCCCCCGGCGGGGGTCTCTGGATGGGGGGGGGACCCCTCCCCGGCAGTCACCGACGCCGGGGGGGCCCCCTCCCTGCCCCCCTCCCGCCACCGGCGACGCGCCCCCCCCCCGCGTCCGCCGCCAGCACTCGGCCCCGGAACCTGAAGGCGCGCAGCCCCCCCGCCTAGGGGGTGCGGGGGGGGGCGGCGCGGGGGGTGATGGGATACTGGAGGACACCCCCCCCCCCCATGGACAATCAGGGCTGAGCTGCTTCCCCCCCCCCCTTAGGTGCTGAGTGGGGTCGTCCGACGTGGGGGGTGGGGGGGTGGGTGTTCCCCCGGCTGCTGTCACCCCCGCGTGTGCGTGCGTGTGTCTGTGGGGGGTGCCCCCCGATTAAGGGGGACCCCCCCCAATTAAGGGGATCCCCCAATTAAGGGGATCCCCTAATTAAAGGGGGAACCCCCTAATTAAAGGGGGAACCCCCTCATTAAAGAGGAAACCTCTCATTAAAGGGGGCGCTCCCCCCCCCCCATTAAAGGTGGTGCCGCCTCCGTCTCTGCTGTCCTGCACGTGTAGCGCCGCGCGCCCGCCCTCTTCGCCACGTCACCGCCACGCCACGCCCACTCCAGCTTGGCAGCCGGCGGCCACGCCCCTCGGCCCCGCCCCCTTTCCTCCCCGCGGGGCGGTGCTCGGGGGGGCTGGGGCGTGGTCTAGGGACGCACACACCCCTCCGCCAGGGCTAGCACCGCCCTTCGCCATACACGGTAGGGGTGGGGGCGTGGCATATGGAAGCAAGTGACCTCGCCCCTTCCCTTACAAGACAGCTCTCGCCGGAATGGGGGCGTGGCACAGGGAAGCACCGCCCCTAGGGGGGGTGGTCCCATGCGTTCCCCAGTCGGACAGCGTTGGGGTGGGGGCGTAGCACAAGCAATCCCCGCCCCGTTTAGGGGCGTGGCTCGGCGGTAGGCCCCTCCCCTCCCGTGGTCCAAGTCCCCGTCCCCGGGGGCTCCGGTCCCGTTCCCCCCCCCGTCCCCCCCCGCCGGCTGCCATTCGGCCCCGGCCCGGCCGCGCCATGAGCCGCTTCCCGGCCCCGCCGCTGCCGCTGCTGCTGCTGCTGCTGAGCGCCCTGAGCCGCCCGGCCACGGGGCAGGCACCGGCCCCGGCCCCCACCGCCCGCCCCAACGCCACCAGGTAACGGGAAACATCCCCCCCCAGCCCGGGTTCTCCCCTCGAAACCGGGGGACACCCCCCCCCCCCCCCCCCCGCCGCCAGTGACCGGCCCCCCCCACCCCGTGCCCCCCCAGGCCGGTGTTCCTGTGCGGGGGGGAGCACCGCGGGGAGTCGGGGTACATCGCCAGCGAGGGATTCCCCCGACACTACCCGCCCAGCCGCAACTGCACCTGGACCATCACGGTACGCGCTCCCCCCCCCCGGCACCCCAAACCCCCCTGGGGTCACCCCAAAGCCCTGGGGGTCCCCAGCCCATCACAGCCCGTCCCTTGTGTCCCCCCTTCCCCATCTGACGGGCAGCCCCCCCCCCCGTCATGTCCCCTCCTGTCCCCATGTCCCGCAGGTGGCGGAGGGCCAGGTGGTGACGCTGTCCTGCATCCCTGTGTGTCCCCCCGTGTCCCCCCCATGTCCCCCTGTCCCCCCCATGTCCCCCCCGTCCCCCCCATGTCCCCCCGGTGCCTCAGGGCCAAGTGGTGACAGTCTTCTCCCACGTCCCCCTGTCCCGTAAGTCCCCAAGGACCAGGCGGTGACACTCTCCCCCTGATGTCCCCATGTCCCCCAGGTCCCCAAGGGCCGGGTGGTGATGCTCTCCCGTATCCCCCTGTCCCCGTGTCCCCCCATCCCCGTGTCCCCCTGTCCCCCAGGGCCAGGGGGTGACACCCTTCTCCCACACCCTTCTCCCATCCCTGTGTCCCCAAATCCCCCGATGTCCCCTGGCAGGTCCCCAAAGGCCAAGGGGCGACACTCACCCCCCGATGTCCCCATGTCCCCCTGTCCCCCCATCCCCCAGGGTGAGGGGGTGACACCCCCCCGATGTCCCCCTGTCCCCATGTCCCCCTGTCCCCCCGTCCCCCAGGACCAGGGGGTGACACCCTTCTCCCCATCCCTGTGTCCCCAAATCCCCCCAATGTCCCCTGGCAGGTCCCCAAAGGCCAGGGGACCTGGCCTGTCACCCAAAGGGGGTGACACCCCCCGATGTCTGTCCCCCCGTCCCCCAGGGCCAGGGGGTGACACTCACCCCCCCAATGTCCCCCCATCCCCCTGTCCCCCTGTCCCCCTGTCCCCCAGGGCCAGGGGGTGACACTGACCCCCCCAATGTCCCCCTGTCCCCCCATCCCCCAGGGCCAGGGGGTGACACTGACCCCCCCAATGTCCCCCTGTCCCCCCATCCCCCAGGGCCAGGGGGTGACACTCACCCCCCAATGTCCCCCCATCCCCCTGTTCCCCTGTCCCCCAGGGCCAGGGGGTGACACTGACCCCCCCAATGTCCCCCCTGTCCCCCTGTCCCCCAGGGCCAGGGGGTGACACTCACCCCCCTGATGTCCCCCTGTCCCCGTCCCCCAGGGCCAGGGGGTGACACCCCCCCGATGTCCCCCTGTCCCCCCATCCCCCCGGGCCAGGGGGTGACACTGACCCCCCCCAATGTCCCCCCGTCCCCCCCAGGGCCAGGGGGTGACACTCACCCCCCCGCGATGTCCCCGCAGGTCCCCGAGGGCCAGGTGGTGATGCTTTCCTTCCGCGTCTTCGACCTGGAACCGGACCCTCTGTGTCGTTTCGATTCCCTCTCGGTTTTTGGGGGTCACGGGCCGGGGGCTCCGTTATTGGGGCGTTTCTGTGGCACCTTCCGGCCCGGAGCGCTGCTGGCGGCCGGGAATCGGATGCTGCTGCGGATGGAGAGCGACGAAGCCACCGCTGGCCGCGGCTTCCTCGTCTGGTTCAGCGCCGGCCTCCCCCCGGCACACGGTGAGCGGCTGCGGGGGGGGGGGGGGAACAGTGGGGCGTCAGGCACCGCCGGCAGAGAGGAGGGACCCCCCCCAAAACCCCATAGCCCCCCCCACAAACCCTATAGCCTCCCCCCAAAACACATGGACCGACCGACCTCCCTCCCTGCAAAACCCGTAGCCTCCTCCCGGGACCCCCCCAAACCCCCCCTGGAGCCTCCCCGCAAAACCCCATGGAGCCCCCCAAAACCCCCCATGGCCCCCCAAAACCCCATAGCTCCCTTCCAACCCCCCCAAAACCCCCATGGAGCCCCCCCAAAACCCCATAGCTGCCCCTAAAACCCCATGGCCCCCCAAACCCCTATAGCTCCCTTCCAACCCCCCCAAAACCCCCATGGAGCCCCCCCAAAACTCCCATGGCCCCCCAAAACCCCATAGCTCCCTTCCAACCCCCCCAAAACCCCCATGGCCCCCCAAAACCCCATAGCTCCCTTCCAACCCCCCTAAAACCCCCATGGAGCCCCCCCAAAACCCCATAGCTGCCCCTAAAACCCCATGGCCCCCCAAACCCCTATAGCTCCTTTCCAACCCCCCCAAAACCCCCATGGAGCCCCCCAAACCACCACGGACCTCCCCTCAAAACCCCACGGCACCTAAAAGCCCCATAGCTGCCCCCCAAACCCCCATAGCCCCCCCCAAACCCCCGTAGCCCCCTCCCCAAACCCCCGTAGCTCCCCCAAACCCCCATGGAGCCCCCCAAAACCCTATAGCCACTCCCCAAACCCCCACGGCCCCCCCCTCAAAACTCTATGGCCCCCAAACCCCCCCTCAAAACCCCACGGCCCCTAAAACTTCCATAGGCCCCCCAAAACCCCATAGCCACCCCCCAGACCCCATAGCCACTCCCCAAAACCCCTATGGAGCCCCCAAAAGGCCATGGATCCCCCCCAAATCCCATAGCCACCCCCCCAAACCCCCATGGAACCCCCCTCAAAACCCCATGGCCCCCAAACCCCTATAGCTGCCCCCCCAAACCCCTATAGCTCCCTCAAAACCTCATGGAGCCCCCCCAAAACCCCATAGTCCCCCTAAAAGCCCCATGGCCCCCCCCAAACTCCCTCCCAAACACCCACAAACCCCCATAGCCCCCCAAAACCCCCATGGAGCCCCCCCTCCAAACCCCCACAGCCCCCCTAAAAGCCCCGTGACCCCCCCAAACCCCCATAGCCCCCTCCCAAACCACCACAAGCCCCCCAAAACCCCCATGGAGGCCCACCCCACCCCCCCCAAACCCCCATAGCCCCCCCTAAAATCCCCACGGCCCCCCCCCCAAAACTCCATGCCCCCCCGACCCAGCCCAACCCTCAGGACCTTTTGCAGGGCCCCCCCACGGACGGCGGCGTTCGGGGGTTAATAATAAACCCCATTTTTTCGGGGAGTCCTGGCACTATTTTGACGGTGAGTACGACCCCCCCCCCCCCAAAAAAATAAAACCAACCCCCGGGGGGGGGTCTTGCACCCCAAGAGTCCCTCCCCCCCCCCCCCTTTCCTTCCTCCTCCTCCTCCTCGGGTGGTTTTGGCATCGGCCCCCCCCATAATTACCCACCCACGAGGTCTCTTTTTTTGGGGGGGGGGGGGGGGGGAAGAAGCCACCGCGCCCCACCCTGCCCCCACAGCCACGTTTCGGGGGGGGGGGGGGGGGGGGGGTGTCTCAGTGAGAGAGGAGATGCCGGCGGTGCGGGAAAACGGGGTGGGGGGGGTCACTGTGTGTGTGTACCCCCCCCCCTAAAATCCAGTTTACCCCCCCCCCCCCCCCAGAGCACCAGTTCTGCGGGGGGCGGCTGGAGAAGCCCCAGGGGAGCCTGAAGACGCCGAATTGGCCGGAGGAGAATTATCCCCCCGGGATCAGCTGCTCCTGGCACATCGTGGCACCCCCGGAGAAGGTTGGTTTTTTTTGGGGGGGGGGGGGGGGGTCCTGGGGAGGATCTGGGAGGGGTTTTGGGGGGGTTTGGAGCTGATTTTTGGAGGGGGGGGGGGGGTGTGTATGGGTTGTTTTTTGTGTGTGTGTGTGTGTCCCCCCCGAAGGTGATCGAGTTGAGGTTCGGGAAGTTCGACGTGGAGCCGGACGCTCACTGCCGATACGACTACGTGGCTGTTTTTGAGGGGGGGGAGACGGACGACGCGCGGAGGGTGGGGAAGTTCTGCGGGGAGGAGACCCCCAGGTGAGACACATATCCCCCCCCCACCCCCCCCCCCGCCCAGCTCTGCGGGGACCCCCCCCAAAATCAGACTGACACCCCAAACCTGCCTGACCCCCTCAAAAACCTTGCCTGATCCTGCCTAGAATCAGCCTGACCCCCCCTCCAACTCAGCCTGACCCCCCCCCAACTCACCCTGACCCCCCCCCCCAAACCATCCTGGACCCCCCAAACCATCCTGCCCCCCCCCCCCCCCCAAACCATCCTGGACCCCCCCAAACCATCCTGCCCCCCCCCCCCCCCAAACCATCCTGGACCCCCCCAAACCATCCTGCCCCCCCCCCCCCCCCCAAACCATCCTGGACCCCCCCAAACCATCCTGCCCCCCCCCCCCCCAAACCATCCTGGACCCCCCCAAACCATCCTGCCCCCCTCCAAACCATCCTGGAACCTCCCCCCCCTCAAACCAGCTTGGACCCCCCTCAAAGCCCCCTCAAACCCAGGCTGGAGCCCCCCAAAAACCCAGCCTGAACCCCCCCCTCAACCAGCCCAGACACCCCCCCCCAAAACAAAGCTAATCCCCTCAAAACTATCCTGAACCCCCCCAAAACCAACTTGGACCCTTTCAAAACTAGCCTGAACCCCCCAAAAAACAGCCTGAACCGTCCGTCCCCCCCCCAAACCCGCCTGACTGCCCCTAAATCCAGCCTGGATCCCTGCTAAAACCAGCCTGAGTCCCCCGAAAACCAGCTTGAGTCACCCAAAACCAGCCTGACCCCCCTCAAAAACCTGCCTGACCCCCCCCAAACCAGCCTGATCCCCTTCAAAATCAGCCTGAGCCCCCCAAAACCATCCTGACCCCCAGAAGATGAGTCTAGACCCCCCCAAGACCGGCCTGAGTCCCCCCAAAAACCAGCCTAGACTCCCCTAACACCATGCTGACCCCCCCCAAACCAGCCTGACCTCCCCCCAAATGAGCCTGACCCCCCCCAAACCAGCCTGACCTCCCCCCAAATGAGCCTGACCCCCCCCAAACCAGCCTAGACCCCCCCTAAAACCCTCCTGACCCCCCCCCAAGACCCTCCTGACCCCCCCAACCCATTCTGATCCGCCCCAAACCATCCTGAACCCCCCCAAAACCCACCTGGACCCCCCTAAACCAACCCTGATGTCCCCCAAACCCATCCTGACCCCCCCCAATACCAGCATGACACCCCCACACACACCCCAAACCCACCCTGGAGCCCCCCAAAACCCATCCTGACCCCCCCCCAACCCCATCCTGATCCCCCCCCCCAAACCAGCATGATCGCCCCCCCAAACCCATTCTGATTCACCCCAAACCATCCTTAACCCCCTCAAACCCACCCTGGACCCCCCCAAAACCTTCCTGCCCCCCCCTCAACCCCATTCTGATCCACCCCAAACCATCCTTAACCCCCCCAAACCATCCTTAACCCCCCCCAAACCCCTCCTGACCCCCCCATTTCCCCCCCCCCTGCCTCCCCAGCCCCATCGTCTCCTCCGGCCACGAGCTGCTGGTTCAATTTGTCTCGGACCTGAGTGTGACGGCGCCACGAGCTGCTGGTTCAATTTGTCTCGGACCTGAGTGTGACGGCCGACGGCTTCGCCGCCACCTACACCGTCAGGAACCGGGATTCGGCACCGGTACCGGCACCGGACCCCGGCACCGATCCGGCGAACCCCAAATCCAAGGGGGGTGGGAAAGGGAAAACCTCCCCCGGCCCTAAAACGGTGACACCGGCTGCCACCGTCGTCACCGTCACCGCGACCCCCTGCCCGCAGCGATGCCGGCGCGCCGGGACGCTGCAGAGCAACTTCTGCGGCAGCGATTTCGGTGAGGACACCCCCCCCCCCCCCAAAAAAAAATGGGGTACGGGGTGGGGGAGGCTGAGGACCCCCAAAAATGGGGAGGCAGGGAAGAGGATGGCTAAGGACTCCTCAAAGATGAGGAGGGGGGCACAAGCTGAGGAGCCCCCAAAATGGGGGTACAGGGAGGCAGGTGGCTGAGGACCCCCCCCCAAAATGGGGGACATGGCTAAGGACCCCCCAAAGATGGGGTACAGGGATGGCTGAAGACCCCCCAAAATGGGGGTATGGGGAGGGGGATGGCGGAGGACCCCCCAAAATGGGGGGATGGGGAGGGGGGATGGCGGAGGACCCCCCAAAATGGGGGTATGGGGAGGAGGATGGCAGAGGATCCCCAAAATGGGGGTATGGAGAGGGGGGATGGCAGAGGACCCCCCAAAGCTGGAGTACAGGGTATGGCTGAGGTTTTGGGGTGTCTCACCCCCCCCCCCCCCCCCTCTTCTCCCCATGCCGGCAGTGCTGACCGGGACGGTGAAGTCGGTGTCGCGGGGTCCCCCCCAGGAGCGGGGCTGGGCCGTGGTCTCCATCCTGGGTCTCTACAAATCGGGGGCCTGGGGGTACCTCAACCCGCCAAGGGGGCCACCCTGCGCCTCCAGCTGCCCTGTCGCCTCTGCCCCGGCCTCAAGAAAGGTGGGTGCACAAGGGAGAAGGGGGGGTGGGGGGGGTCTCTGTGCCCCCCCCCCCCCCCCCATATCCTGACACCCCCCCCTTTTCCCCCCCAAATCTCTTCCAGGCTCCAGCTACATCCTGATGGGGCGGGTGGGGGCGGACGGGGGGCCGTGCTGCCCCCCGAAGCCTTCGTCGTCCCCTACCGCCAGCAGCAGCAGCAGGTTTTGGGGAACCTCAGCAAGAGGCCGTGTCGGGGGAACCCCTGAGACACCCCTCCCCTCCCGGATCCCCCCCCCCCCAAATCCCCCCCTCCCCCCAATGCAAATAAAGGGTGCAGAGCCGGAGGGTGTGAGTGATGGGGGGGGGGGCGGTTGGACCCCCCCCCCCCGTCCCGCTGCCACGTCGCAGGGTGGATGTGAGCCCCCTCCCTTCCCCCTCCACCGCCCCTCCCTCTCTGAGGGGGGGGGGGACACACAGAGCGGGGCCCCCCCCTCCATGGTGGAGCCCGAAGGGGGGGGACCCCAGCGGCTGGGCTGCCCCCTGTCACCCCCCCCCTTTAAAGCCCGCGGTGAGGCTCCTTTAAGAACAGCCAAGGGGGCGGGGTTTGAGGGTTGGGGGCGGAGCCTGCTGGCGGCGGCGGCGGGCCGGGTGGCCTCGGGCGAAGTGCGCGAGGGGGCGTGGTCTCCGCCAGAGGGGCGGGCGGGCGCCGAGGGGGGCGTGGCCGCTTATTGAAGAGCGGGCGGGCGTCGAGGGGGCGCGGTCTCCGGCTGAGGATGCGGGGGAGGGAGATGGGGGGATGGGGGCGTGGCCTCCAGCGGAGAGGCGGGGAAAGGGGCGTGGGCTCTTGCGGAGAGGCGGGGAAAGGGGCGTGGGCTCTTGCAGAGAGGCGGGGGAAGGGGCGTGGGCTCCTGCAGAGAGGCGGGGAAAGGGGCGTGGGCTCCTGCAGAGGGGGAGGCAGTGGAGGAAGAGCCCATGGCAGGAGGTGCTGAGGCTGCTGACCCGGTGGGGAGCCTGGAAGGGCGGGCAGAGGGGTGAGGGGCTGCCCGGGGCGTACCCTCAGGGCCGGTGGGGTCCCCGGTGTCCCCCCGGTCTCACTGCGGTGGACCTGCTGGATAGGGAACGAGTGGGGACACAGGGGTGGGGAACAGGGCACCTGTGGGGACAGGGACAGGGCACCTGCCCAGGTGACACTGGGGACAGGGACAGGGCACCTTTGGGGGCAGCCACAGGGACCCCACCCATCCTCCTCCACCCCCACACCATCCTGGCGGCCTCACCATCACATCCTGGTCCCCGTCGGTCGGATGCTGGTGGCGATGGTGGTGAGAAGCCTGGTGGCCCCAGGGGGGAAGAGGGGGCCTTGGGCCTGGGCTGGGGGCTGCCCGGCCTTGGGGCAGGCCCCATGTGCGCCATGTTGAAGCTCGGCCTGGCTGCCGGTGGAGCCCGCCTTCTTCTCACATCAGTCTTCGCCGGGATAGGTCGGGAGGGCTGTCAGTCTCCTTCCCCTGAGGTGATGCTGCCTCGGATTGGCCCTCAGGTGGTCAGGATGCTGTGCTGCAGTGCCCTTCACCTGAGATGATGACTTCTGATTGGCTACATGGGCTGTCACTCTGCCCTGTTTTGGTGCCCGCCCTCCCCTGAGGTGCTGTTGCCTCTGATTGGTCCCCAGGTGGTCAGGCTGCCCAGGTGTGGTGCCCGCCCTCCCTGAGGTGATGCTCTCTCTGATTGGCTGCCTGAGGGTCAACCCGCCCAGCCAGTGCCCACCCCTTTGCTGAGGTGATGTTTCCTCTGATTGGCTGCCTGGGATTTTCCCCTTGCTCCGCCCATGGGACAGACAGCTTGTCAATCATCTGTTTGCCACTCTCCCTCCAGGTGTGATTGGTGGAGCCGGCATGCCCCGCCCCTGCACGTTGCCCAGTTTTTATGACTCTTACCACCTGTCTGCAGGCCTCGAAGCTTGATTGGTTGGTTACATATCAATCACGTTGCCTTGCTCCCGCCTCCTCAAATGCGATTGGCTGTCCGGGGTCCACTGACTTCCCGCAGACTTCTGGGCGGATGTTGCTAGGCGACTAGCTCCGCCTTCTCTCTCGCGATTGGTGGAAAACTGTAACCCTTTCCTTTCCAGTTTCTACACTGGGATTGGCTGCGGACGGGCAGCAAACCCGTCCCCGCTCGAAGGCGATTGGTCCTTCCGCCTACCCGTCAAAGAATAAAACTCACTTCCGCTTTTTTCCCTCGGCCACGCCCCTTCCTTCTCCGACCTCTTCGGTTGGGCGGCTCCCCGCGCCCCTCCCGCTCTGATTGGCCGCGGCGCTGGCCCCGCCCCCGCGAGGGGACCGCCTCCCCGCGCGGCCGCGGCCGGGCGCTCAGTTGAGCGGCGGCGCCCGCGGTGAGCGGAGCTCTCCCGTCGCCGGGGCCCCGCGATGGCGGCGGGCGAGGCGGGGACCATGACGGCGGAACTGCTGCCGCCGCTGCCGCCATCGCCACCGCCCGGAGGAGCCGGTACGGAACGCGCCCTGGAAGAAGCAGCGGCCTCCGGTACCCTCAGCTTGGCCGGCCGCCGCCTGCGCGCCTTCCCGGTGGCTGCGGCGCGGCGGTGGGACCTCAGCGACACCACACAGGCCGGTGAGACTACGCCCCCTCCTTCCCTAGCCACGCCCCCTGGGGGGTACCCCTGGCCACGCCCCTCTTGGGGGTCCCGTATCCCCCCCCCCCCCCGTCCCCGGGCGGTAGCGGCCCCGCAGCCCCTTCCCTGTTCCCGGGGGTCCCCGGTGCCTCCTGCCCGCCTCCCCCCGCTCCCTCTGGTCTGGGCCTGGCTCCCTCCTCCCCACCACAGCCCCCCCACCTTGTTCCCGGGGGTCCCCGGTGCCTCTTGCCTGCTCCCCCCCCCCCCGCCCCAGGCCTCCCCTCTGCCCCCCCCCCCCCCCAAGGGGCGCTGGGCCTGACTCCCCCCTCCACACCGCAGCCCCCCTCCCCGTTCCCAGAGGGGTCCCCGGTCCCTCCTGCCCCCCCCGCCCCTTCCCCCGGCCGGGCCCAGCTCCCCCCTTCCCCACTGCAGCCCCCCCAGCCTCCTCAGGCAGGTGCACAGAGGGGGCCCAGGGGTGCCCCCCCCCCCCCCCATCAGCCCCTCTGGGGTCCTCGGTCTCTTGTACTGAATCCAGCCTTTTGGGGAGGGGGCTGGAAGCCCTAAACCCCCCTCCACGGGGGTAGCACAGGGTTCCCCCCCCCCCCGAGGGAGGGCCTGCGGGTTCTCCCCACTCCCTCGACGCCTCCCCGGAAGCCAAAGGTTTGCCGAACGCGCCGGGAGGCCGGAGGCCAGATAAACAAGGTGCCGGGGCGGGAAGAGCCGGCACGCCTGGTCTGGGCGGTCCTGCCTGCCTCAGTTTCCCCCCTTCCAGCATGGGGGGGGGGGGGGAGTCACCAGTCACCAGCCTTGTTGCCCCCCATTTCAGGGCAGAGGGAGGGAGTGAGGAGCCGCCCCGCTGCTCTCGCTTCCCCTTTGGCTTCCCCTTCCGGGGGGGGTTGGGGTGCCATCAGCCCCCCCCCCCCCCCTCAAAACAACCCTGAAAAGGGGGGGGCTCAGGGTTTGACACCCCCACCCACCGATTTCAATCCCTTCTCAGGGGAGGGGGGTGGGTCGGGGTGCCCCTCGTTAGCAGCTCATTAACATCCAGCAGGTCCCCATCCCCTGCTCTGTTGGGGACGCTTTAGGGTCACCCTGGAGGGGGGGGTGGTGGCTGTGCCCCATGGGGACCCCAGAGCACCCCGTGTGTGTTCCCCTGAGGTGAACCCCCCCCCCATGGTGCCAGAGGGGGAGCAGGGGCGTGGGGTGTCCTCTGTCCCCTGTCCCCATCCTTGAGGGTCTCTTTCCTCTGTCCCCATCGGTCCCCATCCTTGAGGGTCACTGGTCCCCATCCCTTGTCCCCATCAGTTCCCATCTATGATGGTCCTTGTCCCCAGTGGTCCCTGAGGGTCTCTGTCCCCATCCCTGAGGGTCCTTGTCCCCATCAGACCCTGGCGGTCCCCTGTCCCCATCCTTGAAGGTCCCTGTCCCCATTCCTGAGGGTCCCTGTCCCCATTGGTCCCCATCCCTGACCGTCCCCATCCCTGATAGTCTCGCTCGCCATCCTTGAGGGTCCCCTGTCCCCATCCCTCGTCCCCGATGATCCTCATCCCCATCAGCCCTCACCTTTGAGGGTCCCTGCTCCCCATCCTTAATGCTCTCTGTCCCCGAGGGTCCCCTGTCCCCGTCATTGATGATCCCAATCCTTGACCCTGAAGGTCCCTGTCCCTGAGGGTCCCCGGTCCCCAACACCCCCCCCATCCCTGAGGGTCCCCGGTCCCCAACACCCCCCCCATCCCTGAGGGTCCCCGGTCCCCAACACCCCCCCCATCCCTGAGGGTCCCCGGTCCCCAACACCCCCCCATCCCTGGGGGTCCCTGCTCCCCGAGTGTCCCCCGTCCCCACGCGTCCCCCTCCCCGCAGACCTCTCCCGCAACCGCTTCGGGGAGGTGCCGGAGGCCGCCTGCCGCCTGGTCTCCCTGGAAGGGCTCAGCCTCTACCACAACTGCCTGCGCAGCGTCTCCCCCGCCATCGCCAACCTCCAGGCCCTCGCCCACCTCGACCTCAGGTACTGCCCTTCCCCAGGGTGGGGGTGTGTGTGTGGGGGGGGGGGGGGGGGGGGGATCTGGCAGCACCCCCTCCTCACGCTGCCGGTTAATCCCTGCCCGCTCCCTGCCTGCAGTCGCAATCAGCTGACCTCGCTGCCCGCCTGCCTCTGCCTCCTGCCCCTCCGCGTCCTCAACGCCAGCAACAACCGGCTGGCGCAGCTCCCCGAAAACATCGGGGCGCTCGGCGCTCTGCGGCAGCTGGTGAGCGCAAAGTGGGGGGGGGGTGACAATACCAGAAACCCCCCCCCCCCTTTTTTTTTTTTTTTATCACCAACCCCTGCCTTCGTTATCACCTCGCTTCGTTAACGCCCCCCCCCACCCCTGCCCTGCCCCAGGATGTCAGCTGTAACGAGCTGCGGGCGCTGCCGGCCGGCGTGGGGCAACTGAAGTCGCTGCGGGATCTCAACCTCCGCCGTAACCAGCTCACCATGCTGCCCGCAGGTGGGTGGGGGGGCTTTGGAGGAGTTGGGGGGGGGGGATCCCCCACTTTGGGGGGGGGGAATCCCCATTGATCCCAGTGTCCCCCTCCCAGAGCTGTCGGAGCTACCTCTCGTCCGCCTCGACTTCTCCTGTAACCGGGTGGTCGCCATTCCCCGCTGCTACCGGCGTCTGCGGCACCTCCAAATCATCCTGGCTGATAACAACCCCCTTCAGTCACCCCCCGCCCAGGTCAGGGGGGGTCCGGGGGGGGTCGAGGGGACCCCCCAAAACCCCATCTGACCCCTCCTGGACCCCCCCCCTACCCCCCAGGTGTGCCTGAAGGGCAAAGTCCACATCTTCAAGTACCTCCACCTCGAAACGGAGGCTGCCGCTGCCAGCCGCCCCCCCCCAGCATGGTAAAGGGGGTCTCAAAGAGGGGGGGGGGCCCTGCCAAATTCCCTCCCCTGGTGTTTTTTGGGGTCCCCTCACCCCTCTTTTTAACTCCCCCAGCCTCACGGACGAGCTCTGTCCCCTCCGGCAGCGTGGGGGGTTGGACTCCGGCTTCAACAGCGTCGACAGCGGCAGCAAGCGGTGGTCCGGCAACGAGGTGGGTTTTGGGGTGCAGGGGGGGGGTCTTGGGGTGGAGTGGAGGGGTTTTGGGGTGCCCCCCTACCCTAAATTCCCCCCCCTACCCTTGCACCCCCTTTTTCCACCATTTCAGTCCACGGATGAGTTTTCGGAGCTGCCCCGGCAGTCCAGGGAGAAGCGCGGCGGGGCAGGTGAGAGGGGTGGGGGCTCCTGTCACCCCTTGGGGACCCCTGTCACCCCCCCCAAGGGCTGATGTCACTCCCTGGGGACCCCTGTCACCCCCCCCCCCTGCCCCGGGGGCCGGTGTCACCCCTCGGGGACCCGATGTGTCCCCCCCCCCTCCCCGCAGCCGGCGACAGCGACCCCGAGCAGGTTGACTTCATCGAGGGCAGCCTCACCGGGGAGGAGGAGGAGGAGACCCCACTCGAGGTGACAGCATCGTCCCCAACCCACCCACCCCCTCCTCAAATTTTGGGGAGGCCCCCCCTGAAATCCTGGGACCCCCCCAAACCCCAGGGCCCCCCCTCTTTAACCCTTCTCTAGGAGCAGCAGGGCTCGTCCCCGAGAGGTGACACCCCAGAGAAGGCGGCTGGTGGCAGGTGAGTGTTGGGGGGGGTCGGGGGGGGGGTTGGGGGTTTGGGGGGGTCCCTGCTGACCCCCCCCTCCCCCCCCAGGGTGGTCCCCATCCCCTGGCGGGGGGAGGGGGCCGGGGAGGGGCGGCGGCGCCCCGAAAGCCTTCAGCTCTGGCAGGAGAGGGAGAGGAGGCAGCAGGCGAGGAGGAGCCGGGGGCTGGAGCAGAGGGACAGGTACGGGGATTGGGGGGGTGGGATTGGGGATTAGGGATTGGGAATGGGGATTGGGGATTGGGGGGGCAGGGATGGGGATTGGGGATTTGGGGGCAGGGATGGGGATTGGAGATGGGGGAATGGGATTGGGAGACAGGGATGGGGGAAGGGGGGGCAGGGATTAGGGATTGGGATTGGGGATGGGGGAATGGGATTGGGGGACGGGGATGGGGGAATGGGGGGGCAGGGATGGGGGATTAGGGATTGGGAACGGAGATGGGGAAATGGGATTTGGGGGGTCGGGGATTGGGATTGGGGATTTGGGGGGACGGGGATTGGGATTGGGGATTTGGGGGGCAGGGATGGGGGATTGGGGATGGGGGAATGGGGGGCAGGGATGGGGGATTAGGGATTGGGAAGGGAGATGGGGAAATGGGATTGGGGACGGGGATGGGGATTGGGGATTTGGGGGGGCAGGGATGGGGGATTAGGGATGAGGGAATGGGACTGGGGAATGGGGACGGGGGGGAATGGGATTAGAGACAGGCATAGGGATTGGGAATGGAGACAGGGGACTGGGAATTAGGACTGGGATTGGGGAGAGGGATTGGGGACAGGGAAATGGGGATTTAGGATCAGATTGGGGATGAAGGAACAGGAATTAGGGATGGGGGATTGGGGACAGGGGAAAACGGGATTGGGGAAGGGGGATTGGGAATGGGGACGGGGGGGATTGTGGGCAGGGGAAGGGAAATTTGGGATTGGGGACTGGGACTGGGGCAGGGTGGGGTGGCTGCCACCTTCCCCCCTCCAGCTTCCTGCGACCGGCTGCCAAAGCCACCCCCGCCCCGGCTGCGCCCACCGGGTGATGGTCCCCGTGTCCCCAACCCCACCCCCACCCCCCCCCAAACACCGGGGTGCCCCTGGTGACACGGGTGGGGTCACTCCCCCCCCCCCCGCCCCCCGCAGCCCGTCGGAGCCCGGCACCTTCCCGCAGCGACAGCCCAGGACGACGCCGGTGAGTATCGGGGCAACCTCGTTAGGCTCAACGCTAATTACTGAGGCTGTTAATTACACACACACACACACCCCCCCGGTGCCATTCCAGGGCCCAGACGAAGCCCCTGGCCCCCCTTGGCCCCCCCGGCTCCTCGCCCCGCGCCGCTCCCAAACCCACCAGCTTCCTCTTCCGCTCTTCCTCCTCTTCCTCCTCCCGTGGCGCTGCCACCAAACCTGGTAGGATTTGTGTGTGTATCCCCCCCCTTGCCGTGTGACACCCCCCGCCATGCTGTAACACCCCCCCCCCCCCCAAATTTCCTCCCCACAGCCCCCCCCATCCCGCGACGCCCCCCGGACCCCGACGAGAGGGAGCTGATCGCTGAGATGCGGCAGGTAGAGATGGGGCGATCCCTTCTTTCTCCCCCCCAAAAAAATTTTAAGGAGGTTTTGGTGGGGTGTGGGAGTGTCTGTACCCCCCCTAAACTTTATTTTTTTTGGGGGGGGGCCCCCCCCCCGCTTTCCTTCCTCAGAGCATCGAGTCGCTGCTGCAGCTGCGGCTGCCGGAGGAGCTGGGGGAGGCGCTGAGCGACGGGGAGCTGCTCTGCCGGCTGGCCAACCGCCTGCGCCCCCGTCTCGTCCCCTTCATCCACGTCCCCTCGCCCGCCGCCGTGAGTGAGACCCCCAAAAACTCTCCCTTTCCCCCCCAAAATACCCCCCCTTGACCCCCCCCTCTTTTTTTTTTTTTAACCCAGCCCAAGCTGAGCCCCGCCAACAGCCGCAGGAACGTGGAAAGCTTCTTGGAGGCTTGCCGCCGCCTGGGGGTCCCCGAGGTATAGATTGGTTTTTTTTTAGGGGTGGGGGGCTTTTTGTTGGGGGGGGGGGGGGGGTGTCCTGCGCCCCCCTACGCTGATGTGGGGTTCCTCCCCCCCCCCCCCCGCCCCCCACCGCCAGGTGAAGCCGCCCCCTCCCCGGCGTCCCCCCCCGGGCTCCTCGCTGGCTTCGCCCTCTTCTACGGTCTCGTCATGGCGTTGCTTTACACGGCTTATCGCGCTCTCTTCGGCTGCTGAACTGGGGGGGGGGGGGTCCCTAAATTGGGGGGGCCCCCCCAAACCCTGGGGGGGAGCCCCCCTGACCCCCCAACCCCGGGGTGCCCCCCCCCCCCTCGCCTTATCTCCCCCCCTTCTTGTGCCTTAATGTCGGGGAAACTGAGGCAGGGATGGGGTTGGGGGTGGGGGGGCTGAACCCCCTCCCCAGGGGGTGATACCCCCCCTTTAATTATTAAGTATTAATTATTATAACAGATTATTATTAGAATTAATTATTATAATGAATTATTATAATTATTCTAATTATGGAGATTCCCTTAAATTATATTTGATATATACGTATCTATAGATGGTGTGTGAATATCGGAGGGGGGGTGTTCAACAGTTTGGGGGGCGGGGGGGTAAAAACTTGGGGGGGGTTCACTAGCTGGGGGAGGGGGGAGCTAAAAACTTTGGGGGGAGGGGCCTCTGCCCCTCCCCCCCCCGCCGCTGCGCAGCTCTTTGTCCGTTTTTGCCCTTTCTGTGCCCAAAAGGGGATGCCGCGTCCCCCCTTCCCCCCGCTACGCTGTGTGCCCCCCCCCCCGCCCCGCCTTGGCCCCCCCTCCCCTAATTATGCCCCCCTCCCCTTCTCTTTTGCCCTCCCCCCCCCCCCCCCCCAGGCCGCCATTTGCCAGCCCCAGCACGTGCTGGAGGAGGAGAGCCTGGGCCGGCTGGCCCGCACCCTGCGGGGGCTGCTGGGGGTCGCCCCCCCGCGGGACCCCCCCCCCGGCACCCCCTAATTCCACCCCCACCCCCCCACTTTGAGCCTCAACAAGGCCCCGCCCCCACCACGGTCTCGGCTCTCTCATTGGTCTGGGGGGGGGGGGGGGGATTGGGGTGTGAAGCCGATCTGGCGCCGCCATTTTCGTTGAGGGCAAGTGGCCTTGGGCCTAGTGTGGGACATGGAGGGGAGGCCTCGGCCGCCATCTTGGTTAAGGGTAGGCAGCCATTACTTGCACTACATGGGCTATAGAGGTGAGGCACCAGTGGCCATCTTGGTTAAGGGCAGGCAGCCACCATTGCTGGACATGGTGGTGAAGCCTTGCTGCCATCTTGGCTGAGGGCAGGCAGGGGGGAAAGGGGATGTGACACCCCCAGGCAGCCATCTTTACTGAGGGCAAAAGACCAGCAAGTCCTGCCAGTAGAGAGGAGAATGAGTTGCTGTCTATGGTAGCCATCTTTACTGAGGGCAGCCCAGTACAGGCACATACTGGGAGTAAGGCAGAAGGCACACAGGGCAGCCATCTTTACTGAGGGCAAAGTCCCTCCAGCCCACCCCCAGGACCAGGGATTTGGGGGAGGCCAGGCTAGGGGCTCTCCCCAATATCGGGGGGGGGGCTGTGAAAGTGCTGAGCTGCCCCCCCACGTGAGGGATTGAAGGTGGGGGGCCCCCCAAGGAAATTGGAGAGGGGAGGGTTGGCTCTGGGATGGGGGGTATGGGGGCACCTTGGGGGGGGGGTTGGAGGCACTGGGAGGGGTAGTGGGGTGCAGGGACGGATTTGGGGGGGCGTGGGTTGAGGGAAGTGCAGACACCGGAGCAGTTTCTATAGAATATATATTAGATATCGCGATATATCTCTCAAAAAAATAAAACCTGGTCTTGGAGAAGGCGGGTGGGGGGCACCCGGACACCTGGGTCCCCTCTGCGAGCTGGGGTGGGGGGGGGGGTTGGCCGGGGTCCCCCCCCAGGCGGTGGCAGCTATAGGAAGGGGTTGGTGGTCGGGTGCTTGATGCTGAAGGGGGCCGTCGGGGCCGGGACTGTCTGGGGGGGGGGGAAAAGGGGGGGTCAGGGGTAAAAAAAGAGGGGTTTGGGGCAAAAAAGGGGGTTCAGGGCCCCCCCATATTGCCCCCTCCCCACCCCCCAGCCCCCTCCTCACCACGAAGGGGTTGGTGGAAGCTTTGGCAACGTTGAACCCACCGAAGGGTGAACCTGGGGGGGTTAAAATGGGGGGGGTCAGAGTTGGGTGGAACACAGGGTACCCCAAAATTTGACACCCTCTGCCCCATGCTGGCTCTTACCGTCAGCCTGGAAGGGGCTGGGGAACCCCCCGGGAACTGGGGGGGCAGCAAAAGCAGCACCTAAGGGGGGGGGGGGAGATAAGACAGAATTAGGGGACCCCCCCTGAACCCCATCCCGGTCTGGGGGGGGGGGGGGGCACGGGGTGGGGGTGTCACTCACCGGCAGCGGGGCCGTTGCTCTGGAAAGGGGTGGTGGAAGGGTCGGGGGGCGGCGGGGGCCGCGAAGGGGTTGGTGTAGCCTGGGGGGGGGGGGGCACGCAGCTCTCACCCTGGGGACCCCCTCACTGGGGGGGGGGGGGGGTCCCAAAGGTGGGGGGGAGGGGGGTGTGAACCCCAACTTACCCCCATAGGGTGGCGGGGGCAGCGCCGGGGGGGGCCGCAGGGTCCCGAAGAGGCTGGGGGGGGGGGATGGGGGGGGTGAGGCTGAGGTGGGGGGTGGGGCAGGAGCTGCCCCCCCCCCCCCCCCAAAACCAAGGGGGGGCGTAATGGGGGATGGGGGACAATGACATGGTACCTGGCAGAGGCTCCGCCCTCTGAGGGCGGTACAGAGGTGGCCCCGCCCCGGGCAGCACCGCCCCCTGTGGGAGGGAGAGACTCAGTTGGGGGGGGGACGACAGACCCCAAGACCCCCTCCTGGTACCCCCCAGGGTACGGGGGGGACCCCAAAATCCCCTGGAACCCCCCAGGATGATGGGGGGGGACCCCAAACCCTTTCCCTGATACCCCTGGGGTGATGGAGGGAACTCCAGATCCCCTCCCCTTTAGTAGTGGGGGGGGTTCCGGCAGCCCAAAACTCTTCCCCGTTAGCCCCAGGGGTACCACGGGGTGGTGGGGGGACCCCAGGGTGATGTGGGGGACCCCAGACCCCCTCCCCAGTACCCCACAAGGAATGCAAGGATCCCCAAGTTTCCCCCCCATTAATACTGGGGATCCAATGGGTGCCAGGGGGACCCCAAAACCCTCCCCAGTACCCCACAGGGTAACAGTGGGACCCCAAACCCTCTCCCCATGAGTCCTGGGGGGTCCCAGGGTACCTGTGGGTGCCGGTGGGGCGTGGAAGGGGGGCGCAGCCCCCCCAAATGTGGGTGCTCCTGGGCCGGCTCCGAAGGCATCGAAATTGGGGAAGGCAGCGCGGGGCGGGGCCGGGCCTGGGGGGTGCAGGGGGGCCCCGGGTCACCCCCACAGGCCCCCCCTCCACGCTCTATGGCCAGCGCCATCCCAGCACAGCCCCTGCATGGCCGCTCTGGCAGGTCACTTCCTT
>CM075621.1:196086-231714 GCA_037962945.1 Sarcoramphus papa | reverse complement strand
GGGGGACATAGGATGGGGGGACATGGGGGACATGGCGGGGGACAGGGGAGGGATGGGGGGACATGGGGGGGACACAGGGGTCAGGGGGGGACATGGGGGGGACAGGGGATGGGGGGACATGGGGGGGACACACAGAGTAGGAGGGGACATGGGATGGGGGGACATGGGGGACATGGGGGGTGCAGGGGGGACATAGAGGGTGGGGGGGACAAGGGGGACACAGGGGACACAGGGGGGACATGGGGGGGACACAGGGGTCCGGGGGGACACAGGATGGGGGGGACATGGGGGACATGGGGGGTACAGGGGGGACATGGGGAAGGGGGGGGACATAGGGGGTGGGGGGGGACAAGGTGGACACAGGGGGGACATGGGGGGGGACACGGGATGGGGGGACATGGGGGGGGCAGGGGAGGGACGGGGGGGGATGGGGGGACACAGGAGGGGATGGGGGGGGACACACACAGACGGCCACGTCACCCCACAGCCGCCCCGTGGGGAGCGAGGCTGAGGGGACGCGGGGACACCCCCCCACCCCCCCACCCGGGGTCCCTCACCCTCGACCTCACCCTTGGGTGCCCCAGCGTTCCCCCCCACCCCAGCCCCCCTCCTTGGGTGCCACCCCCCCCGAGGGTGCCCCCCTCTCCCTCTCCCATGGGTGCCCCCCCGCCCTCTCCCATGGGTGCCCCCCATGGGTGCCCCCCCGCCCTCTCCCATGGGTGCCCCCCCTCGCCCTCTCCCATGGGTGCCCCCCCGCCCTCTCCCATGGGTGCCCCCCATGGGTGCCCCCCCGCCCTCTCCCATGGGTGCCCCCCCTCGCCCTCTCCCATGGGTGCCCCCCCGCCCTCTCCCATGGGTGCCCCCCCACCCTCTCCCATGGGTGCCCCCCCATGGGTGCCCCCCCATGGGTGCCCCCCTCGCCCTCTCCCATGGGTGCCCCCCCACCCTCTCCCATGGGTGCCCCCCCCATGGGTGCCCCCCATGGGTGCCCCCCTCGCCCTCTCCCATGGGTGCCCCCCCGCCTTCTCCCATGGGTGCCCCCCGCCTTCTCCCATGGGTGCCCCCCGCCTTCTCCCATGGGTGCCCCCCTCTCCCTCCCATGGGTGCCCCCCTCGCCCTCTCCCATGGGTGCCCCCCCACCCTCTCCCGTGGGTGCCCCCCCTCGCCCTCTCCCATGGGTGCCCCCCTCGCCCTCTCCCGTGGGTGCCCCCCTCTCCCTCCCATGGGTGCCCCCCCCACCCTCTCCCATGGGTGCCCCCCCATGGGTGTCCCCCCCTCGCCCTCTCCCATGGGTGCCCCCCCATGGGTGCCCCCCCCTCGCCCTCTCCCATGGGTGCCCCCCTCTCCCTCCCATGGGTGCCCCCCCCACCCTCTCCCGTGGGTGCCCCCCCCCTCCCTCGCCCTCTCCCATGGGTGCCCCCCCACCTTGACGGAGTAGTTGAAGCGGCGGGCGGAGCGCAGGAACCGCTCGTACCCCTCGGTCGCCTCCGTCGCCACCGTCAGCACCAGGAGCTGCTCTGGGGGGGGGGGGGGGGGACGGGTGGGGTGGGGGAGGGGGTGGGGGGGGGCTCGGACGCCTGGGTCCCCTCGGGGACAGCCCCCTCCCCCGCTCCCCTCCCGCTGACCCCGCAGTGACCCCGGAGCCCTCCCACTCTTCCCGTCACCTCTGACCCCCGGCCATGCCTGGTCGCCCCAGGGTGACCCCTGACCTCGCCCCATAACCCCTGACCCCCACTCCAGTGACCCCTGACCCCCCCATGACCCCTGACCCTTTTCTTTCTCTCTGTGGCTTCTGACTCCCATCATTCCTCCTGTGACCTTTGACCTCTCTCTTTCGACCCCTGACCCTCCCCATTCCCCCACGGTGAACCCCTGAGCCTCTTCCCAGCGACCCCTGGCCCCCTGATGACCTCTGACCCTTCCCCACTGACCCCTGACCCCCCACTGACCCCGAGTCCCACCATACAGGCCCCAGGCAGCCCCTCACCCCTGGTGACCCCTGACCCCTCCTCCCTGACCTCTGACACCGCACTGTCCCCAAGCCCCACCATACGCCCGCAGCACTGACCCCTGCTGACCCCATGACCCCTCCCACTCTCCCCGTGACCCCTGACCCCCCCGGTGATGCCTGAACCCCACCTTCCTGACCCCTGACCTCTCCCCAGTGACCTCTGACCCTCCTTAATCCCTCCATAACCCTTGACCCCCCACCCTGGTGACCCCCGACCCCTCCCTGCTGACCCCTGACACCCCACTGACCCCGAGCCCCGCCATACCCCCCCAGCAGCGACCCCTTCTGACCCCTGACCCCTCCCACTCTCCCCATGACCCCTGACCCCCCCCGGTGACGCCTGAACCCCCCGCCTCCCCCTTTGTGACCCCTGACCCTCCTCAATTCCGCCCCCTCCCCCCATAACCCTCGACCCCCCTCCACCCCCGCTGACCCCTGACACCTCGCTGACCCTCAGCCCCGGTGACCCCTGACCCCCCAGTGACCCCTGACCCCCGTTCCTACCGGGCCCGGGGGGGCGCAGGGGGGCGGCGGGCGGCAGCAGCAGCCCCAGGGCGGGCAGCAGGACGGGCAGCAAGGCCGGGACGGGCAGCGGGGCCATGGCGGGCAGCGCGCGGGCAGCGGAGCCGGCGAGGGGCGGGGCCTGGCGAGGGAGGGGCCCCACGCACGCGCGCACCGCCCGCGGGCCAATCCACACCCGCCGGCCTTCCCCCGCCGGCCAATCCGCGCCCGGTGGGCGGGGAGATGGGGGGCCGCTGCCACGTTGCCAGGAGGAGTGGAGGGGGAAAGGGGGGCGGGGTCTAGCGGGGAGGGGGCGTGGTCGGGTGGGGTGGGGCTTGAGCTCGCCACAACTAAAATGGCGGTGGGGGGGGGTGGGGGTGGAAGCGGCGGCGCCTCACTCTCAAGATGGCGGCGCCCCACTCAAGATGGCGGCGCCCGGTGAGGGCGGAAGTCGCGTGCCGCCAGGGCGGAAGTCGCGTCCCAGCAGAGCGAAAGTAACGTCCCGCCAGGGCGGAAGTAGCGTCCCGTCAGGGCGGAAGCGGCTTCCCATCAGGGCGGAAGTAGCATCCCATCAGGGCGGGAAGGGGGTTCCCACCAGGGCGGAAGTAGAGTCCCGCCAGGGCGGAAGTAGCGTCCCGTCAGGGCGGAAACGGCTTCCCATCAGGGCGGAAGTAGCGTCCCGTCAGGGCGGAAGAGGGTTCCCATCAGGGCGGAAGTAACGTCCCATCAGGGCGGAAGTAGCGTCCCGCCAGGGCGGAAGTGGGTTCCTGTCAGGGCGGACGCGCCTTCCCATCAGGGCGGAAGTAGCGTCCCGCCAGGGCGGAAGTAACGTCCCGTCAGGGCGGAAGTAGTGTCCCGTCAGGGCGGAAGTAACGTCCCGTCAGGGCGGAAGTAACGTCCCGTCAGGGCGGAAGTAACGTCCCGTCAGGGCGGAAGTGGCCCTGCGGAGGAAGATGGGGGAGAAGAAGGCGTCAGGTAGCGGCGGGGCCGGGCTGGGTTGCGGGTGGGGGGCGCGCCCCGGTTTCCCTGGGGTGCCGGGCGGGTGTGTGTGGGGGGGTGCCGGCCCCCCGGCCCCCCGGCCCCCCCCCCCCCCCCCCCGAGCCCCGGTGACGGTGGGGGGCGGCAGGGCGGGTGCCGGAGGCGGCGCAGCGGCGGGTCCTGGACCGGGCGACCCGGCAGCGGCGGCTGAACCGGCAGCTGGAGGCGCTGGAGAACGACAACTTCGGGGACGACCCCCAGGCCGGGCTGCCCCGGCCCGGGAAACGCCTGCCCCACTTCGCCGACACCGCCGAGACCGGTGAGGGGGGGCTCGGGGGGGGGGGGGGAACCGGGGGTTTGGGGGGGGGGGGCTGGAGGGAGTGGGGGGGAACCGGGGGTTTGGGGGGGGGCTGGAGTGGGGGGGAACCGGGAGATTGGGGGGGGGATTGGGGGGGGGGGAGCTGGAGGGAGTGGGGGGGAACCGGGGGTTTGGGGGGGGGGGGCGCTGGAGGGAGTGGGGGGGAACCGGGGGATGGGGGGGGGCTCGGGGGAAATGGGGGGGGGGGAACCGGGGGATTGGGGGGGGGGGGCTGGAGGGAGTGGGGGGGAACCGGGGGATGGGGGGGGGCGCTGGAGGGAGTGGGGGGGAACCGGGGGATGGGGGGGGGCTCGGGGGAAATGGGGGGGGGGGAACCGGGGGTTTGGGGGGGGGGGCTGGAGTGGGGGGGAACCGGGAGATTGGGGGGGGGATTGGGGGGGGGGAACCGGGAGATTGGGGGGGGGGAGCTGGAGGGAGTGGGGGGGAACTGGGGGATTGGGGGGGGGGGGGCTGGAGGGAGTGGGGGGGAACCGGGGGATGGGGGGGGGGCTCGGGGGAAATGGGGGGGGGGCTGGAGGGAGTGGGGCGGGGACACCGGCAGAACCGGGGGATGGAGGGGGGGGGGGGGTTTGGAGGGAGTGGGGGGGCTCCGGGGGAACCGGGGGGTTGGGGGGGGCTCAGGGGAAATGAGGGGGGGGTGGTTGGAGGGAGTAGGGGGGGCTCTGGGGGGAGCTGGGGGGTTGGGGGGGGGCTCAGGGGAAATGGGGGGGGGAGGATGGTTGGGGGGGGGCTCAGGGGAAATGGGGGGGGGGCTGGAGGGAGTGGGGGGGCTCTGGGGGATGGGGGGGGGCTCGGGGGAACTGGGGGGGGGTGGTTGGAGGGAGTAGGGGGATGCTCCGGGGGGAGCTGGGGGGCTGGGGGGGGCTCAGGGGAAATGGGGGGGGGGGTTGGAGGGAGTGGGGGGCTCTGGGGGAACCGGGGGAGTGGGGGGGCTCTGGGGGAACTGGGGGATTGCGGGGGGGCTTGGGTGAAGTGGGGGGGGTTCCAGGGGAAACAGGGGGTTGGGGGGGGATGGGGTGGTTGGAGGGAGAGGGGGGGGCTCCAGCGGGAGCCGGGGGGTTGGGGGGGGGGCTCAGGGGAAATGGGGGGGGGCTGGAGGGAGTGGGGGCAGCTCCAGGGGAAACGGGGGGTTGGGGGGGCTCGGTGGAACTGGGGGGAGTTGGGGGGGGGGGGGGCTGGAGGGAGTGGGGGGGTCTCCAGGGGAACTGGTGGAAGCTGGGGGGGGGGGGGGGGGAACCAGGGAGGAGGGGGCTGGAGGGAGTGGGGGGGGCTCTGGGGGAACTGGGGGTGGGGGGGCTCGGGGGAACTGGGGAGAGCTGGAGGGAGGGGGCCTTGCTGGGGGAACTGGGGAGGAGGGGGCTGGAGGGAGGGGGGGGGGGGGGCTCTGGGGGATTGGGGGGGCTGAGGGGCTCTGAGGAGGGCGGGGGTGTTGGGGGGGGGGCACCGGGGGTGTTGGGGGGCTCCATGGGGGGCAGAGAGAGAGGAGAAAGATGGGGGGCTGGGAGGCTGTGGGTAACCAAGAGCTTGGGGGGGCTGTGGGTGATGGCGGGGGGGGGGCTGAGAGATGCTGGGGGGGGGAGGGGGGTGGTTCTGGGGGGTGCTGGGGAAGTGGGGGTGTCGGGGCTGCCCCCCCCCCCCCCCGGTCACAGTGAGGGGGGACACGTGCTGCCGCAGGGAAGAAGAAGAAGAAAACTCGGGGCGACCATTTCAAACTGCGCTTCCGCAAGAACTTCCAGGCGCTGCTGGAAGAGCAGGTGGGGGGTTGGGGGGGGGGGGGGGCTCGGGGGGGGCACCCCAGGGCTGGGGGGGGGGTGGGGGGACTTGGGGGGGGGCTTTGAGGGGGGCCTCAGGGCTTGGGGGTGGCTATAGGGGGGCCCTAGGGCTTGGGGGGGGGGGCTCTGGAGGGGACCCCTGAAGCTTTGGGGGGGGCTACAGGGGGGCCCCAGGGCTGGGGGGGGGTGGGGTGGGTGGGGGGGGCTTGGGGGGGGGCTTTGAGGGGGGCCCCAGAGCTTGGGGGTGGCTATAGGGGGGCCCTAGGGCTTGGGGAGGGGGGGGTGGGTGGGGGCTCTGAGGGGGACCCCAGGGCTTGGGGAGGGGGGGGTGGGTGGGGGCTCTGAGGGGGGCCCCAGGGCTTGGGGGGGGGGGCTCTGAGAGGGGCCTCAGGGCTGGGGGGTGGCTATAGGGGGGCCCTAGGGCTTGGGGGGGGGGGCTCTGGAGGGGACCCTGGAGCTTTGGGGGGGGCTACAGGGGGGCCCCAGGGCTTGGGGGGGGGGGGGGGGGGGCTTTGAGGGGGGCCCCAGGGCTTGGGGGGCGTGGGGTGGGGGGGGGGCTTGGGGGGGGGCTTTGAGGGGGGCCTTAGCGCTTGAGGGTGGCTATAGGGCGGCCCTAGGGCTTGGGGGGGGGGGGCTCTGGAGGGGACCTTGGAGCTTGGGGGGGGCTATAGGGGGGCCCCAGGGCTTGGGGGGGGGGGGGGGGGGCTTTGAGGGGGGCCCCAGGGCTTGGGGGTGGCTATAGGGGGGCCCTAGGGCTTGGGGGGGGGGGCTCTGGAGGGGACCCTGGAGCTTTGGGGGGGGCTACAGGGGGGCCCCAGGGCTTGGGGGGGGGGGGGGGGGGGGGGGCTTTGAGGGGGGCCCCAGGGCTTGGGGGGCGGGGGGGGGGGGGGGGGGCTTGGGGGGGGGCTTTGAGGGGGGCCCTAGGGCTTGGGGGGGGGGGGGGGGGGCTCTGGAGGGGACCCTGAAGCTTTGGGGGGGGCTACAGGGGGGCCCCAGGGCTTGGGGGGGGGGCTTTGAGGGGGGCCCCAGGGCTTGGGGGTGGCTATAGGGGGGCCCTAGGGCTTGGGGGGGGGGCTCTGGAGGGGACCCTGAAGCTTTGGGGGGGGGGCTTTGGGGGTCCCCCAGGGTTTGGGGGGGGGCTCAGGGGGTCTGGGAAGGCCAACACTTTGGGGGGGGCTTTGAGAGGGGGAGGGTTTGGGGGGGGGGGGCAAGGCTTGGGGGCCCAGGCAAGTGGTATTTAGGGGGGGGACCCCAGTTCTTGGGGGACGTTTAGGGTGGTGCTTGGGGTTTGGGGGGGGGGGGGGGGCTTCGGAGCTTTGAGGGTTAATTGGGGGGGGGGTCACTGCGGTTCGGGGGGTGGTTTTGGGGTCACCAGGGTGGAGGCAAGGTCCTGGGGGGGCTCTGGGGTGGCTTTAGGGGGACCCCGCTGGCGTGGGGGGGGTCCCGGGGGTGGTTTTGGGGTGCCAGCAAAACCCTGTGCGTAGGGTATGGCTGGGGGGGGGGGGGGCCTGGGGGTGGTTTTGGGGTGCTGGGTGAACCCCAGCGACAGTTGTGGGGGTGCTTTGGGGTGGTTCAGCAGGACTTGAGGATCCTCGTGAAAATTTGGGGGGGTCCTGGAGTGATTTAGGGGTGTCAGAGGATATTTTGGGGGGTTATAAGGGGGTCCGGGGGGAGCTGGGGGGGCCCTCGGAGTGACTCAGCTCTGGTAGCTGATCCCCGGGGGGAATTTGGGGGTCCCAGCATCAGTTTTGGGGTGCTGGGTGAACTCAGTGGCGTTTTTGGGGGGGTTCTGGGGATATTTGGGGCACCCCGGGGGAGATTTAGGGGTGTTAGAGAGTTTTGGGAGGAGAAAAGGGTTTGGGGGGGTCCTGAGGGTGTTGGGGGGGGTTCTTGAGTGCAGTTTTGGGGTGCTGGGTGAACTCAGTGAGGTTTTTGGGGGTGTTTTGGGGATATTTGGGGCACCCCAGGGGAGATTTAGGGGTGTTAGAGAGTTTGGGGAGAGGAAAAGGGTTTGGGGGGGGTCCTGAGGGTGTTGGGGGGGGTTCTTGAGTGCAGTTTTGGGGTGCTGGGTGAGCTCAGTGGGGTTTTTGGGGGGGTTCTGGGGATATTTGGGGCACTCCGGGGGAGATTTAGGGGTGTTAGAGGGTTTTGGGAGGGGAAAAGGGTTTGGGGGGGTCCTGAGGGTGTTGGGGGGGGTTCATGAGCGCAGTTTTGGGGTGCTGGGTGCTCTTTTCGGGGCAGTTTCAGGGTGTTTCGGTGCTCCCGGGCGGTTCAGTACCATCAGATGATCCCCACAGGGCCTTGCGGAGACTTTTGGGGGTGCCGGCGGGGGGAGGTGTGTTGGGTTTTGGGGTGCCGCCAGCACCCTGAGCTCACCCTTCTTCCCCCCCCCCCCCAAGAACCTGAGCGCGGCCGAGGGTCCCAACTACGTCTCGGCGTGCGCCGGCCCGTCCCGGCTGCCCCAGCGCCATTTCTGTGCCGTCTGCGGTTTCCCCTCCGCCTACACCTGCGTCACCTGCGGCGCCCGGTACTGCTCCAGCCGCTGCCTGGGCACCCACCAGGACACCCGGTGAGGGAGGGGGGGGCACCCACCGGGACAGCCGGGGAGGGGTGGGGTGGGGTGGGGGGGCACCCACCGGGACAGCCGGGGAGGGGTGGGGGTGGGGGGGCACCCACCGGGACAGCCGGGGAGGGGTGGGGTGGGGGGGGGCACCCACCGGGATAGCCGGGGAGGGGTGGGGTGGGGGGGGGGCACCCACCGGGATAGCCGGGGAGGGGTGGGGTGGGGGGGGGCACCCACTGGGACAGCCGGGGAGGGGGGGGGGGGGGGGCACCCACCGGGACAGCTGGGGAGGGGTGGGGTGGGGTGGGGGGGCACCCACCGGGACAGCCGGGGAGGGGTGGGGGTGGGGGGGCACCCACCGGGACAGCCGGGGAGGAGGGGGAAGATGTGACACCCACCGGGACACCCAGTGAGGAGGCGGGGGACACCCAGTGAGGGAAGGGGGCACCCACCGGGACACCCGGTGAGGGAGAGGGGCACCCACCGGGACAGCCGGGGAGGGGGGGAAGATGCGGCACCCACCGGGACACCCGGTGAGGGAGGGGGGCACCCACCGGGACACCCAGTGACAAGGGGGGCGGGACACCCAGTGAGGAAGGGGGGCACCCACTGGGACACCTGGTGAAGGGAGGAGGGAGACAGGACACCCACCAGGCCACCCAGTGAGGAAGAGGGGCACCCACCAGGCCACCCAGTGAGGAAGAGGGGCACCCACCCGGACACCCAGTGGGGGGGGGGGGGAGACACGACACCCCACCAGGACACCCAATATTGGAGAGGAACATGACATGGGGGGCAGCTCTGGCTAGTGGCCAGGGACACCCAAGGACACCCAGGGACACCCAGGGACACCCCAGGGACAGGGGGGAACACGGGGCAGACACCCCAGGACACGTGTGATAGGGATATGGGGGGGACGATGAGGTCGTTGGGGCCCCCCCCTGACCCATCTCCTCCCCCCCGCAGGTGCCTGAAGTGGACGGTGTGACGGGGACGCCGCTGTCACCTTTGGGGACAATCAAGGGACCCGGGTGTCACCCACCCGCACCTCGTCCCGCTGCTCGTTCGTCCTGCGAGGGCCGGGGCCTGGCGTGTCGTCATCGTCGTCGTCCCCCCCCCCAGCCCCATTCCTGCGGGGGTGGGACCAACACGGCCACCCCCGTACCGCCCCTTTAAGAGACCCGCCCCCGGGCGTGGCGACAAGATGGCCGACTCCGAGAGCTTCCTTTTAGAGCAAAGATCTTGGGTGGTTTTTTTTTTTTTCCTACAGAAAACCCTCCCCGAGGGCGGGCGGGAGCTGAGCCTGCGCCGCCCCTTTAAGATACGGTTGGGGTTTTTTTACGGTGGTATATTTTTGAGTCTACGGACAAATATTCCTGAGATTGAGCACAAGATGGCCGACAGCGGCCGCCCCTTTAAGAAGCGCTTTGGGGGGACGGGGGGGGGGACGGGGACAGACGGACAGAGGGGACAGGAGCCCTTTAAATCGAGAAAAAGGGGGGGGGCAGGGGGAAATGAGCCTAAAAAAAAAAGCTGACTGTCCCTTTAAGAGCGAGCGGCCAACCCCATTGGCTGGCTGCTGGGTCTCCAATATGGCCGCCCAATATGGCCGCCCCCACAGCGGCTCCTCCCCGCCCCCCCCAAGGGCCCTTTTTATTTTTTGTCTGCTGACAAATATCCGCTGAGGGCACCGCCCCTTTAAGAGCGTCTTCCCTCCTGGTGCTGCTATTGGCTGCACAGGTGGGGCCCCGCCCCTTTCTGGAGGCAGGCCCCTCCCCTTCCAGGCTGTTTTGTGTCCCCTGACAGAAACCCCCGCCCGCCCCTTTAAGAGTCCGGAGGCGTGGTGCCCTGCCAGGAACCGCTTCCTGTGACATCACTAGCCGCGGGGGCGGGGCCTGCAGCAGCCAATCAGCGCGTTGATTCCTCCTGCTTGGTCTCCTGCCGTCCCATCGTGCACCTGGGCCCTTCGGCTGCCATCCCATGATGCCCCGGGGCCGGTGGGGGAGGGGCGGGGCCGTGGGGGAGGGGCTGGCGCCTCCCTCTGGCTGTGGAGGAGGGGCGTCAGCGGCGGCCCAGCATGCACCGGGGTGCCGCTCTAGGCAGAGGTGCTCTATGGCTGCCGGAGGGGGTGTGACCATAGAGCGGGGCCTGGTGGAGGGGGCGCTCTAACTGCATCTCTATGGTCTCATTGGGCGCTGCGGTCATAGAGTGGCTCTGTGGAGGTACAGAGTGGCTGGGGGGGACTAGTGGCTCTAGCCCTGCCTCTATGGTCTGGAGGACTCCATGCTCTCTGCGCTGTGACCATAGAGAAGAGCGCCATGGCGGTGCAGAGTGGCTGCCTTGGAACAGAGCTCTATGGTTTGGAGGACTCCAAACACCGGCAGCCATAGAGATGAGCACTGAGCAAAGCACCGTGGAGGTACAGAGGGGCTCTGTGGGGCAGGCTAGCCCCATCTCTATGGTTTGGAGGACTCCAGAAGTCCTCCAGCGAGCAGCAGGCACACCACAGAGCGGAAGGCAGGGTGGCTAGAGCGGCACCACCCCCCCCCCCACCCCCCATCTCCATGCCAGGAGGACCAACCTCCCCACGGGGAGGCGGAGCCTGTGCCTATGAATATTAACGAATGCAAATATTACGGAGCGGGAGAGGTGCTCGCCCTCCCGAGGCGGTGGCGCTTGGCTTGGCTGGGCCTCCTGAGGGCGGGGCCTGACTCTGGTGGGTGGGGCTCGGTGAGGGGGTGGAGCCTGGTGAGGGGGTGGGGTTTACCTCTGGGCGGGGCCGGGACTATTTGGGCACCTGCCCCGGCCGGGCCTTTTCCAGCTTCTTCCTCCGCTCGGCCGGGATCTCATCCAGGCTGATGCCGTGGTTGCTGGCCCTGTGGGCACCCAGGCATTTGGGGGGGGGGTCCCAAGCATTTGGGGGGGGGGTCCCAAGCATTTGGGGGGGGGGTCCCAAGCATTTGGGGGTCCCTCCCCCCCACCCCCACCCCCTTGCTCCCCACAAACCCGGGCATCCCCCACCCTGTGGGCCATTTGGAGGTCCTTGCCCACCCCCCTGCTTCCCAGGGACACCCCCCCCCCCCCCCCCCTTCAGGGGACCCCAACATCCCCCCCAAGGGACCCAGGCGTGACCCCCAAGGGGACCCCAACATTCCCCTCCCCCCCCCCCGAGGGGACGCAGGCGTCGGGCTCACCCGGGCAGCAGGTCGGGGGGGGTGGGGATGGGTTTGGTGAAGCCCTCGCGTCCCACCAGCCAGTACGTGTCCTCCACGCCCTTCCCCTGTGGGGGGGGGGGGGGGGGGGAAGAGCCGCCGTCAGCCCCACACGGGGGGCAACAGAGGGGGGGGGGGGGGGTGTGAAAGGGGGCAATAAGGGGGCAACGGGGGTACTAAGGGGGCAATGGGGGCACTGAGAGGGCAATAGGGGAGCAATGGGGGCAACAAGGGGGCAATGGAGGCACTAAGGGGGCAATAAGGGGGCAATGGGGGCACTAAGGGGGCAATAAGGGGGCAATGGGGGCAGTAAGGGGGCAATAAAGGGGCAATGGGGGCACTAAGGGGGCAATGGAGGCAATAAAGCGGCAAGGGGGGCACTAAGGGGGCAATAAAGGGGCAATGGGGGCAATAAGGGGGCAATAAAGGGGCAATGGGGGCAGTAAGGGGGCAATGGAGGCAATAAAGCGGCAAGGGGGGCAGTAAGGGGGCAGTAAGGGGGCAATAAGGGGGCAATGGGGGCAGTGAGGGGGCAATAAAGGGGCAATGGGGGCAATAAGGGGGCAATAAAGGGGCGATGGGGGCAGTAAGGGGGCAATGGGGGCAATAAGGGGGCAATGGGGGCAGTAAGGGGGCAGTAAGGGGGCAATGGGGGCACTGAGGGGGCAATAAGGGAGCCATGGGGGCAGTAAGGGGGCAATAAGGGGGCAATGGGGGCACTAAAGGGGCAATAAGGGAGCAATGGGGGCAGTAAGGGGGCAATAGGGGGGCAATGGGGCACTGAGGGGGCAATAAGGGAGCAATGGGGGCACTAAGGGGGCAATAAAGGGGCAATGGGGGCACTGAGGGGGCAATAAGGGGGCAATGGGGGCAATAAGAGGCACTAAGAGGGCAATGGGGGCAATAAGGGGGCAATGGGGGGCAATAAGGGGCACTAAGGGGGCACTAAGGGGGCAATGGGAGCCCTAGGGGGGCACTAAGGGGGCAATGGGGGCTCTGAGGGGGCACTAAGGGGGCAATAAGGGGGCAATGGGAGTCCTAGGGGGGCACTAAGGGGGCAATGGGGGCTCTGAGAGGGCACTAAGGGGGCACTGGGGGCAATAGGGGGCACTAAGGGGGCAATAAGGGGACAATAGGGAGGCAATGGAGGCAATAAAGGGCAATAAGGGGGCAATGGGGGCAATAAGGGGGCAATGGGGGCAGTAAGGGGGCAATGGGGGCAACAAGGGGGCAATAGGGGGGCAATAGGGGCAATAAGAGGCACTAAGGGGGGCAATAAGGGGGCAATGGAGGCAATAAAGGGCAATAAGGGGACAATGGGGGGCAATAAGGGAGCATTAAGGGAGCCATGGGGGCAATGGGGGGCAATAAAGGGGTGATGGGGGGCATGGGGTCAATAAAGGAGCAATGGGGGCACTGGGGGGGCACTTGGGGGGCAGTGGGGGGGTGCTGGGGGGCGCTGGGGGACACCAGGGGGCACCTTGAGCTCGGTCTTGCCCCGGATGTCCAGCTTGAAGCCCTCCTGCAGCGCCCGCAAGATGGCCACCGTGCGGGCGTTGACGTGGATCCGGTACGCTGCGGGGACACGCCCGTCACCGGAGCCCCCCACGGCCCCCAGCACCCCACGGCCCCTCCCCATCCTCCCACGTCCCCCCCCCCCCCGTCACCCCATCCCTTGTGTCCCCCACGTTCTCCCACGTCACCCCCGGCCACCCCGTGTCCGTCCCCCCCCCCCCCCCATGCCACCATGTGAGGAAGGGGACACGTGGTGGGGACGTGTGGTGGGACCCGTGTTGGGGGGGGGGGGGACACACACGACACACGTGTGGGGGACACGCGCACACGCGTGGGGCCGTCGGAGGGGACGCTCACGCAGGCCGGTGGACTCCATGCGTGACGCCGTGTTGACGGTGTCCCCGAAGAGGCAGTAGCGCGGCATGGTGAGCCCCACGACGCCGGCCACGCAGGGCCCTGCGGAGGGGTGGGGCTTTCAGGGGGGTGTGGTCATGTGGGGCGTGGTCACGAGGGGGCGGGGCCTCGGGTTGGGGTCATGGAGGGGAGGTGCGGCCAAGGGTTATGGCCAATGAGTCATGGCCATGTTGAGTGTTGGCCAAGAGGTGATGAGTTGGGGTGTGGCCAAGAAGGGGCGTGACCATTGCAGGGGCAGGAGGTGGGCGCGGTCTTTAAGGGTGTGTCTAAGGGGCGTGGCCAGGGGCTGCCCCCAGGGTCATGGCCAATGGGTCATGACCAATAGGTCACAGCCAATAGGTCACGGCCAATGGGTCACGGCCAATGGGTCATGACTGTGGTGAATGTTGGCCAAGAGGTGGTGAGTTTGGGTGTGGCCAAGAAGGGGCGTGACCACTGCAGGGGCAAAATGTGGGTGTGGTCTTTAAGGGCGTGTCCAAGGGGCGTGGCCAGGGGGGTGCCCCCAAGCTTTACGGTTAATAAGTCACGGCCACGTTGAACGTTGGCCAAGAGGCGATGTGGCTTGTCGGGTCGTGGCCAGGAAGGGGGCGTGTCCCGAGGGGCGTGGCCAAATCGCACCTACCCAGGGAAAGGGGTGTGGCCTTACCGGAATGGAGGCCGATGCGGATACGGACGGGCACCTCGGGCATGTGGCGCATCTTGAAGGTGCCGACGGAGCTGAGGATGTCCAGCGACATGTTGGCGATCTCGCCGGCGTGGCGGTTGCCGTTGCGCTTGGGCAGCCCCGAGGCCACCATGTAGGCGTCCCCAATGGTCTCCACCTGTGGGGGTGACCACGGGGGACACCCGGCCGTGTCACGGGGGAGGGCCACAGCCACCAAGGACCCCCCCACCCTCAACGCTGAGCGTGGCCGCATCCCCGGTTTGTGGGAGAGGAGACGGAGGCGGCCGTTGCATGGCCACCTTCCTCGGAGGCCACCAGTGCCACCAGGCGGCCACGTCACCTTGGCAATGTCACTTGAGGACCTTGGGGACGTATAACCGCGTCCGTTTGGTGGCCACGTCCCCTCTCTGCAGATCGAGGTGGCCAAAGCACAGCCGTGTCCCAGGGGACCGTGGCCACCAGAGCCACGGTCACCTCACAGCCGTCCCTGAGGACCTTGGAGACCCATCACCACCTTCGTTTGGTGGCCACGTCCCCGTATCTGCAGGGTGAGGCGGCCAAAGCACAGCCACGGCCGGTGGGACCACGGCCTGCGGTGCCACGGGGTGGAGACATCCCCTCGTAGATGTCACTAAGGACCACGGGGACACCCGAACACGTTCATTTGGTGGCCACCAAATGGAGCTGTGAACCAGGGGACCGTGGCCACCGGAGGCCACGGGTAAGCCCGTCACCTTGTAGACGTCGTGAGAGCCGATGATGGCGTCGAAGAGGGTGTAAAGGTCGTTGAGGAGGTCGACCACCTCGATGGGCTCGCTCATGGCCGAGATGGTGGTGAAGCCCACGATGTCGCTGAAGTAGAGCGTCACCTCCTCGAAGTACTCGGGCTCCACGGGGGTGCCCATCTTCAGAGCCTTGGCCACCGACCTGCCGTGGCACAGGGAGAGGGGGGACACCGGGACTCAGGGGGGACAACCCGTGTCCCCACCACCAAGGTAGTTGGGGTCTCCAGGGTCCCCAAATCTTCGCTGCCAGCCCAAAAGAGACCCACGTGTCCTGTGTGGCTTTTCAGGCACCGGCTTCTTGTGGCCCTGGGGACCACAGGGACCACGGGGATGGGGCAGGGTAGGGACCGGGAGACCCTGATGTCCCCATCACAGGACACGGAGATGGGGCGGGTCCACGGATCACGGCCAACCCCAACCTCTTCCCAGTAGCCACATCAACTCTCTCCAGCCCCATAGATCCGGGTGGGCTCCACGGATCACGGCCAACCCCAACCTCTTCCCAGTGGCCACATCAACCCCCTCCAGCCCCATAGATCTGGGTGGGCTCCACAGATCATGGCCAACCCCAACCTGCCCCCAGTGGCCACATCAACCCCCTCCAGCCCCATAGATCCGGGTGGGCTCCACAGATCATGGCCAACCCCAACCTGCCCCCAGTGGCCACATCAACCCCCTCCAGCCCCATAGATCCGGGTGGGCTCCACGGATCACGGCCAACCCCAACCTCTTCCCAGTGGCCACATCAACCCCCTCCAGCCCCATAGATCCGGGTGGGCTCCACAGATCATGGCCAACCCCAACCTGCCCCCAGTGGCCACATCAACTCCCTCCAGCCCCATAGATCCAGGTGGGGTCCACGGATCACGGCCAACCCCAACCTCTTCCCAGTGGCCACATCAACCCCCTCCAGCCCCATAGATCCGGGTGGGCTCCACGGATCACGGCCAACCCCAACCTCTTCCCAGTGGCCACATCAACCCCCTCCAGCCCCATAGATCCAGGTGGGCTCCACGGATCACGGCCAACCCCAACCTCTTCCAAGTGGCCACATCAACCCCCTCCAGCCCCATAGATCCGGGTGGGCTCCACGGATCACGGCCAACCCCAACCTCTTCCCAGTAGCCACATCAACCCCCTACTTCTCCCCCCGCCTGCCCCCCAGCCCCAGGGACCCACGGGGGCAGCATCTGGGTGAGGAGCTTGTCCGTCTTCTGCTTCTCGATCTCCAGCTCCTCGGTGCGCTCCCGGATGAGGTCCTCCAGGTTGCTGGAATACTGCTCCAGCATGCGCAGCATGGAGTCGATGATGTTGGTCTTCCGGCCTTTGTTGATGCTCTTGAACTGCCACGTAAAGCCCTCGGTGTCGGGGTGGATCCCGTGGTCCTTATTGTCCTCGCACCCATAGGCCAGCCCCCTATAGCCCCCCTATAGCCCCATGTCCCTTCTATCCCTATAGCTATGGGTCAGCCCTATAGGATCCCAGACCCTCGTGGCCCACACCGCGCCGTAGCAATGGGTTGGCCGCTCCATACCGGTCCAGCGCCGCAACCCCCAGGTCCCACCTAACGCCACACCGGTCCCACCCAACCCGATGCCTCAGGTCCCACAGCACCCCATAGCGGTCCCACCCAACCCCATAGCGGTCCCACCCCACCCCATAGCGGTCCCACCCAACCCCATAGCGGTCCCTCCCTACCCCATACTGGTCCCACCCCACCCCATACCGGTCCCACCCCACCCCACAACCCAGGTCCCACTGCCCCGTAATGGTCCCACCCAACTCCACACCCCAGGTCCCACCCCACCCCACCCCGGTCCCACCCAACCCGATGCCTCAGGTCCCACAGCACCCCATAGCGGTCCCACCCCACACCCCAGGTCCCACAGAACCCCACACCGGTCCCACCCCACCCCATACTGGTCCCACCCCATCCCATCCCAGTCCCACTCAACCCCATACCCCAGATCCCACCCAACCCCATACTGGTCCCACCCCATAACCCAGGTCCCATAGCACCCCATACCAGTTCCATAGCACCCCATACCAGCCCCACCCCACCCCATACTGGTCCCACATCACCTCATACCCCAGGTCCCATCCCATACCGGTCCCACCCTACCCCATACTGGTCCCACCCCACCCCACAACCCAGGTCCCACTGCCCCATAATGGTCCCACCCAACTCCACACCCCAGGTCCCACCCCACCCCACACCAGTCCCACCCAACCTGATGCCTCAGGTCCCACAGCACCCCATAGTGGTCCCACCCAACCCCATAGCAGTCCCTCCCTACCCCATACTGGTCCCACCCCACCCCACAACCCCGGTCCCACCACCCCGTAACAGTCCCACCCAACTCCACACCCCAGGTCCCACCCCACCCCATAACGGTCCCACCCCACACCCCAGGTCCCACAGAACCCCACACTGGTCCCACATCACCCCATACCAGTCCCACTCAACCCCATACCCCAGATCCCATCCCACCCCATACTGGTCCCACATCACCCCATAACCCAGGTCCCACACCACCCCATACCGGTCCCACCCCATCCCGTACCGGTCCCACCCAACCCCATACTGGTCCCACCCCACCCCATAACCCAGGTTCCATAGCACCCCATACCAGTTCCATAGCACCCCATACCAGTCCGACTGCACACCATACTGGTCCCACACCACCCCATGCCCCAGGTCCCACCTGACCCCACGCCCCAGGTCCCATATCACCCCATACTGGTCCCACCCCACCCCATACTGGTCCCACCCCACCCCATACCCCAGATCCCACCTGACCCCACACCCCCAGGTCCCATATCACCCTATACTGGTCCCATATCACCCCATACCGGTCCTATATCACCCTATACTGGTCTCATATCACCCCATACCGGTCCTATATCACCCTATACTGGTCCCACCCCACCCCATACTGGTCCCACCCCACCCCATACCCCAGATCCCACCTGACCCCACGCCCCAGGTCCCATATCACCCTATACTGGTCCTATATCACCCCATACCGGTCCTATATCACCCTATACTGGTCTCATATCACCCCATACCGGTCCTATATCACCCTATACTGGTCCCACCCCACCCCATACTGGTCCCACCCCACCCCATACCCCAGATCCCACCTGACCCCACGCCCCAGGTCCCATATCACCCTATACTGGTCCTATATCACCCCATACCGGTCCTATATCACCCTATACTGGTCCTATATCACCCCATACCGGTCCTATATCACCCTATACTGGTCCTATATCACCCTATACTGGTCCTATATCACCCCATACCGGTCCTATATCACCCTATACTGGTCCTATATCACCCCATACCGGTCCTATATCACCCTATACTGGTCCCACCCCACCCCATACTGGTCCCACCCCACCCCATACCCCAGATCCCACCTGACCCCACGCCCCAGGTCCCATATCACCCTATACTGGTCCTATATCACCCCATACCGGTCCTATATCACCCTATACTGGTCTCATATCACCCCATACCGGTCCTATATCACCCTATACTGGTCCCACCCCACCCCATACTGGTCCCACCCCACCCCATACCCCAGATCCCACCTGACCCCACGCCCCAGGTCCCATATCACCCTATACTGGTCCTATATCACCCCATACCGGTCCTATATCACCCTATACTGGTCCTATATCACCCCATACCGGTCCTATATCACCCTATACTGGTCCTATATCACCCCATACCGGTCCTATATCACCCTATACTGGTCCTATATCACCCCATACCGGTCCTATATCACCCTATACTGGTCCCACCCCACCCCATACTGGTCCCACCCCACCCCATACCCCAGATCCCACCTGACCCCACGCCCCAGGTCCCATATCACCCTATACTGGTCCCATATCACCCCATACCAGTCCTATATCACCCTATACTGGTCCTATATCACCCCATACCGGTCCTATATCACCCTATACTGGTCTCATATCACCCCATACCGGTCCTATATCACCCTATACTGGTCTCATATCACCCCATACCGGTCCTATATCACCCTATACTGGTCCCACCCCACCCCATACTGGTCCCACCCCACCCCATACCCCAGATCCCACCTGACCCCACGCCCCAGGTCCCATATCACCCTATACTGGTCCCATATCACCCCATACCAGTCCTATATCACCCTATACTGGTCCTATATCACCCCATACCGGTCCTATATCACCCTATACTGGTCTCATATCACCCCATACCGGTCCTATATCACCCTATACTGGTCCCGTATCACCCCATACCGGTCCTATATCACCCTATACTGGTCCCACCCCATCCCATACTGGTCCCACCCCACCCCATACCCCAGATCCCACCTGACCCCACGCCCCAGGTCCTATATCACCCTATACTGGTCCCGTATCACCCCATACCGGTCCCATATCACCCCATACCGGTCCTATATCACCCCATACTGGTCCCGCCCCATACTGGTCCCACCTGGTCGAAGATCTGGTCGATGGTGGGCCTCCTCTCGGGCTGCTCGCTCCAGCACTGCTTCATCAGGTGGATGCACTCCAGCGGCGCCTGGTCGGCCGAGACCGCCGGGCGGCACAAGGGGGGGGGCCGCCTCACCTTCTCGATGATCTCTGGGGACACCCGTGTCACCCAGGGGTGGGGGGGGGGGGGGGGGTGGGGGAGTCTGGGGGCGGGAGGGGTCCGGGGTGGGGGGGGTGGGAGTGGGGGAACTGGAGGTGTTGGGAAAGATCAACTGGGGCTGTCCCGGAGTGGTGCCAGGGGTGCTGGAGGGGGGGTCAGTTGGGGGGGGGGGGGGTGGGCAAAGGGCATCTAGGAGGTTCCTAGAGAAGTTTTGGGGGGTGGGGGGTGGTCCTGGAGATACTTGGGTGGTCCTGGAGATGTTTGGGGGGGTCCTAAGGGATCCCAGGGGTGGCAGGGGGGGGTCAGCTGGGGGGCCAAGGGGCATCTAGGGGATCCTGGAGGTGCTTGGGGGGGTCCTAGAGGTGTTTGGGGGGTCCTGGAGATGTTTGGGGGGGTCCTAGAGATACTTGGGGGGGTCCTGGAGATGCTTGGGGGGTCCTGGAGATGTTTGGGGGGGTCCTGGAGATGTTTGGGGGGGTCCTAAGGGATCCCAGGGGTGGCAGGGGGGGTCAGCTGGTGGGGCAAGGGGTGTCTAGGGGATCCTGGAGGTGCTTGAGAGGGTCCTAGAGGTGTTTGGGGGGGTCCTAGAGATGCTTGGGGGGTCCTGGAGATGCTTGGGGGGTCCTGGAGATGTTTGGGGGGTCCTAAGGGATCCCAGGGGTGTCAGGGGGGGTCAGCTGGGGGGCCAAGGGGCATCTAGGGGATCCTGGAGGTGTTTGGGGGGGGTCCTAGAGATGCTTGGGGGGGTCCTGGAGATGTTTGGGGGGTCCTAAGGGATCCCAGGGGTGGCAGGGGGGGTCAGCTGGTGGGGCAAGGGGTGTCTAGGGGATCCTGGAGGTGTTTGGGGGGGGTCCTAGAGATGCTTGGGGGTCCTGGAGATGCTTGGGGGGTCCTGGAGATGTTTGGGGGGGATCCTAGAGGTGCTCGGGGGGTTCTGGAGATGCCTGGGGGGGCCTGGAGATGCCTGGGGGGGATCCTGGAGATACTTGGGGGGTCCTGAAGATGCTTGGGGGTCCTAGAGATACTTGGGGGGGGTCCTGGAGATACCTGGGGGGTCCTAGGGGGTCCCGGAGGTGTCGGGGGGGGGTCAGCTGGGGGGCCAAGAGGTGTTTCTGGGGGGGTGGGGGGGGTCCAAGGGGCTTTGGGGGGTCCTAAGGTGGTGCCAGAGCTATTGGGGGGCTCAGCTGGGGTGTCCTGGGTGGGTGGGGGGCTACAGGGGGGGGGCGGAGGACCTGTGGTGTTACTGGTGATACTGGGAGGGGTTACTGGTCGCAGTGGAGGGGCGCTGGGGGCCAGTCGCAGCACGCAGCAGGGTCACTGGGAGGTGACTGGGAGGTGACTGGTGTGACTGGGCGGTACCTTCGGGGGGCAGTCCCAGCATGCAGTAGGGGCCGCTGCGGGCAGATCACCTCCTGCATGATGATCCCGATGCCGTAGATGTCCCCCCGGAAGGAGCCGCGACGTTCCAGCGCCGCGTCCCGCAGCAGCTCCGGCGCCGTCCACAGCCGCTCTGGGGGTGGGTGGGGCCACGCTCAGACACGCCCCCCTCACCCCAGGCCACACCCCCTCACCGCCAAACCACGCCTACCCCCCCCTCTCCCCGCAGCCCCCCTCCCTCAGGTAGTGATGCCACTTAATAGTGTGGCCACACCCCTGGAATGGACAGGCCACGCCCCCTACGGGAGGCCACGCCCCCTACTGGACCACACCTACTACGGGGAGACCCCGCCCTCAACTGGGGTGGGGGTTGGGAGTAGCCATGTCTGCAAGCTCCGCCCCCAGGCACTGAGGCTCCACCTTCAGCCTAGAGGCACCGCCCCCGCAAGTGCTGCACCTGCTGCAAGCCCCGCCCCCGTCTCTACGGCCCCGCCCACAGCCTGGAGGCCCTGCCCCTAATCCAAAGGCCCCGCCTCATCCCAGAAGCCCCACCCCTTAGGCCCCACCCAATAGCCCCCCAAATCCCCTAGGCCCCCCCCCTTCTTCCCTTGGCCCCCCCCCCCAAAGCCCCACCCCTTCTCCTTAGTCCCGCCCACCCCATAGGCTCCACCTCCCCGCCACGAGCCATCCCATCGGCCCCTCCCCCCCCCTCCAGCCCCAGATCGAGCCCCACCCCCCTCCAGGCCACGCCCTCCCAAGGCTGAGTACACCCCCATTCCCCAGGCCCTGCCCCACCCCGCGAGGCCCCGCCCCCCCGGCCCCGCCCCTCACCCTGTGGCTGGGGGGTGGGGCTGGGCACCCGTTGGGCCTCCAGCAGCTCGTTGTAGCCGTGGTCGGTGACCTTCAGCACGAAGCGGCCGTCCACCACGCAGTTCCGGGATTTGAGGCGCCCGTGGACCACGTCGCGGTGGTGCAGGTACCGCACGCCCTGCGGGACACCCCGTGGCACCCGCGCCGTCACCACCCCGTGGCACCCACACTGTCACCACCCTGCGGCACCCGCGCCGTCACCACCCCGTGGCACCCACGCCGTCACCAGCCCGTGGCACCCACGCCGTCACCAGCCCGTGGCACCCACGCCGTCACCAGCCCGTGGCACCCGCGCCGTCACCACCCCGTGGCACCCGCGCCGTCACCACCCCGTGGCACCCGCGCCGTCACCACCCCGCGGCACCCACACCGTCACCACCCCGTGGCACCCACGCCGTCACCACCCCGCGGCACCCACACCGTCACCACCCCGTGGCAGCCGCACCGTCACCACCCCGTGGCACCTGCGCCGTCACCACCCCACGGCGGTGAAGGTACCACCAGCGTGGCCGCCACCAGCGTGGTCAGCAGCGTAGCGACCGTGGTAGCCATCGCCGCCGGGGTAACGTCAACGTGGTCGCCACCGCGGCCGCCACCGCCGTGGCAAACACCATCATGGCCACCACCATGGCTGCTGCCATGGCCGTCGCTGCCATGGCCACCACCACCGTGGCCACCACCATCATGGCCATCACCATGGCTACTGCCATGGCCATCACTACTGTGGCCACAACCACCATGGCCACCACCGTGGCCACAACCGTGGCCACCACCATGGCCATCACCATGGCTACTGCCAAGGGCACTGCCACTATGGCCACCACCAGCATGGCCACCACCATGGCCATCACCACGGCTACTGCCAAGGGTGCCGCCACCATGGCCACCACCATGGCCACTGCCACCATGGCGATCACCATGGCTACTGCCACGGCCACCACCACCATGGCTACCATCAACATGGCCATCACCATGGCTACTGTCATGGCTGCCACCACCATGGCCATCACCATGGCTACTGCCAAGGGCACCGCCACCATGGCCACCACCACCGTGGCCACTACCACCATGGCCACCACCATGGCCACCACCACCATGGCCACCACCAATGGCTATCACCATGGCCACCACCGTGGCCATCACCATGGCTACTGCCAAGGGTGCCACCACCATGGCCACCACCACCACGGTCACCAGCATAGCCACCGTCACAGCATTCCCCCCACACCACCATGGCCACTGCCATGGATACTACCCCGTGGCTGTCACCACGATGGCCACCATGGCCACCATGAGAGCCACCACCATGGCCACCACCACCACCAGCACGGCCACCACCACGGCTACTTCTATAGTCACTGCCACCACAGCCACCAGCACCACCACAGCCACCAAAACCACCACGGCCACCACCAAGGCCATCGCCGTGATCACCAGCACCACCACAGCCACCTCCACTCCCGTGGCCACCACCTTTGCTGCCACGGCCACCACCTTTGCTGCCACGGCCCCTGCCACGTTCCCCGCCCCATCTTGGCCGTCACCTTGATGAGGTCGATGAGGAGGGAGGACTTGAACATCCAGTCGAGCTTCATGTCCTCGTTGCGCAGCAGGTCCTCCAGGCTGCCACGGGAGCAGTGCTCCGAGACGATGGCGAAGATGCCGCAGTCGTGGAAGAAACCCAGGAAGAGGTTGACGTTCTCGTGGCGCAGGTCACGTAGCTGTCCCGGGCCAGAGGACACGTGGGACGGGGCCCGGCGTTGTCCCTGGGGCCCGACGTTGTCCCCTTATGGCCTGGTGGTGGCCCTTTACGGCCTGGCCTTGTCCCAGCGTGGTCTAGAATTGTCCCCCCGTGGTCTGACATTGTCCCCCCTCCCCATGGCCTGGTGTTGACCCCCATGGTGTCCTACGGGCCAGAATCGTCTCCTCATCACCCAGCGTTGTCCCCCATGGCCCAGCGTTGTCCCCATGACCCAGTGATGTCCCCCATGAGCCAGTGGTGTCCACCATGGCCCAATGTTGTCCCCCATGACCCAGCGATGTCCCCCATGACCCAGCGTGGTCCCCCATGACCCAGCGTTGTCCCCCATGGCCCAATGTTGTCCACCATGGCCCAATGAAGTCCCCCATGACCCAGCATTGTCCCCCATGACCCAACGTTGTCCTCCATGGCCCAGTGATGTCCCCCATGACCCAGTGATGTCCCCCATGGCCCAGTGATGTCCCCCATGGCCCAGCATTGTCCCCCACAACCCAGCGTGGTCCCCCATGGCCCGGCAATGTCCCCCACCATGATCCAGAGATGTCCCCCGTGACCCAACATTGTCCCCCATGACCCAACATTGTCCCCCATGGCCCAACGTTGTCCCCCATGGCCCAGCGTTGTCCACCATGACCCAACATTGTCCCCCATGGCCCAACGTTGTCCCCCATGGCCCAGCGTTGTCCCCCATGGCCCAGCGATGTCCCCCATGACCCAGTGGTGTCCCCCATGGCCCAATGTTGTCCCCCATGACCCAATGATGTCCCCCATGACCCAGTGGTGTCCCCCACGACCCAGTGGTGTCCCCCATGACCCAGTGATGTCCCCCATGACCCAGCCTTGTCCCCCACGGCCCCTGTCACCTTGCAGAAGGTCAGCTTGGTGGCCGGTTTCACCTCAGTGTGCTGATCTCCGGGGAACTTCTTCAGCCAGACCCAGTCACCCTGCGGGGCCGGGGAGGGGGCGGAGCGGGTGAGGTCTGAGCACCCACCAGGACCAGCCCCGCTCCGAGGTCCCGGGGACACGCAGGGACGCCGGGGGAGGGGACATTCCTCGTCCTCCTCCCCCAACGTCCCCAACCCAACTAGAAGCCACCAGAGATGCCCCATCCATTCATCTAAAAGCCACCCCCAGCCCCTCTTTTTGCCCCGGTTGGGGCCATGGGGAATGGGGGGGGGGGGGGGGGGGGAGGGGGTTGGGGGGGGAGGTGGGACGGGGGGGGGGGGGCAGGAGGGCAAATTTTGGGGCGAAACGGTGGGTTTTCTGCTTGCAACTTACCTGCACGGAGGCGACAAGGCCCTGCTGGTTAAACAAAAGGAGGAGGAGGGGGAGGTGGCTGTTGCCCTTCAGGTTTTCAGCTCCCTGCGGGAAAGGGCGGGAGGCAGCTGTCAATCACGGCCCCGGAGCTGTCAATCATCCAGCCGGGATGTGGGGTGGGGGTGCCCAGGGGGGTAGGGGTGATTCCCCTCCCCCCCCCCCCCCCGCCATAGACACACTAGTGGCGGAGTGGGGTGGGGTGGGGACAGGGGTGGCCCTGCCTTGTCGCCCCCGGAGGTGGCAGGTGGGGAAGTGGGTTGGGGTGATGGGGAGGGTGACATGGGTGGGGTGGGGTGGGGCGGGGGACACGGGGACACACAGGACACACACGGGGAGGGGGACGAGGGGACATCTTACCTCAGCAATGGCCACGTTGGTGGTGTCGGGGGCTGCGGTCACGCTCCTGATGCTCTTGGTGTCCCCTCCGCTACGGCCGGCCAGGCTGGTACGGCTGCCATCCACCTGCGGCGTGGTGACGGGTCAGTATGTGGCCCGTGGGGACATGGAGGGGACACGTCACCCACGGAGGTGTGGCACGCGAGGGGGCACGTCGCCCATGGGGACCCACCAGCCCATGCATCTTCTCCCAGGGCAGAGGCTGGCCCTTGGGGGAGACACCTCAGGCCGTGGGGACACGTCACCCATTGGGACACGTCACCCATCGGGACACGTCACCCATAGGGACATGTCACCCATCGGGACACATCACCCATCGGGACACACCTCAGGCTGTGGGGACACGTCACCCATTGAGACACGTCACCCATCGGGACACATCACCCATCGGGACACACCTCAGGCTGTGGGGACACGTCACCCATCGGGACACACCTCAGACCGTGGGGACACGTCACCCATTGGGACACATCACCCATTGGGACACGACACCCATCGGGACACACCTCAGGCCGTGGGGACACGTCACCCATTGGGACACGTCACCCATTGGGACACGACACCCATCGGGACACACCTCAGGCCATGGGGACACGTCACCCATTGGGACACGTCACCCATTGGGACTCGTCACCCATTGGGACACATCTCAGACCGTGGGGACACGTCACCCATTGGGACACGTCACCCATTGGGACACGACACCCATCGGGACACACCTCAGGCTGTGGGGACACGTCACCCATTGGGACATGTCACCCATCGGGACACGTCACCCATCGGGACACACCTCAGGCTGTGGGGACACGTCACCCATTGAGACACGTCACCCATCGGGACACATCACCCATCGGGACACACCTCAGACCGTGGGGACACGTCACCCATTGGGACACGTCACCCATTGGGACACGACACCCATCGGGACACACCTCAGGCCGTGGGGACACGTCACCCATTGGGACACGTCACCCATTGGGACACGACACCCATCGGGACACACCTCAGGCCGTGGGGACACGTCACTCATTGAGACACGTCACCCATCGGGACACATCACCCATCGGGACACACCTCAGACCGTGGGGACACGTCACCCATTGGGACACGTCACCCATCAGGACACGTCACCCATCGGGACACACCTCAGGCTGTGGGGACACGTCACCCATTGGGACATGTCACCCATCAGGACACGTCACCCGTCGGGACACACCTCAGGCCGTGGGGACACGTCACCCATTGAGACACGTCACCCATTGGGACACATCACCCATCGGGACACACCTCAGGCTGTGGGGACACGTCACCCATTGGGACACGTCACCCATCAGGACACGTCACCCATCGGGACACACCTCAGGCCGTGGGGACACGTCACTCATTGAGACACGTCACCCATCGGGACACATCACCCATCGGGACACACCTCAGACCGTGGGGACACGTCACCCATTGGGACACGTCACCCATCAGGACACGTCACCCATCGGGACACACCTCAGGCTGTGGGGACACGTCACCCATTGGGACATGTCACCCATCAGGACACGTCACCCGTCGGGACACACCTCAGGCCGTGGGGACACGTCACCCATTGAGACACGTCACCCATCGGGACACATCACCCATCGGGACACACCTCAGGCTGTGGGGACACGTCACCCATTGGGACATGTCACCCATTGGGACACATCACCCACTGGGACACAACACCCATGGGGACCCATCAGCCTATAGGTCACCTCCCAAGGCACATCTTGGTCACAGGGACCACCTTAGGCCACGGGGACACTGGAGACATGTCACCCATGGAGACGTGGCACCCATGGGGACCTAACAGTCCGTAGGTCTCCTCCCCAAGGCCAGCTTGGCTATAGGGAAGACACCAGGCCATGGGGACCCATCAGCCACGGGGACGTGTCACCCATGGGGATCCCACTAACCCACGGTTCTCCTCCCAAAGCCAAGACTGACCATGGCGCAGACTTCAGGCCACCTTTCCGGCCACTTCTGGGGCCATCAAGTCCCTGAGCCAATGTGGCCACCACAGAAGTCGTGTCCCCCACGCCCCGCCACGCCAGGGCCCTCCATCCCTCACCTGCTTGCTGCTCTGGGTGTTGATGAAGGTCAGGTCCTCCATGGTGAGGATGATCTTATTGGGTCCCTTCATCAGCTGGGCCTGCTGGATGCGGCGCCTGCGGGGAGGGGACACGGAAGGTGCTGAGGAGCTCTGCCACACCCCCCCCGCCAGGGACCCTGTACCACCTCAAGGTCCCCGTGTCCCCCCCCCCCGCCCCCCAAGCCCCACAGCACCCCATGAGGTGGTGGCACCCACCTGATGAAGCAGGCGAGGGCAGCCCCTGCCGCGATGAGGGCGGAGATGAGGACAAATATGAGGAGGACGAAGGTGGCGTCCACCCCTGCGCCGGAGAGAGGAAGGGGGTGAAGGGGTGGCGTGGCCCAGACGAGCCACCCAGGCCCTCCCATGGTGGACCATGGTCACCCAGGAAGCCATGGTCACCCGTGGCCACCTATGAGTGCTTCTGGTCATGGATGCCCACCATGGTCACCCGTGGCCACCTCCAATCAGCCATGGCCACCTATGAGTGCTTACGGTCATGGATGCCCACCATGGTCACCCGTGGCCACCTATGAGTGCTTATGGGCATGGATGCCCACCATGGTCACCCGTGGCCACCTCCAGTCAGCTGTGGTCACCTATGACTGCTTACGGTCATGGATGCCCACCATGGTCACCCGTGGCCACCTATGAGTGCTTCTGGTCATGGATGCCCACCATGGTCACCCGTGGCCACCTCTGGTCAGCCGTGGCCACCTATGCCTGCTTACGGGCATGGATGCCCACCATGGTCACCCGTGGCCACCTCTGGTCACCCATGGCCACCTATGAGTGCTTATGGTCATGGATGCCCACCATGGTCACCCGTGGCCACCTCCAGTCAGCCGTGGCCACCTATGCCTGCTTACGGGCATGGATGCCCACCATGGTCACCTGTGGCCACCTATGAGTGCTTATGGGCATGGATGCCCACCATGGTCACCTGTGGCCACCTCTGACTGCTTACGGTCATGGATGCCCACCATGGTCACCTGTGGCCACCTCTGACTGCTTACGGTCATGGATGCCCACCATGGTCACCCGTGGCCACCTCTGACTGCTTACGGTCATGGATGCCCACCATGGTCACCCGTGGCCACCTCTGACTGCTTACGGTCATGGATGCCCACCATGGTCACCTGTGGCCACCTCCAATCAGCCGTGGCCACCTATGAGTGCTTACGGGCATGGGTCCACGGGGTGGCGAGAGGGAGGGGCAACCATGGGGGTGGGCTGATGGGGGAGGGAGGGACAGATGGACAGAGAGGTGGATGGCTTGAGGGACAAATGGGTGGGTGGGTGCGTGGGTGGGCGGGTGGATGGGTGCATGGGGGGGTGGGGGGGGGTGAATGGGTGCATGGGTGGGTGGGTGAGTGGGTGGATGGGTGTGTGGGTGGATGGGTGTGTGGGTGGGTGGGTGGGTGGATGGGTGGGTGGGTGTGTGGGCGGATGGGTGGGTAGGTGGGTGGGTGGATGGGTGGGTGGATGGGTGGGTAGGTGGGTGGGTGCGTGGGCAGGTGGGTGGATGGGTGGGTGGGCAGGTGGGTAGGTGGGTGGGTGGATGGGTGTGTGGGTGGGTGGGTAGGAGGGTGGGTGCATGGGTGCATGGGTGCGTGGGTGGGTTGGTAGGTGGGTGAATGGGTGAGTAGGTGGGTGGGTGGATGGGTGGGTGGATGGGTGGGTGGGTGCGTGGGCAGGTGAGTGGATGGGTGGGTGCATGGATGGGTGGGTAGGTGGGTGGGTGGGTGGGTAGGTGGGTGGGTGGATGGGTGTGTGGGTGGGTGGGTGCATGGGTGCATGGGTGGGTGGGTAGGTGGGTGGGTGGATGGGTGGGTGGGTGCGTGGGCAGGTGGGTGGGCGGATGGGTGCATGGATGGGTGGGTAGGTGGGTGGGTGGATGGGCGCGTGGGTGGGTGGGCAGGTGGGTGGGTGGATGGGTGCATGGGTGCGTGGGTGGATGGGTAGGGGGTTGGATGGATGGGTGCATGGGTGGATGGATGGGAGGGTGAGTGGGTGCATCGGTGGGTGGGTGGGTGGATGGGTGCGTGGGTGGGTGGTTCGGTGGATGGGTGGGTGGATGGGTGGAGGAACGTACAGATGGACGAAGGGTCAGAGGGATGGATGAACAGACGGACGGATAGATGGATGGACAGATGGATGGATGAACAGACGGATGGACGGACGGACAGATGGATGGATGGATGGATGAACAGACGGATGGATGGATGGATGGATGAACAGACGGATGGATGGACGGATGGACAGACGGATAGATGGACGGACGGACGGACAGATGGATGGAGGGAGGGACAAAGGGATGGGTGGCTGGATGAGCTGATGGAGCAACGGAGGAAGGACGGGATGGAGGGCTGGCCGGAGGGACGGACAGACAGAGGGACGGACAGACACACGCGCGAGGCCGGCTGGCCGGTCGGATAGCTGAAGTAGACATCTGGGGCCAGCTGCTCGTCCGTGAGGTGGCCGGACAGACGGACAGAGGTTGGGGGGGGGGGAAGGACCACGGCTCACCCCCGTTGCAGATGGAACCCGACTCAAACCAGCAGCCGGCGTCGGTGCCGGGGCTGGAGCTGTGGGGCCAGTGGAGGCTGTGGCTGCGGTAACTCAACCCCCGCGTCCCCGGTTCCAACCCGTAAACCGGCCACAACCGGTCGCCTTTGCCATCCGTATCCAGCACCACGTAGGGGACGCTGACGTCCCCGTCCTCGGCGACGGTGAAAGCTTGGCAGAAACCCTCCAGGTGGAAATCGCGAGCGTGCTCGGCCACGCTGGTGCCCATCACCCAACGGCCGGTTCGTCGCGTGGCCTCCACCGCCTTGGCCAAGAAGTGGATGGAGTTGTAGATGGTGGCGAAGAGGGGGTGGACCTGTGGGGTGAGGGGAGGCATCAGGGGACGTCGAGGTACCACCAGCAGCTCCAGGGGGACCACGGTGACACCCATAGGACAACGCCACCATCCACGGCCATCTCCACCCAAGCCTGTTGGCCGCGGTCATCTCTACCCAACGCTGTTGGCCGTGGTCATCTCTACTCGACGCCCGGCTACCTTCACCCGACTCCCATTGGCTGCAGGCATCTCCGCCCAACTCCCATTGGCTACCGTCACATCCACCCCGCTCCCATTGGCCATCACCACCTCCCGCCAACGCCTGCAAGCCACAATCGCCTCCACCCAAGTCCCGTCGGCCACGTTCTCCGCCAACTGTCCCACCCCACGTCCAACCCGTAACCTCGATGGCTCCCATCCCTACCCCACAGATGTGTCCCTCACCCCACAGATGTGTCCCTCACCCCACGGATGTGTCCCTCACCCCACACGTGTCCTTCACCCCACGGATGTGTCCTTCACCCCACGGATGTGTCCCTCACCCCACGCTTGTGTCCCTCACCCCACAGATGTGCTCCTCACCCCACACTTGTGTCCCTCACCCCACGGATGTGTCCCTCACCCCACACATGTGTCCCTCACCCCACGGATGTGTCCCTCACCCCACACATGTGTCCCTCACCCCACACATGTGTCCTTCACCCCACACATGTGCCCCTCACCCCACGCTTGTGTCCCTCACCCCACGCTTGCGTCCCTCACCCGACAGATGTGTCCCTCACCCCACGCTTGTGTCCCTCACCGCATGGATGTGTCCCTCACCCCACGGATGTGTCCCTCACCCCACGGATGTGCCCCCAACCCCCTGGAGGTGCCTCCTGCCCCACCTGCGCGGGGTCGACGTGCGCAGGGATCTCATAGGCCTCCTTGGCCTGGTGCAGGGCTTCATGGAAGGTGACGTCGGGCGAGTCAACGGTGACGGTGAGGACAGCGTCGTAGGCCAGGCGCAGCTTGGTGTTGTTGGCCAGGACGGGGTAGGGCACGCGGTGGTAGGGCAGGGGAAAGGTGAGGGCATCGTAGGGGATGAAGACGTAGGTGCCGTCGGTCATGCCCATGTCCTCGGCCTTCTCCAGGAGCACCCGCTGCTCCTCGCCGCCCAGCAGCACCGAGTGCATGCACATCACCACCACTGCGGGGGGGGGGGGGGGGACGGGGACAGGCGGGTCACGGTGGGGACACCCCACCCGCCTCCACCACCCGGTGCCTGCTGGAGCTCCCCAGACAACCTTCAACCAGCAGGGGCGTGGACTTTCTCCATCCAGGCCCACCTGCTTCATCCTTCGTCCACCCACCTCCATCCTTCCTCCACCTCCTCCACCTCCAGCCGTCCTTCCTCCTCCCATCCACAGCCACCACTTCCAGCCATCCTTCCTCCACCTTCCTCCATCTCCATCCATCCATCTGTCCATCCATCCATCCATCCATCCGTCCATCCGTCTGTCCATCCATCCATCCACGCTCCCTCCTCCCCCCATCCACGCTCACCTCCCCATCTCCATCCGTCCTTCCTCCATCCACCCGTGCCCACCATCTTCATCCATTCTTACTCTCCCACGTCCCCCATCCCCATCCATCCTTCCTCCATTGATCCATGCCCACCATCTCCATCCATCCTTCCCCTCCCACCTCCATCCACTTCCATCCATCCTTCCTGTCCCACTTCCATCCATCCATCCATCCATCTATCCGTCCGTCCGTCCGTCCGTCCATCCACCCATCCATGCCCACCATCTCCATCTATCCTTCCTCTCCCACTTCCATCCATCCATCCGTCCATCCATCTGTCCGTCCATCCATCCATCCATCCGTCCATCTGTCCATCCATCCATCTGTCCGCCCACCCATCCATGCCCACCATCTCCATCCATCCTTCCTCTCCCACTTCCACCCATCCATCCATCCGTCCATCCGTCCATCCATCCCTCCGTCCATCCATCCATCCATCCATCCATCCATCCGTCCATCCGCCCATCCGTCCGTCCATCTACCCATCCATGCCCACCATCTCCATCCATCCTTCCTCTCCCACTTCCATCCATCCATCCATCCATCCGTCCATCCATCCATCCATCCACCCATCCATGCCCACCATCTCCATCCATCCTTCCTCTCCCACTTCCATCCATCCATCCATCCATCCATCCATCCATCCGTCCATCCATCCATCCGTCCATCTACCCATCCATGCCCACCATCTCCATCCATCCTTCCTCTCCCACTTCCATCCATCCATCCATCCATCCGTCCATCCGTCCATCCATCCATCCACCCATCCATGCCCACCATCTCCATCCATCCTTCCTCTCCCACTTCCATCCATCCATCCATCCATCCATCCGTCCGTCCATCCATCCATCCGTCCATCTACCCATCCATGCCCACCATCTCCATCCATCCTTCCTCTCCCACTTCCATCCATCCATCCGTCCATCCATCCATCCATCCGTCCATCCACCCATGCCCACCATCTCCATCCATCCTTCCTCTCCCACTTCCATCCATCCATCCATCCGTCCATCCGTCCATCTGTCCATCCATCCCTCCGTCCATCCATCCATCCGTCCATCCGTCCATCTGTCCATCCATCCCTCCGTCCATCCATCCATCCATCCATCCATCCGTCCATCCGCCCATCCATCCGTCCGTCCACCCATCCATGCCCACCATCTCCATCCATTCTTCCTCTCCCACTGCCATCCATCCATCCATCCGTCCGTCCATCCATCCATCTGTCCATCCACCCATCCATGCCCACCATCTCCATCCATCCTTCCTCTCCCACTTCCATCCATCCATCCGTCCATCCATCCATCCGTCCATCCATCCATCCGTCCATCTACCCATCCATGCCCACCATCTCCATCCATCCTTCCTCTCCCACTTCCATCCATCCATCCGTCCATCCATCCATCTGTCCGCCCACCCATCCATGCCCACCATCTCCATCCATCCTTCCTCTCCCATCTCCATCCATCCCTCCATCCCTCCATCCATCCACACCCCCCTCCCCCCTCGCCTCCCCCTCCCCCTCCTCCCCCACCCCCCACCCCACCCCGTTACCTCTGACGCCGTCGGCCCTCTGCACCCTCCTCAGAGCCTCGCCGGCCTCATCCTCCTGCATCCCGGTAGCGGTGACGACGGTGACGGGCAGGCCCCGAGCCCGGAGATCCTGGGCCAAGCCCTGTCCCACCTCACGCCAGAGGTCCTGAGGGGCGAAGAGCACGGCCACGTGCGCCCAACGGAAGAAACGAAGGACGGCATGAAGCACCCCGGCTGGCTCCGGCATGGGCGTCACCAAAGTATCCAACCCTTCGACGTCACCCAAGCAAGCCCAGGAGACCACGGGTTTGTTCCAGGCGGTGGCCAAAAGCCCGGCAGCCCCGCAAGTAGCCGGGTTGAGCGGTCCCACCAAAGCGGTGGCGTAACGTTCGGCATTGAGCAACCCCGTCACGGCTTGCGGGGTCCGGCACGCCTCGGGCAACACCACCGCGTCCCACCAGTAACCTTCGTTGAAGGTTGGGTCACGGTTAAGACGGGCCACAGCCAAGCGGGAAGCCACCTCCGGCAAAGCTCGGGCCAGGAGAGGGTCACAGGTCCAAGGACCCATCACCCCCACCTTGAAAGTGGCCCCCCAAGTTGGGGGTGGGTGGAGGAGGAGGAGGAGGAGGAGGAGGAGGAGGTGGGGAGGCCACCGGGGGTGGTGGGAGAGGCGGAGGAGGAAGGTGGTGGAGATGGCACCGTGGCGGGAGGGGACGGTTTGGGAGGTGCCACCAGCGTGGGAGATGCCACCGCCGCGGGAGTTGCCATTGTGGGAGATGCCACTGCGGGAGGTGCCATCGTGGGAGACGCCGCTGGTTTGGGTGACACCGTGGCTGTGGGAGATGCCACCACCGTGGGAGATGCCACCACCGTGGGAGATGCCACCACCGTGGGAGATGCCATTGTGGGAGACGCCACTGCGGGAGGTGCCACCACCGAAGATGCCACCGTGAAAGTTGCCATCGTGGGAGACGCCGCTGGTTTGGGTGACATCGTGGTTGTGGGAGATGCCACCACTGTGGGAGATGCCACCATGGGAGATGCCACCACCACGGGAGATGCCACCACCATGAGAGATGTCATTTTTCGGGGAGATGCCACCACCGTGGGATGTGCTGCCGGTGTGGGAGGTGCCACCAGCCTGGGAGATGGCGTTAAGGGAGATGCCACCACCGTGGGAGATGCCACCACCATGGGAGATGCCACCGCCATGGGAGATGCCACAATGATGGGAGACATCATCATGAGAGATGCCACGACTGTGGGAGACGCCGTCACTGTGGGAGATGCTGTCGTGGGAGATGCCACCACCATAGGAGATGCCACCACCGTGGGAGATGCCACAACGATGGGAGATGTCATCATGAGAGATGCCACGACCGTGGGAGACGCCGTCACTGTGGGAGACGCTGTCGGGGGAGATGCCACCACCATAGGAGATGCCACCACCGTGGGAGATGCCACCACCATAGGAAATGTCATCACTGAGGGAGATGCCACCATGAAAGATGCCACCACTGTGGGAGATGATGTCACGGGGGACGCTGCCGGTATGGACGATGCCACCACAGGAGATGTCACGGCAGGAGACGCCACCGTGGCAGAAGCCACCACAGAAAAAGTCATCGTGGGAGATGCCACCATGGGAGGTGCCACCATAGGAGGTGCCACCATGGGCAAAGCCGGCGTGGAAGGTGCCACCGCAGGTCACGTCCCCACGGGTGCTGCCACCGTGGAAGAAGCCACCGCGGGGCCGCATGGTCCAGGGTGGGACGGGGCGGTTGGGGACGAGGCGAGGGGGGGTCCTCAGGCCCTGGGGGGCCGTGGCGGGAGGCGTCGGGGGGGTCCGGGGGGGTCCAGCGATGCCACCATGGTGGGACGGGGACCGGGGGCTCCGCAGGGCCGGGGGCCACCACCTGTGGGAGAGGAGGGGTGAGAGTGGGGGGGGGGGGGGGGCACCCAAGATTGGGGGTGCCTGGGCACCTGGGTCTTTGGGTGGGGGGGTCCCAGATGCCTGGGTCCCTGAAAGGGGGGGACCCCAATGCCTGGGTCCTTGGGTGGGGGGTCCCAGAAACTGGGGTCCTTGGGTGTGGGGGGTCCTGGACGCCTGGGTCCCTGAAAGGGGGGGACCCCAATGCCTGGGTCCTTGGGTGGGGGGGACCCCGACGCCTGGGTCCTTGGGTGGGGGGACCCTGATGCCTGGGTCCTTGGGTGGGGGGACCTGGACGCCTGGGTCCTTGGGTGGGGGACCCCGATGCCTGGGTCCTTGGGTGGGGGGTCCCCGGACGCCTGGGTGCTTGGGTGGGGGGACCCCGATGCCTGGGTCCTTGGGTGGGGGGTCCCGGACGCCTGGGGTCCCTGGAAGGGGGGGGACCTGGATGCCTGGGTGCTT
>CM075621.1:165463-195886 GCA_037962945.1 Sarcoramphus papa | reverse complement strand
ACATCCCTGGGGTACTTCAACAACCCTGGGGGGGGACCCCCACACCCCTAGGGGCACCCCAACGTCCCTGGGGTATCCCCCCCCCACCCCTAGGGTTACCCCCAAACCCCTGGGGTCACCTTAACACCCCCAGGGATACCCCAACATCCCCCCCACCCCAAGGATCACCCCAGAGCCCCCCTCCCACCCCCCCCAAGTGCTCAGGGACCCCCATGGGCTGGGTGCCCCTCTCCTTCGGGACACACCCCCCCACCCACCCATGGCTCCCCCCCACCCTTTTTGGGGGGGGTCCCAGCCCCCCTAAAATGGAATAAAGGTGGTTTGTTGGTTCTCGGCTGCCTGTGGGTGCTTGGGGGGGGTGGAGGGGGGGAAATGGGGGGGGGGGGGGGCTATGGGGCGGGGAGGTGGTTATGGGGGGCCGGGGGGGGGGGGGGGGGGTGTCCCCCTGTCTGCTCCCTCCCAGCACCCACAGCATCTCCCCCCCCCCCCAGCACCCACAGCATCTCTCATGGACCCAGGCGTCTAGGCTCCACCCACCACGACGGGGAGGGGGGGGCGGAGCCCCGTATGCAAATAAGCCGAGCCTCCTGGGCGGGGCATCCTCTTTCTCCTCCCCCCCCCCCCCCCCATCCCCGAACGCTCTGGGTCCCCTGTGGCCACTCGAACGCCTGGGTTCTCCCCCCCCCCCCCCCTTTTCCCTCCCCCCCTCCCCCCAAAATCTCAACTGCTCCGGGTTCCCCCACCCCCACCCCACCCTCCCTGAACGTTTGGGTCCCCCCCCAAACCCCCCCCCCCATCACCCCGGAAGCCTGGGGGTGTCCCCCCCCCCCCCCATTCATGCAGGTCTCCATCGCTTGCACCGAGCAGAGCCTGCGGAGCCGCAGCGCTGAGGAGCGGCTGGGGGGGGGGGGGGAGGAGGAGGAGGAGGAGGAGGGGGGGTGGGGGTGGGGGTGGGGGTCCCCCCCGGGGGGACCCGGATTTGGAGGGGGGAGGGGGCAGCAAAGGGGGGGGCCGCGGGGGCCACCGGGGGGGGGGGAGCGGCGGCGGCGGCACGAAAGGAAACCCCGGGATGTGCCGCCGGGCCCGGCATGAAGTACCGGTACGGGGGGGGGGGGGGTCCTGGGGGGGGGGGGGGGGGGACGGGGACGCCTGGGTCCCTTTTGGGGGGGGTACCCGGGCTCTGGGTCCCTTTGGGGGGGGCCCTGGGTCCCTTTGGGGGGGGGCACCCGGGCTCTGGGTCCCTTTGGGGGGGCCCTGGGTCCCTTTGGGGGGGGGCACCCGGGCTCTAGGTCCCTTTGGGGGGGCCCTGTGTCCCTTTGGGGGGGCACCCGGACTCCGGGTCCCTTTGGGGGGGGCACCCGGGCCCTGGGTCCCTTTTGGGGGGGGCACCCGGGTTCTAGGCCCCTTTGGGGGGGGCCCTGTGTCCCTTTGGGGGGGGCACCCGGGCCCTGGGTCCCTTTGGGGGGGGGGGTACCTGGACTCTGGGTCCCTTTGGGGGGGGCCCGTGTCCCTTTGGGGGGGGGCACCCGGGCCCTGGGTCCATTTGGGGGGGGGTACCTGGACTCTGGGTCCGTTTGGGGGGGCCCTGTGTCCCTTTGGGGGGGACACCCGGACTCCGGGTCCCTTTGGGGGGGGCCCTGTGTCCCTTTGGGGGGGGCACCCGGGCCCTGTGTCCCTTTGGGGGGGGGTACCCGGGCTCTGTGTCCCTTTGGGGGGGGGCACCCGGTCCCTGTGTCCCTTTGCGGGGGGGCACCCGGGCTCCGGGTCCCTTTGGGGGGGGTCCCTGTGTCCCTTTGGGGGGGGCACCCGGTCCCTGTGTCCCTTTGCGGGGGGGCACCCGGACTCCGGGTCCCTTTTAGGGGGGCCCTGTGTCCCTTTGGGGGGGGCACCCGGCTGCCCGGGTCCCTTTTGGGGGGGTCACCCGGGCCCTGGGTCCCTTTGGGGGGGGGGGGGGGCACCCAAGGGACCCAGGCGCCCGGGGGGGGTCCCAGATGACCTCGAGATGACCCCCCCTCCCCCCCCCCGCAGGAACCTCGGGAGATCGGGGCTGCGGGTCTCGTGCCTCGGGCTGGGTGAGGGGGGCGGGGCTTGGGGGGGGCGGGGCAATGGTGGGGGCGGGGCAAATGGGGGGCAATGGGGGTGTAATGGGGGTAATGAGGGGTGTTTGGGGGGGCAAGGGGGGGTCAATGGGGGGCATGGGGGGGCCATGGGGTCAATGGGGGTGCAATAGGGGCAATAGGGGGTCAATGGGGGGCAATGAGGTCAATGGGGGGGCAATGGGGGGCAATGGGGGGGCAATGAGGGACAAAGGGGGGTGCAAGGGGGTGTTTGGGGGGGCAATGGGGGGCAATGGGGGTGTAATGGGGGCAATGGGGGTGCAATGGGGGCAATGGGGGGCAAGGGGGTGTTTGGGGGTTCAGTGAGGGACAATGGGGATCAATGGGGGGGCAATGGGGACAATGGGGGGTGCAATGAGGGGCAATGGGGGGGCAATGGTGTCAATGGGGGGCAATGGGGGTGTTTGGGGGGGCAATGGGGGTGCAATGGGGGGCAATGAGGGGCAATGGGGGGCAATGGGGGTGTTTGGGGGGCAATGGGGGTGCAATGGGGTCAATGGGGGGCAATGAGGGGCAATGGGGGGCAATGGGGGGGCAATGAGGGGCAACGGGGGGACAAGGGGGTGTTTGGGGGGTGCAATGAGGGTCAATGGGGTCAATGGGGGGCAATGGGGGGTGTTTGGGGGTGCAATGAGGGGCAATGGGGGTGCAATGGGGTCAGTGGGGGCAGTGGGGGGCAATGAGGGTCAATGGGGTCAATGGGGGGCAAGGGGGTGTTTGGGGGGGCAATGGGGGCAATAGGGGGTCGGGGGGGGCATGGGGTGCAATGGGGGGCAATGGGGGGGCAATGGGGGGGCAAGGGGGTGTTTGGGGGTGCAATGGGGGGGCAATGGGGTCAACGGGGGTGCAATAGGGGCAATAGGGGGTCAATGGGGGGCAATGAGGTCAATGGGGGTGCAATGGGGGTGTTTGGGGGGGCAATGAGGGGCAATGGGGGTGCAATGGGGGGCATGGGGGTGCAATGGGGGCAATAGGGGGTCAATGGGGGGCATGGGGGGCAATGAGGTCAATGGGGGTGCAACGGGGGGGCAAGGGGGGCAATGGGGGGCATGGGGTGCAATGAGGGGCAATGGGGGGGCAATGAGGGGCAATAGGGTCAATGGGGGGCAAGGGGGTGTTTGGGGGGGCAATGGGGGCAATAGGGGGTCAGTGGGGGCATGGGGTGCAATGGGGGGCAATGAGGTCAATGGGGATCAATGGGGGCAATGGGGGTGCAATGGGGGGCAAGGGGGGGGCAATGGGGGTGTTTGGGGGGCAATGGGGGGGCAATGAGGGGCAATGGGGTCCATGGGGGCAAGGGGGTGTTGGGGGGGGCGCAATGAGGGACAATGGGGGGCAATGAGGTCAATGGGGATCAATGGGGGCAATGGGGGTGCAATGGGGGGCAATGGGGGGGCAAGGGGGTGTTTGGGGGGGCAATGGAGGGCATGGGGGTGCAATGAGAAGCAATGGGGGGGCAATGGAGTCAGTGGGGGGCAATAGGGGGGCAATAGGGGGGCAATGGGGGGCAATGGGGGGGCAATGAGGGACAAAGGGGGGTGCAAGGGGGGTGTTTGGGGGGGCAATGGGGGACAATGGGGGTATGGGGGGGCAATGGGGGGCAATGGGGGTGTAATGGGGTCGTTGGGGGGTGTTTGGGGGGGCAATGGGGGCAATAGGGGGTCAATGGGGGGCATGGGGTGCAATGGGGGGGCAATGAGGGACAAAGGGGGGTGCAAGGGGGTGTTTGGGGGGGCAATGGGGGGCATGGGGGGCAATGGGGGTGTAACGGGGTCATTGGGGGGTGTTTGGGGGGGCAATGGGGGTCAAAGGGGTCATTGGGGGGTGTTTGGGGGGGCAATGGGGGGCAATGGGGGTCAATGGGGTCATTGGGGGGTGTTTGGGGGGGCAATGGGGAGCAATGGGGGTCAATGGGGTCATTGGGGGGTGTTTGGGGGGGCAATGGGGGTCAATGGGGTCATTGGGGGTGTTTGGGGGGCAATGGGGGGCAATGGGGGTCAATGGGGTCATTGGGGGGTGTTTGGGGGGGCAATGGGGGGCAACGGGGGTGCATGGGGGGGTATTTGGGGGGGTCACCCACGGCTCCAGCTGGGTTTCACCCCCAGGCGTCCGGGGGACGTTCGGGGCCGGGATCTCCGATGAGGTGAGGTCCCCGCCCCCTCCCCCCACCATTCCCTTTCCCCCCTCCCCCCTCCCCCTCCCCCCACCTCGGGGTGCCCCTCCCCCCACCCCAGAGTGCCCCTCCCCCCCTTCCCCCCCCCCCAGGCAGCCGAGGGGGTGCTGAGCGCGGCCTACGAAAGCGGGGTGACCCTCTTCGACGCCGCCGAGGCCTCGGGCAGGTAAAGCCAAGGGGGGGGGGGGGGACCCCAAAACCTCCCTGCCCCCTCCCCCCACCCCCCACCCCTCCCCCCAGGGACCCAGGCATCCGGGGGACACCCCACCCCCCCACCCCCTCCAAGGGACCCAAGCACCCAAGGGACCTCAAAACCCCCCTCCCCCCACCACCACCCCTCCCCCAGGGGACTCAGGTAACTGGGGGGGACCCCAAAACCCCCCACCCCTCCCCCCAGGGACCCTGGCATCCAGGGGACACCCCCACCCCCCCCACCCCCTCCAAGGGACCCCAGCACCCAAGGGACCTCAAAACCCCCCTCCCCCCCCCCCCCCCCAGGTGACTCAGGTAACTGGGGGGGACCCCAAAACCCCCCACCCCTCCCCCACCCCTCCCCCCAAGGACCCAGGCATCTGGGGGACACCCATCCCCTCCCCCCCCCTCCAAGGGACCCCAGCACCCAAGGGACCCCAAAACCCCCCCTCCCCCCCCCCCCACCCCTCCCCCAGGGGACTCAGGTAACTGGGGGGGACCCCAAAACCTCCCTCCCCCCTCCCCCCACCCCACCCCTCCCCCCAGGGACCCAGGCATCCGGGGGACACCCCCACCCCCACCCCCTCCAAGGGACCCAAGCACCCAAGGGACCCCAAAACCCCCCTCCTCCCCCCCCCCACCCCTCCCCCAGGGGACTCAGGTAACTGGGGGGGACCCCAAAACCCTCCACCCCTCCCCCCACCCCTCCCCCATTGCTGCCCCTCCCCCCACAGGGCGGAGAAGATGCTGGGAAACATCCTCAGGAGCAAAGGCTGGAGGTGGGGGGAGGGGCGGGGGGGGGAGGGGGGGGTCCTGGGTGGGGGGGCAGGGGGATGTTGGGGTGCCCCTGGAAGGAATTGTTGGGTGCTGGGGGTGGCTTTTTGGGGGGGGGGGGGAGGGGAACCTTTGGGTGCTGGGGGGGGGGGGGATGCTGAAGGGTGGGGGTGGGGGAGCACCCTGGGGGGCAAGGGGGGTGGGGGGGTGTTTGGTGGGGGCTGGGGGTGCTGGGGGGCACCCTGGGGTGCTGGGGGAGGGGGGGAGTGGGTGGGTGGGTGCTGGGGTGGAGCCCATGGGTGCTTGGGAGGGGCTGGGTGGGTGCCGGGGGAGCAAGGGGGGGGGTCCTGGTGTGTCCCAGGGGTGCTGGGGGGCACCCTGGGGTGCTGGGGAGGGGGGGAGTGGGTGGGTGGGTGCTGGGGGGGAGCCCATGGGACTGGGGGGGTGTCCCCTGAGTGCTAGGGAGGGGCTGGGGGTGCTGGGGGGCACCTCAGGGTGCTGGGGGGAGCAAGGGGGTGGGGGGGCCCTGGTGTGTCCCAGGGGTGCTGGGGGGCACCCTGGGGTGCTGGGGGGGGTGGGGGTGGGAGTCGCTGGGTGGGTGCTGGGGGGGGTTGGAGGGGTGGGAGTCGCTGGGTGGGTGCTGCGGGCACCCTGGGGTGCTGGGGGGGGTGGGAGTCACTGGGTGGGTGCTGGGGGGCACCCTGGGGTGCTGGGAGGGGGGTAAGGGGGGGAGTGGGTGGGTGAGTGCTGGGGGGGAGCCCATGGGTGCTTGGGAGGGGCTGGGGGTGCTGGGGGGCACCTCAGGGTGCTGGGGGGAGCTGGGGGGGGACCCTGGTGTGTCCCAGGGGTGCTGGGGGGCACCCTGGGGTGCTGGGGGGAATGGGGGGGTGGGAGTCTCTGGGTGGGTGCTGGGGGGGGTGGTGGTGGAGGTGGGAGTCGCTGGGTGGGTGCTGGGGGCACCCTGGGGTGCTGGGGGGCAGCCATGGGGTGCTGACCCCCCCCCCCCCCCAGACGCTCCAGTTACGTCGTCACCACGAGGGTCTTCTGGGGGGGGCAGTGAGTACCCACAATGCTTTGGGGCGGGCTGTGGGGCAGGGGGGGGGCTATGGGGCGGGGAGGCTATGGGGCACAAGAGGGAGATGTAGGGTGGGGGGAAGCTATGGGGCAGGAGGGGGGCTATGGGGCAGGAGGGGGAGGTGTGGGGCAGGAGGGGGGCTATGGGGCAGGTGGGGGGCTATGGGGCAGGTGGGGGGAGCTGTGGGGCAGGAGGGGGGCTGTGGGGCAGATGGGGGTCGGTGTGGGGCAGATGGGGGTCAGTGTGGGGCAGATGTGGGTCAGTGTGGGGCATATGGCAGTCAGTGTGGGGCAGATGGGGGTCGGTGTGGGGCAGCCGTGGGGTGACACCATCTCTGCCCCCCAAGGGCCGACCGGGGGGCTCTCGCGGAAGCACGTCCTGGAGGGTGAGTTGGGGGGCTGGAGGGGGCGAAGTGTGGGGCAGGGGGCGCGTGGGGCTGGGGCGTGGGTTGTTGGGGGGCAGAGGGGGACGTGTGGGACAGGGGTTGCGCTGTGGGGTGGGAGGGATCTGTGGGGCAAGGGGGGATGTGGGGCGGTGCCATGGGGCAGGGGATGCCGTGGGGCGGTGCCGTGGGGCAGGGGATGCCATGGGGCGGGGCGTGCTGTGGGGCGGGGCATGCCATGGGGCGGTGCCATGGGGCAGGGGATGCCGTGGGGAGTGCTGTGGGGTGGTGCCGTGGGGCAGGGGATGCCGTGGGGCGTGCCGTGGGGCGGTGCCGTGGGGCAGGGGATGCCGTGGGGCGGGGTGGTGCCGTGGGGCGGTGCCATGGGGCGGTGCCGTGGGGCAGGGGATGCCATGGGGCGTGCCGTGGGGTGGTGCCGTGGGGCGGGGCGTGCCATGGGGCGGTGCCGTGGGGCAGGGGATGCCGTGGGGCATGCTGTGGGGCGTGCCGTGGGGCAGCGGGCCTGTCCGTGTCCGTGGGTCCCCAGGCCTCCGTGGGTCCCTCCAGCGGCTCCAGCTCGACTACGTTGACGTCGTCTTCGCTGGGCCCCGCCCCCGGCCCGCCCACACCGAAGGTAAGGCCCCACCCACTGCCCCACCCACCCCACTGCCACTAAGCCCCGCCCCCACCCACGCTGGGCCCTGCCCCCTTCCCTCCAGGCCACGCCCCTCCCCGCAGGCCCCTCCTCGCTCAGTCTCTTCCCGCCCCGTGAGGACCCTGTGTGTAGGCCCCGCCCTTCCCCCCGCCCCTGCCTGCCCATAGGCTCCGCCCACGGGTAACGCCCCACCCCGTGGGAACCCATTCGGCCCCTCCCACCCTCCCTGTCCCTGCTGGTCCTAAAGCCCCTTGCAGGCCCCGCCCCCTTCCCGCAGGCCCCGCCCCCTTCCCGCAGGCCCCGCCCCCTCACGTGTCTCTGCTTCGCCCCACAGGGCTCGACCCGACCCTGCGCCTCCTGCGGCTGGAAGGTACCGGGGGGGGGGCCCACCCATGGGACCCCCATAGCACCCATGGACACCCCAACACCCATGGACCTCCCCCAGACCCCCATAGCACCCCCCATCCCCTATGGCACCCATAGACACCCCCCCTAGGCCTCCCGTGGCACCCATAGACACCCCCCCCCATTCCCTATGGCACCCATGGACCCTCCCAGACCCCCCAAAGCACCCATGGACACCCCACAACCCCACCACCACCCATGGACCCCCCCCAGAACCCCCATAGCACCCTGAGACCCCCCCATAGCACCCATAGCTCCCCCCATCCCCTATGGCACCCATGGACCCCCCCCCCAGAACCCCCATAGCACCCTGAGACCCCCCCCATAGCACCCATAGCTCCCCCCATCCCCTATAGCACCCATGGACCCCCCCCAGAACCCCCAGAGCACCCCCAGACCCCCCCATAGCACCCATGCCCCCCCCAGTTCCCTGTAGCACCCATGGACCCCCCAGAGCACCCATGCCCCCCCCCTCAGTTCCCTGTAGCACCCATGGACCCCCCATAGCACCCATGCCCCCCCCCCAGTTCCCTGTAGCACCCATGGGCCCCCCCATAGCACCCATGCCCCCCCCCCAGTACCCTGTAGCACCCATGGGCCCCCCATAGCACCCCCAGACCCCCCCATAGCACCCATGCCCCCCCCCCAGTTCCCTGTAGCACCCATGGGCCCCCCATAGCACCCCCAGACCCCCTCATAGCACCCATGCCCCCCCCAGTTCCCCGTAGCACCCATGGACCCCCCATAGCACCCCCAGAGCACCCATGGGCCCTCCTGTCCCCCCCCCCCCCATATCCCTCCCCTCTCCCCTCGCTTCCTCCGGCCCTCAGTAGGGCCCAGAGTGAACGCCCCGGGTCCCCTGTCGCTCGCAGAGCTGGTGCGCGCCATGAGTGATGTCATCGACCGGGGGCTGGCGCTGTACTGGGGGACGGCGGGGGGGGCGCCCGGTGACGTCATGGTGGGGACACGGGGGGGATGGGGTGGACACGGGGGGGTGACGTGGGGACACGGGGGGGGACACGGGTGGGTGTGATATGGGGGGACATGGGGGGCGACACGGGGGGGATGGGGGGGGACATGGGGGGACACAGGGGAGGACTTGGGGGGGTGACATGGGGACATGGGGGGGACATGGGGACACAGGGGGGGACGCGGGGGGGTGTGATGTGGGGACATGGGGGGGACATGGGGGGGGGACATGGGAGGATGGGGGGGGACATGGGGACACGTGGGGGGACACGGGGGGGGGGACCCAGGGGGGGACATGGGGGAACACAGGGGAGGACTTGGGGGGGGACATGGGGGGGGACATGGGGGGGACCCGGGGGGACACAAGGGGGGTGATGTGGGGGGACTTGGGGGGGACACGGGGGGGGGATGGGGGGGGACAAGCGGGGGGGGGACATGGGGGGACACAGGGGAGGACGCAGGGGGTGACATGGGGACATGGGGGGGACACGGGGTGACATGGAGAGGATGTGGGGGGGGACAACACAAGGGGGGGACATGGGGGGGGATGTGGGGGGGCACAGGGGGGTGACGTGGGGGGGGGGGGATGACACCCCCTGACGTCATGGTGGGGTTGGGGAGGGGGGGACATGGGGGGGGGGGGACAGGGGACACGGGGGGGGGACACAAGGGGGGACGCATGGGGGGACATGGGGGGGGACAAGGGGGACATGGGGGGACGGGGGGGGACATGGGGGTGACAAGGGGGGGGACAGGGGGGGACAGGTCTGTGCCCCCCCCCCCCCAGGACGCCTACGCGGTGGCCCGTCAGTTCAACCTGGTGGCCCCCGTGTGCCAGTGGGCGGAGCTTCCGCCGGAGCCCCGCCTCTTCCGGCAGATCGGTGCGGGGAGGGGGCGGGGCTATGGGGGGGCACCTATGGTGGGGGAGGGGTGGGGGCACCCATGGGGCGGGGCTTATAGGGGGGTCTATGGGGTGGGGGCAGGCATGGGGTGGGGCCTATGGGGGGGCACCCATGGGGGCGGGGTTTATGGGGGGTCTATGGGGTGGGGGCACCCATGGGGCGGGGCCTATAGGGGGGTCTATGGGGTGGGGGCACCCATGGGGGGTCTCATGGGGGGGGTCTATGGGGTGGGGGCACCCATGGGGCGGGGCCTATAGGGGGGTCTATGGGGTGGGGGCACCCATGGGGCGGGGCTTATAGGGGGGTCTATGGGGTGGGGGCACCTATGGGAGGGGCCTATGGGGGGGTCTATGGGGTGGGGGCACCCATGGGGCGGGGCCTATAGGGGGGTCTATGGGGTGGGGGCACCCATGGGGGGTCTCATGGGGGGGGTCTATGGGGTGGGGGCACCCATGGGGCGGGGCCTATAGGGGGGTCTATGGGGTGGGGGCACCCATGGGGGGTCTCATGGGGGGGGTCTATGGGGTGGGGGCACCCATGGGGCGGGGCCTATAGGGGGGTCTATGGGGTGGGGGCACCCATGTGGGTCTAGGGGGGGTCTATGGGGTGGGGGCACCCATGGGGGTCCAGGCCACAGAGCGCTGTGTGGGTGGGGCAGGTCTGGGGTGCCCGTGGGGCAGTGCCGTGGGGCAGCCGTGGGTCAGGGTGGGGGGGGGTGGGGCTGGGGGGGGTGGGGCCGTGGGTCGGGGTGGGGTGGGGGTGGGGGTGCCGTGGGTCACCCCTCAGCGTCACCCAGGCCTGGGTGCCGTCACTTGGTCCCCGGTGGCCCCCGGCCCCACGCCGGACGAGGAGCCGCTGCCCCACGGCCGCCCCACGGGCAAGGTATGTGCCCCCCCCCCCACTGCCCCACGGCTGCCCCACGGCTGCCCCACAGCATCCCCACCCCCATGCCCCACGTCCCCCTGGTGTCCCCATGTCCCCTCAATGTCCCCATGTCCCCCGGTGTCCCTTGGTGTCCCCATGTCCCCCCAGTGACCCCCAGTGTCCCCATGTCCCCTGGTGTCCCCCATCCTCCCAGTGTCCCCCAGTGTCCCCCAGTGTCCCCAATGTCCCCTGGTGTCCCCCGATGTCCCCAATGTCCCCCCGGTGTCCCCATGTCCCTTGTGTCCCCTTGGTGTCCCCGTGTCCCGCAGTGTCCCTCCATGTCCCCCATGTCCCCGATGTCCCCATGTCCCCGCGGTGTCCCTCATCCCCCTGATGTCCCCATGTCCCCAATGTCCCCGGTGTCCCCCATCCTCCCAGTGTGTCCCCACGTCCCCCCAGTATCCCTATGCCCCCATGTCCCCGATGTCCCCATGTCCCCCCAGTGTCCCCCATCCCCCTGATGTCCCCATGTCCCCCAGTGTCCCCCATGCTCCCAGTGTCCCCACGTCTCCCCAGTATCCCTGTGCCCCCGTGTACCCGATGTCCCCATGTCCCCCGGTGTCCCCCATCCTCCCGGTGTCCCCACATCCTCCCAGTGTCCCCACATCCCCCCAGTGTCCCCATCCCCCGATGTCCCCAATGTCCCCATGTCCCCCACTGTCCCCCATCCTCCCAGTGTCCCCACGTCCCCCCAGTATCCGTGTGCCCCCATCTCCCCGATGTCCCCGATGTCCCCATGTCCCCCCGATGTCCCCCATCCCCCCAATGTCCCCATCCCCCCGATGTCCCCAATGTCCCCGACGATGTCCCCAGGGTGCGGGGCGCCGGCAGCCGCTGAAGGTGGGGGAGCTGCAGCCGCTGGCCCAGCGCCTGGGCTGCTCCGTGCCCCAGCTGGCCATCGGTGAGGGGACACGGGGACACGGGGGGACATGGGGGGACACGGGGGGACATGGGGGGACACGGGGGGACAAGGGACATGGGGGGACATGGGGGGAGATGGGGGGACACGGCTGGACACAGGGGACATGGGGGGACATGGGGGGAGACGGGGGACACAGGACATGGGGGGACACGGGGGGACACGGGACATGGGGGGACACAGGACATGGGGGGACACGGGGGGACATGGGGGGAGACGAGGGGACACGTGGGGACACGGGACATGGGGGAAGATGGGGGGACACGGGACACGGGGGGACACGAGGGGACACGAGGGGACACAAGGGACATGGGGGGACATGGGGGGAGACGGGACATGGGGGGACATGGGGGGACATGGGGCACAGGACACGGGGGACATGGGGGGACACAGGGGGACATGGGGACATGGGGGGAGACGGGACATGGGGGGACACGGGGGGACACAGGGGGACACGGGGGGACACGGGACATGGGGGGACATGGGGGGACATGGGGCACAGGACACGGGGGACACAGGGGGACATGGGGGGACATGGGGGGACATGGGACATGGGGGGACACGGGGACATGGGGGGAGATGGGGGACACAGGGGGACATGGGGGGAGATGGGGGGACACAGGACATGGGGGGACATGGGGGGACACGGGGGACAACAGGGGGGACATGGGGGGACATGGGGGAAGATGGGGGGACATGGGACACGGGGGGACACGGGGGGACATGGGGGACAACAGGGGGGACATGGGGGGACATGGGACACAGGGGGACAGGGGACATTGGGGGACATGGGGGGACAGGGAGGGAGATGGGGGGCACAGGGGACAAGGTGGGGACAGGAGGTGACAGTGGGTGACAGTGGGTGACGGTGACAGCGGGCTGACATGGCTGGGTGACAACGGGTGACAGCCAGGTGCCGGTGTCCCCAGCGTGGCGCGTGTGTGCCGAGGGGGCGGGGGGGGTGACATGGGGTGACAGTGGGTGACATTGGGTGCTGGTGTCCCCCAGGGTGGTGCCTGCGGGCCGAGGGGGTGACAGCGGGGTGACAGGGGGTGACGGGGGGTGACATAGGGTGTCAGTGGGTGACAGCGGGGTGATGGCATGACAGCGCAGTGACAGGAGGGTGACACAGGGTGACGTTGGGTGACAGTGGGGTGCCAGGGGGGTGACAGCAGGGGCTGGTGGCCACATGCATGCTGAGGGGACGGGGACGGGGTGACAGTGGGTGACAGTGGGTGCCATGGCATGGCAGGGGGTGACATTGGGTGCTGGTGGGTGACATGGGTGGGGGTGTCCCCAGCCCGGTCCCTGCGTGCCGGGGGGACGGGGGTCACAGTGGGTGCCAGTGGGTGCCATGGTGTGACAGTAGGGTGGCAGGGGGTGACACGGGGTGCCATTGGGTGCTGGTGGGTGACATGGGTGGGGGTGTCCCCAGCCTGGTCCCTGCGTGACGGGGGACAGGGGGTCACAGTGGGTGCCAGTGGGTGCCATGGTGTGACAGTAGGGTGGCAGGGGGTGACACAGGGTGCCATTGGGTGCTGGTGGGTGACATGGGTGGGGGTGTCCCCAGCCTGGTCCCTGCGTGCCGGGGGGACGGGGGGGGTCACAGTGGGTGCCAGTGGGTGCCATGGTGTGACAGTAGGGTGGCAGGGGGTGCCATGGGGTGCCATTGGGTGCCAGTGGGTGACGTGGGTGACATGGGTGGGGGTGTCCCCAGCCTGGTCCCTGCGTGCTGGGGGGACAGGGTGTCACAGTGGGTGCCAGTGGGTGCCATGACGTGACAGTAGGGTGGCAGGGGGTGACATGAGGTGCCATTGGGTGCTGGTGGGTGATGCGGGTGACATGGGTGGGGGTGTCCCCAGCCTGGTCCCTGCGTGCCAGGGGGATGGGGTGTCACAGTGGGTGCCAGTGGGTGCCATGGCATGACAGTAGGGTGGCAGGGGGTGACACGGGGTGCCATTGGGTGCTGGTGGGTGACACAGGTGGCGGTGTCCCCAGCCCGGTCCCTGCGTGCCGGGGGGACAGGGGGTCACAGTGGGTGCCAGTGGGTGCCATGGAGTGACAGTAGGGTGGCAGGGGGTGACATGGGGTGACATTGGGTGCCAGTGGGTGACGTGGGTGGGGGTGTCCCCAGCCTGGTCCCTGTGTGCCGGGGGGATGGGGGACGGTGGAGGGGGGGGTGTCACAGTAGGGTGCCAGTGGGTGCCATGGCGTGACAGCAGGGTGGCAGGGGGTGCCATGGGGTGACATTGGGTGCCAGTGGGTGACGTGGGTGACATGGGTGGGGGTGTCCCCAGCCCAGTCCCTGCGTGCCGGGGGGACAGGGGGTCACAGTAGGGTGCCAGTGGGTGCCATGGCATGACAGCAGGGTGGCAGGGGGTGCCACGGGGTGCCATTGGGTGCCGGTGGGTGACGTGGGTGACACGGGTGGGGGTGTCCCCAGCCTGGTCCCTGCGGGTCGAGGGTGTCAGCTCCGTCCTGGTGGGAGCCGCGAGCCCCCGGCTGCTGCGGGAGCAGCTCCGCGCCCTGCAGGTGAGGGGGGGGGGGGGTGTGGGGGTCCCCCAGATGCCTGGGTGCCCCCCGGGGTTTTGGGGTCCCCCCCCCGGACACCTGAGTCCCCTCCCAGGGTATTGGGGTCCCCCCCAGATTCCTGGGTCCCCCCCTGGATGCCTGGGTCCCCCCCTGGATGCCTGGGTGCCCTGCTGGGGTTTTGGGGTCCCCCCCGGATGCCTGGGTCCCCCCCTGGATGCCTGGGTCCCCCCCCGGGGTTTTGGGGTCCCCCCCAGATTCCTGGGTCCCCCCCGGACGCCTGGGTGCCCCCTGGATGCCTGGGTCCCCTCCCAGGGTATTGGGGTCCCCCCCAGATGCCTGGGTGCCCCCCGGGGTTTTGGGGTCCCCCCCGGATTCCTGGGTCCCCTGCCGGGGTTTCGGGGTCCCCCCCGGACACCTGGGTCCCCCCTGGATGCCTGGGTGCCCCCCCGGGGTTTTGGGGTCCCCCCCGGATTCCTGGGTCCCCTGCCGGGGTTTCGGGGTCCCCCCCGGACACCTGGGTCCCCCCTGGATGCCTGGGTGCCCCCCAGATGCCTGGGTGCCCCCCCGGGTTTCGGGGTCCCCCCCGATTCCTGGCTCCCCCCCCGCAGGTGCTGCCCCAGCTCAGCCCCGCGGCGCTGCAGGAGCTCGAGACCCTCCTGGGGGAGGTGGCCCCGCCCTAGGCCCCACCCCTCGCCTCCCATTGGCTGTCTCCTGCATGAACCCCGCCCCCCTGTTTCAGCCGCCTCCAGGTGCCGCCTCTCACCCCGCCCCTTTGTGGGTAGGAGGGCGGGGCCCCGCCTTACCCTTTCCCTTCTCATTGGTTGTTTGAGGGGGCGGAGCCCGTGGGTATAGCCCCGCCCACCCCCACCCTTCCCACAATGCCTTGCACCCCAGTGAAGGGGAGGAGCCATGTTAATCGAGAGCAATAATACCGCCCCCCCCGCCAGGGGGTGGGGCCTTTTAAGCACAAACCCCGCCCTTCTTTGACCATCCCCCCAATCGCAGCGCTTCCAGAGGGGGCGGGGCCCCACCTTGCCCCGCCCCCTCCCCCTTAAAGGTGGGGCAATAAAGTGGCTTGTCCCACGTGGGGTGTGGGGCTGCGGCCTCGTGTTTGGGGGGGGGGGGCGGCGGCTGGGATTTGGGGGGCTGGGGGGGCACTGCATTTTGGGGGGGGCTGAGGGGTCAGAGGGTGGGATTTGGGGGGGCTGAGGGGTGGGGGCTGAATTTTGGGGGGTCTGTGGGTGGGGACTGGGATTTGGGGGGCACTGCGGGGGGGGCACTGCATTTTGGGGGGCTGAGGGGGTGGGGGCTGTATTTTGGGGGGGTCTGTGGGGTGGGGACTGGGATTGGGGGGCACTGCAGGGGGGCACTGCATTTTGGGGGGCTGAGGGGTGGGGGCTGTATTTTGGGGGGTCTGTGGGGTGGGGACTGGGATTGGGGGGGCACTGCGGGGGGGGGCACTGCATTTTGGGGGGCTGAGGGGTGGGGGCTGAATTTTGGGGGGCTGGGGGCTGTATTTTGGGGGGGTCTGTGGGGTGGAGACTGGGATTTGGGGGGCACTGCGGGGGGGGGCACTGCATTTTGGGGGGGCTGAGGGGTGGGGGCTGAATTTTGGGGGGGCGCTGGGATTTGGGGGGCTGGGGGGGCACTGCATTTTGGGGGGGCTGAGGGGTCGGAGGAGTGGGATTTGGGGGGGCTGAGGGGTGGGGGCTGTATTTTGGGGGGGTCTGTGGGGTGGGGACTGGGATTTGGGGGGGCACTGCGGGGGGGCACTGCATTTTGGGGGGGCTTGGGGGTGGGGGCTGTATTTTGGGGGGGCCAGTGGGGTGGGGACTGGGATTGGGGGGGGCACTGTGGGGGAGGCACTGCATTTTGGGGGGCTTGGGGGGGTCTGGGATTTGGGGGGGGCTGGGGGGAGGGGACTGGGGGGAGTTGGCTGTATTTTGGGGGGGTCTGTGGGGTGGGGACGGATTTGGGGGAGCACTGCGGGGGGGGCACTGCATTTTGGGGGGCTTGGGGGGGTCTGGGATTTGGGGGGGGGCTGAGGGGAGGGGGCTGAATTTTGGGGGGCTGGGGGCTGTATTTTGGGGGGGGCTGGGGGGTGGGGACTGGGATTGGGGGGACCTGGGGGGGGGGCTGGGGGGTGGGGGCTGTATCTTGGGGGGCTCTTGGGTGAGGGGCTACATTTGGGGGGGGGGGGCTGCATTTGGGCGGGTGGGGGCTGAGATTTGGGGGGGCTGAGATTTGGGGGGGCTGGGGGGTGGGGGCTGTATCTTGGGGGGGCGGGGGGAAGGGGCTGCATTTGAGAGGGTGGGGGCTGAGATTTGGGGGGGGGGGCTGAATTTTGGGGGGGCTGGGGGGGAGGGGCTGCATTTCAGCCAATGTCAGCATTTCCTAAATTCCCGGAATCCAATGTCAGCATTTCCTAGCCTTTTTTCCTGGCCTTAGATTGACTTTTATATGGACTTTTATATTGTCTTATATTGACTTTTATATTGTCTTATATTGACTTTTTTATTGACTTTTATATTGACTATATTGACTTTTATATTGTCTTATATTGAATTTATTGACTTTTATATTGACTTTTATATTGACTTTTATATTGACTTTTATATTGACTTTTATATTGACTTTTACTGACTTTTATATTGAATTTATTGACTTCTATTGACTTTTATATTGTCTTATATTGACTTTTATATTGAATTTATTGACTGCTATTGACTTTTTTATTGACTTTTATATTGTCTTATATTGACTTTTTAATTGAATTTGTTGACTTTTATGTTGACTTTTATGTTGACTTTTATGTTGACTTTTATGTTGACTTTTATGTTGACTTTTATGTTGACTTTTATGTTGACTTTTATATTAAATTTATTGACTTATATTGACTTTTTTATTGACTTATATTGACTTTTTTATTGACTTATATTGACTTTTTAATTGACTCTTTTATATTGTCTTATATTGACTTTTATATTGTCTTATATTGACTTTTTAATTGACTTTTTTATATTGTCTTATATTGACTTTTATATTGTCTTATATTGACTTTTTTATTGACTTTTATATTGACTATATTGACTTTTATATTGACTATATTGACTTTTATATTGTCTTATATTGAATTTATTGACTTTTATATTGAATTTTTAATTGACTTTTATATTGAATTTTTAATTGACTTTTATATTGTCTTATATTGACTTTTTTATTGACTTTTTTATTGACTTATATTGAATTTATTGACTTTTATATTGTCTTATATTGAATTTATTGACTTTTTTATTGACTTTTTAATTGACTTTTATTGAATTGTATCACCTTACACCGCCTGACATCGCCGCCTTACGCCGTCCTTCCTGCGGCCTTTCCCTAACGAAACCGGCCGTAAGGGAAGGGGGGGGGGGGGGGGGTTTATCGGGGGGGCCCCTCGCGACAGGGGGCGGGGACGGCTTTGAACCCCCCGAGGGGAGGTTCAGATCAGAGCTCCGGAAGGGATTCCTTACTGGGAGAGCGGGGAGGCACTGGGAGAGGTCGCCCGGAGAGGTGGGAGATGATGCCCCGTCGCTGGAAACACTCAAGGTCAAGTTGGATGGGGCTCGGAGCAACCTGATTGGTTGAAGCTGTCCCCGCCCATGGCAGGGCGGGGTGGGGCTAGATGACCTTCAAAGGTCCCTGCCGACCCCAAACCGGTCTATGAGTCTAGGATTGGACGTGTTCAAGGTCAAGTTGGACGGGGCTGGGAGCCACCTTACCTACTGGAAGATGTCCCTGCCCATGGCAGGGCGGGGTGGGGCTGGGTGACCTTCAAAGGTCCCTGCCGACCCCAAACCACGCGATGAGGCCACGATTGGAAGCGTTCAAGGTCAAGTTGGACGGGGCTCGGAGCAACCTGATGTGGTTGAAGATGTCCCTGCCCATGGCAAGGTGGGGTTGGACTGGGTGACCTTCAAAGGTCCCTGCCGACCTCAAACCATGCGATGAGGCCACGATTGGAAGCGTTCAAGGTCAAGTTGGACGGGGCTGGGAGCAACCTGATGTGGTTGAAGGACTGGATGACCTTCAAAGGTCCCTTCCGACCAGTGATCTATGACTCTCTGAAGGTTCTGGGGAGCGAGCCACCGACGTTCGTGGCAACTGGGGTTAAAAAGAAGGATTTTCCGCAACGTGGGACGGCCGAGCGCATCCCGCCGGGCTGATATCCGCCAGAGCACGCCCTTTCCAGGCGTGCCGTCCGCTCGTTCGAGGAGAACGCACGGGATTACGGAGCTGAGACGGCATGGGCGTGCGTTAGCCGGACACGGAGCAAGGAGCCGGTGGCAGCCCCGTCACCGAGAGCAGCAGGTCGGTGAGTGCCACGTCACCACGATCAGCGGCGGCCCGTGTCACAATGGGCAGCAGGTCAGCGGTGCGTCACAGCGAGCAGCAGTGTCGGCGGTGGCCGTGTCACAATGGGCAGCAGGTCAGCGGTGCGTCGCGGCGAGCAGCAGCGTCGGCGGTGGCCGTGTCACCACGGCATCACAATGGGTCTGTGACACGGCCACGCAGGGGTATAAAAGGCGGCCGCGGAGCCGTGGGTCCCGCACCCTGGCCGAGCGTCCGTAGGACGAACGCAGGGATGAGCTCCTCCGCAGCTCTCGCCGCTACGGAGCGACCCGCTAGCCCGAGGTGGGCCAAGATGGAATTCTGGGATGGGATGGAGCACGCCTTCATGATGCCCAGCGTCACCGCCGAAGGTACAGGCGTCCCCAGCCGCCGCAGGAACCTTGCGGTGACCCAACGGGCGTTGGCGCCGGCGAGACTCGGCACCGCGGCCGCCTCAGGGCTGTCTCCATCCGGGGCCTGGGGACGGTGACGACTCTTCGCATCTGCCGCCGCACCACGGCGGAGGGGTTGCGGGAGGGTTGAGAGCCGGCGGACACGGAGCGTGACCTGGTTTTTCCATTCCTTGCCAGAACGAACAGCCGTCTGGGACGCGGTGGCCGGCTACGTCCAACAACAGCTCCTGCTGCGCAAGGTAGTTCCAACGCCCGCCTCCTCCTTGTCCGCCCGGCGGGGTGGGGAGGCCCCACGGCCCCCCGGGGGCACGGCCTGCGGTTACTCTTCCCCTCCTCAGAAAGCAGGGAAGCCCCCCCCCAAAAAAACCCCCCACCGAGGGACGAAGAGGGCTCGTGCGCCGCGGTGTCGCCTGCGGTAGGTGGTATCGTACCCCAGGGTCGATGCCGGTCGCTGGAAAACCCCTGGATGCCCTCCGGCTGCTTCTGCCGTGATTCCAGCGCTGCTTTTTTTTTTTTTTTGGAAGGGGGGGAAGGATTCGGCATCTCCTCCTCAAACCTCTCCCCGTTGCCTCTCCCCGCGGCTCGTGCCTCGGTGAGCGGGCAGGATCCGGTCCGAAGAACCATCCCCGCTCAGGGTCACCTTCAGCTCCTCCCTCCGGCCAGTCCTCACCCTTCGGCCCTTCTTTTCTCTTCCGCTCGCAGGGAGTGCGAATTCCCACCCTCGGCTCCTTCGACGCCGTCCCCAAACGGATCCAGGCTGGAGATGAAGCCGTGATTATCCGGAGGCCCGTGTTTCGCCTGGCTAGGAATCTCGTAGTCGTCCACAACTTGACGGACGACAAAGCCTACCTGCCCGGTAAGATGGCAGATCCTTTCTCGGGGGGGGGTTGAGATGCTTCTCTAAAGCAACTCCCCCTCTCCAGCGCAGCTCCCAAAATGGTGGGTTTTTAATTTTTCCGGGCGATGCAATGATTACAACACGCAGCCCACGGGAAACGCCTGCGGCAAGGCCGCTGCCTGAGCGTCTCCATCCCTCCCGTCTCGTTTTTCCAGGCAACAAAGAGCTGGAGCCCCTCAAATATTCCAAGGTGGCCGCGGCCGCCTCGGTGTCCCGACGGAAAGCGGAGGGTTGCATCCAAGGCACCACGTCCCTCCTCTCTCACTGCCTGGGGAAGGGGGAGAACGTGGCCCTCGTCCTGCGGGACGTGGGGGTGCTGCTCATCGAAGGCAGGAAGGTGCAAATGAAGTTCTACTACGATTTCCTGGAGACGTTGTCCGGGAAGGAGAACTTGGAAAAAGCTGTTTTCAAGGTGAGCGGCGCGGTTTCTCCGCGGCGCGGGCAGTCCCACGGCGGTACGCCGGCACTGCTTGCACGTGGCCCGTCAGGACACGGCCAGCCAGTCGGTCCACGCAAGAGTTACGGTCTTACCAGCTCTTGCTGCGTCGACCGCCTCTGATATTGAGGGCCTCGGCCACGCTGAGGACGTCCCGCCATCTTTGGGCTCCTCTTTCATTGAGTGCCTCAGCCACGCTGAGGACGTCCCACCATCTTTGGGCTCCTCCGACATCGAGGGCCTCAGCCACGCTGAGGACGGCCCGCCATCTTCGGGCTCCTCCGACATCGACTGCCTCAGCCACGCTGAGGACGTCCCGCCATCTTTGGCCTCCTCCGACATCGACTGCCTCAGCCACGCTGAGGACGGCCCTCCATCTTCGTGCTCCTCCAACATCGAGTGCCTCAGCCACGCTGAGGACGTCCCGCCATCTTCGTGCTCCTCCAACATCGAGTGCCTCAGCCACGCTGAGGACGTCCCGCCATCTTCGTGCTCCTCCAACATCGAGTGCCTCAGCCACGCTGAGGACGTCCCGCCATCTTTGGCCTCCTCCGACATCGAGGGCCTCAGCCACGCTGAGGACGTCCCGCCATCTTTGGGCTCCTCTTTCATTGAGTGCCTCAGCCACGCTGAGGACGTCCCGCCATCTTTGGGCTCCTCTTTCATTGAGTGCCTCGGCCACGCTGAGGACGTCCCACCATCTTTGGGCTCCTCCGACATCGAGGGCCTCAGCCACGCTGAGGACGGCCCGCCATCTTCGGGCTCCTCCGACATCGACTGCCTCAGCCACGCTGAGGACGTCCCGCCATCTTTGGCCTCCTCCGACATCGACTGCCTCAGCCACGCTGAGGACGGCCCGCCATCTTCGTGCTCCTCCAACATCGAGTGCCTCAGCCACGCTGAGGACGTCCCGCCATCTTCGGGCTCCTCCGACAACGACTGCCTCAGCCACGCTGAGGACGTCCCGCCATCTTTGGGCTCCTCCGACATCGAGGGCCTCAGCCACGCTGAGGACGTCCCGCCATCTTCATGCTCCTCCATTGCAGGTCCCCCAGCTGCTGGACGTGGTGGTGTCCCGGATGACACCCGTGGCCTCACTGAGTTTCTCCGGCCGTGTCATCATCTTTCCCAAGTGAGTACGCTGGCGGCTGTAGCCGCTGTTTGCTGCTGACGCTCCAGGTAGCGTTTGCTCCTTGTGATCCCGGGTGTCCTCCCGTGGGGATGCCAGGCAGCCACTCTCGTTGACGTCCCCAGGTCATAGTCGCTCCCAGAAGGCAGACCTGACGGGAGAGACCGAGGAATTTAGGCAACACTTTCTTCCCGTGGTGGCCTGGACTTCTTTGCCGGCTGACTCCGTTTCCCATTGGGGATGGGGCATGGTAGACTTGGGAAAACGGTGGTAGACTTGGGAAAACCATCGTAGACTTGGGAAAACCATCGTAGACTTGGGAAAACAACAGCCTTTACGGCAATGCCAATTGGCAATGCGAGCAGGTGATCACGGCGAGCGGCAAGGGCTGGCGGTGCTTTGGGTCATGTCGGTGTCTTCTCCTTGTTTCCAGGTTTGAAATGGAGTGTGTGCCCAAACCGCTGCCCAGGGTTTTTCTCAGGGCCTTGAGGCAAGTCCCTGGCGAGGAGAAGCGGATGAGACGACAGGCTTTGCCACCTCTCGGACAAGGCAGGAAAAACAAAGCACCTCCCGGCTCCTTTCCGTAGCGCGGGCAATCAAATTCCGTCCTTCGACGGGGAAATCGCCGGCGTTGAGTGTCCAAAGGCTCCGACTTGCGCCAAAGCTTCGCGCCGCCTCGGCGCAGCCTTGTGTCCTAACGACTCGTTAAGCTTCACCAAAACGGAGCCCCCGGGGTGGGATGTGCCCAAGGGTACGGTGGGAGGATGGCGAGCCGAGGCTCCCTCTCCTCCCCGCCAAGAAATGGGCCCCCCCCCCCCCCAAAAAAACCTCCCTGTCACCTCCCCGGCGCCGCTCAGCTCCTTCTTCCCAAACCTGGAGCTGATGACGCAGTCGGAAAACCACATCGGAAATGGGGAAGCGGGGCAAGAGGCGGTGTCGGGGAGGGCGGCGAGGCTGCGACGGCGGCTGCGAGGGGAGCAGAAACGGCCCTCTCGGACATTTTGGGAAGAGGCCTGAGCACCCCTGCGTGTCACCGGGGCCGGCGGCGTCCCAGCGATGCTCTTCTGACGAGATCTCTCCTTTCCAGTTCCGGTGGGATCTCCTGGTTTTCCCTTTCCTGCTAATCCAAGCTTGCCGAATAGTGCGATACCACCGTTCTGGGAGATCACGGGGACGAAGAAGAGGAAGAAGTCGCGGGTCAGGTGAGGCTGGAGGCTCAGGGCTGGGGTCTGCGCGGGGTCATTTTACCCGGAGAGGTGGGAGATGCCCCGTCCCTGGCAACGTTCACGGTCAGGACGGACGCGACCTGATCTAGTTGAAGACGTCCCTGCTCATCGCGGGGAAGGTCGGACAAGATGGACCTTTAAAGGTCCCTTCCGACGTCAAACTATTCGATGAGGCTCCGACTTTCTGACCCAGCAAGAGCCCAGTCCCCAGTCCCAAAGTGGCGCTCGCTCCTGGGACCCCCTCATTTCACAGGGCTGGATCTTCTCCAGCACTTCAGGAGAGCCCCAGCGTGGCCCGGGGACAGCCGTGGGTCAACCGAGGGTCCCGGCTCAGGGGTTTTCCTCGGCTGAGCTACCCGTGGCTACGTGAAGAGGCACGTGGCTCGCGGGGGCAGGATGCGGCCCCCCCCCCCCGAAACCCCTCGCGTCCTCAGGTAGACCTCTCTTGTTGCGTCCTTCCAGGCGGCAGCCGGTGATCCCGAGGGGTCAGCCCGTGAGCGGTCAACGCCAGGGCAAACCCACGGCCAAAAACCGGGCATCAAAGCAGAGCCGAGCGCAGGCGGCAGAACCTGAGAGCTACGGCGGCGAAGGAGAAGGAGTAGTGGAGAAAATCCTCGCCGAAATCGCGATGAGGAAGGCGATGAAGGCCAAGCCCTCCCGTCCTCAGGAGGCCTCGACCTTCATAACTCCCGTAATAGCCGTATTATCGGCAACGAGCTCTGAGGCCAGCCTGCCCGAGGAGCCCGCCTACGAGGTGCTCGGACGGCCGCCACCGAGACCAAGGCGGCAAAAATAATAAAGTTCAGTTCCGGAGAAATTCGGGCCGGTGGTGGAATAACCTCGGCAGACCTTCTAGGCGTGGAATTCTGAGGCCGGTCTGCTTGAGGAGCCCCCTCGATGAACACCTCCGGTTCGATCCGACCGACGGACGAGGGGACCAGCTCAAGACGATGCCTCCCTCGGCGGGAGAGGCCCCGGCTGGAGCGATCGGGAAAGAGATGAATAAAAACCCGGAGGAGATGTTGCAAAAGAGCGTTGATGGTTTGGTTTTTTTTTTTAATCGTTCACAACCGGAACGGCGGCGGGGGGAGAAGGGCTTTTACAGTTGGGCTCTGAGATCAGCCCAGCCTGGTGGCCATCCGCGGGGACCTTCCCACCAGGACCTTTTCCGTGGCCGCTAAGGAAAGGAACCTGCTTTTCGGGCCAAGAGAAGGCAACCGGGGCACTCGGAGCGATGTGGTGAAGATCTGAACGTCCCTGGAGGGGAAAGGAGAGGATGCGAGTGCAGCTGGGGAGGCATGGAGGCCACCTGAGCTTTCACCCAGGACCGTAAGGGACCAGGGAAGGAGAGAAAGCAAGGCTGAGCCCAGCTCCGCTGGGCTGGACTGTCTGCTTGCACTTGGGATAGAGCCAGGGCTCTTTATTATCCTATTTATCTCCCGATTTATCCAATTTCCATCCTATTTGTATCTCCCCTGATGAAATCCTCCAAGTAGGTGCCCCGTTTGACCATCCCGTGGGCCGCCTGCACTGACAGAAGGTCAGTAGAAAGTTCACTTAATGGTCTTCTTACTGGTATAGCAGCGGGCTTCCCCGCCATCCCTAGGGTCTTCGCCTCCCGCCCAATACGCCACTCAGCACCCGATAAGAGCGTGGTGCGGTGTTAGGGGCTGGTCCCTCGCTCAAGGACACTCGTGGTTCCCCAAAAACCGTCTGCTTCCTCTCGCTCTGACTCGATACGGTCTCCTCCAGTTACGGAGACGCGCCACAGCGCCGTATCGTTCCTGCGGATCGGCCAGTGGAAGGGGAGCCCGTGGAACGGGCTTCGCGGTATTTCTCCGGTTGTCCCCTCGGGGTCGAGCAGATACCTGAGTTTTAATAATGAGATTCTTCCGATTTATCTGATTCACGCTCCTCGCTGAAGTTCTTGGTCGGGGTCGTCCCAAATGGCTCCGTCCCAGCCTGCGAAAAAGGGCCGACTCCTCCGTAAATCGTCAGCGATTGCATCCGCCATCCTGCCGCCGGCTGGGTGAATTCTGAAGAGAAGTCGTCGCTGCGGGGCTAACGGAAGGGGTTTCGTTAACGATCAAGCGATAAGCGATGATCAAATGATAAGCGATGATCAAATGATAAGCGACGATCAAACGATAAGCGACGATCAAACGATAAGCGACGACTGAAGGAAAATGAAATGGTAATCAAATGGCGATTAGGCAATAATCGAGCGGTAATTAAAACAGCAGTTTGACAATGATCTGCCGGTGATCTGCCGGTGATTTGAGAGCGATTTGACAGCGACTTAAATGATGACTTAAATGATGACTTACTTAAACGATGATTTAAACGATGACTTAAATGATGATTTAAACAATGATTTAAACGATGATTTAGATGATGATTTAGCTGATAATTGAGGTGGTGGTCGCTACTACTTACTACACTTCTAATAATTAACCTATAGCTGGATAGATAAACGTCGCTATCGTGCAATATAAATTCCGATCTGATATAAAACGTCGCTTACCCCGTTGCAGGTATCAAATGGCGGCTACGGGGGTCTCTCAGCCTCGAGGGGTGACCTCGGGAGGCGTCCTTGCTCAAGGGGAGATGACCGCCGTGCAGCCCGCTGCCGTACGGGAGACCTCACCGGGCTTTGGAGGGGCGGCGAGGGTTGGGTGGTAGAACAGGCGCAGAGCCCTGGCGGTGGTGGGGCGGTGAAGGGGCTACCAAGGGACGGTGGGGGCCACCAAGGGACGGTGAGGGCCACCAAGGGACGCTTTGGGCCACCAACAGCTTTCAGTCCCGGCCACTTGCGGGTGGGAGCGGTTGCTGGCTCCAGGTTGATGCCCCCCCCCCCCCGCCCCCAGATGAACCACCCTTCCTTGATGGTTTGCCGGTGTGGTAAGCCCTCACGGTTAACCGCGTCACTCAAGCACGCTGGGCCCACAAGGATCGATGGGAGCCCAGGGTTAAACCACACCAAGGGTGACGGGCCCAAGGTTGGACGGACCTCCAGGATGAACCACCCATCCTCGACGGTTTGCCGGTGTGATAAGCCCTCACGGTTGACGGCTTCAAGCGCGACGGGCCCAAGGATTGATGGGACCACCCCAAGGGTGATGGGAACCCAAGTTCCAAGGCCCCGGCCTTGACCACCCCAAGGGTGTTGGGTACCCCGGTTTCCTAGGTCCTCAGGTTAACCACCTCAAGGTGTGATGTTCTCCCGGGGTTAACCACCGCAAGGGTGAGGGGCCCAAGGTTGGATGGGTCCCCAGGGTTAACCACCACAAAGGGTGATGGGCCCCCAGGGTGATGGGCCCCTGGGATTAACCACTTCCACTTCTTGCCACCCATGGGTGAGCACCCTGGGGGTGAAGGGGCTCTGGTGTCAGCCAGGAAACTGCCATGAGCTGCTCCTGGCCCCCACGGCACCAACGTGGTGTCCTGGACAGGATCCCAGGAGGTCCCCTTGGATCATCCCAGTTGGACAGGACCCCAGGAAATCCCCTTGGATCATCCGAGTTGGACAGGACCCCAGCAGATCCCCTTGGATCATCCCAGATGAACAGGACCCCAGGAGGTCCCCTTGGATCATCCCAGTTGGACAGGACCCCAGCAGTTCCCCGTGGATCATCCCAGATGGACAGGACCCTAGGAGGTCCCCTTGGATCATCCCAGTTGGACAGGACCCCAGGAGGTCCCCTTGGATCATCCCAGTTGGACAGGACCCCAGCAGATCCCCTTGGATCATCCCAGATGGACAGGACCCCAGGAGGTCCCCGTGGATCATCCCAGTTGGAGAGGACCCCAGGAGGTCCCCTTGGATCATCCCAGATGGACAGGACCCCAGGAGGCCCCCGTGGATCATCCCAGATGGACAGGACCCCAGGAGATCCCCTTGGATCATCCCAGTTGGACACGACCCCAGGAGGTCCCTAGGATGATCCCAGTTGGACAGGACCCCAGGAGGTCCCCTTGGATCATCCCAGTTGGAGAGGACCCCAGGAGGTCCCCTTGGATCATCCCAGTTGGACAGGACCCCAGCAGGTCCCCTTGGATCATCCCAGATGGACAGGACCCCAGCAGATCCCCGTGGATCATCCCAGATGGACAGGACCCCAGCAGTTCCCCGTGGATCATCCCAGTTGGACAGGACCCCAGGAGGTCCCCTAGGATCATCCCAGTTGGACAGGACCCCAGCAGATCCCCGTGGATCATCCCAGTTGGAGAGGACCCCAGCAGATCCCCTTGGATCATCCCAGTTGGACAGGACCCCAGGAGATCCCCTTGGATCATCCCAGTTGGACAGGACCCCAGGAGGTCCCCTTGGATCATCCCAGTTGGAGAGGACCCCAGGAGGTCCCCTAGGATCATCCCAGTTGGACAGGACCCCAGGAGGTCCCCTTGGATCATCCCAGTTGGAGAGGACCCCAGGAGATCCCCTTGGATCATCCCAGTTGGACAGGACCCCAGGAGGTCCCCTTGGATCATCCCAGTTGGACAGGACCCCAGGAGATCCCCTTGGATCATCCCAGTTGGAGAGGACCCCAGGAGGTCCCCTAGGATCATCCCAGATGGACAGGACCCCAGGAGGTCCCCTTGGATCATCCCAGTTGGACAGGACCCCAGGAGATCCCCTTGGATCATCCCAGTTGGACAGGACCCCAGGAGGTCCCTAGGATGATCCCAGTTGGACAGGACCCCAGGAGGTCCCCTTGGATCATCCCACTTGGACAGGACCCCAGGAGATCCCCTTGGATCATCCCAGTTGGACAGGACCCCAGGAGATCCCCTTGGATCATCCCAGTTGGACAGGACCCCAGGAGATCCCCGTGGATCATCCCAGTTGGAGAGGACCCCAGGAGGTCCCCTTGGATCATCCCACTTGGACAGGACCCCAGGAGGTCCCCTTGGATCATCCCAGTTGGACAGGACCCCAGGAGATCCCCTTGGATCATCCCAGATGGACAGGACCCCAGGAGATCCCCTTGGATCATCCCACTTGGACAGGACCCCAGGAGATCCCCTTGGATCATCCCAGTTGGACAGGACCCCAGGAGATCCCCTTGGATCATCCCAGTTGGACAGGACCCCAGGAGATCCCCGTGGATCATCCCAGTTGGAGAGGACCCCAGGAGGTCCCCTTGGATCATCCCAGTTGGACAGGACCCCAGGAGGTCCCCTTGGATCATCCCAGTTGGACAGGACCCCAGGAGATCCCCTTGGATCATCCCAGATGGACAGGACCCCAGGAGATCCCCTTGGATCATCCCAGTTGGACAGGACCCCAGGAGGTCCCTAGGATGATCCCAGTTGGACAGGACCCCAGGAGGTCCCCTTGGATCATCCCAGTTGGAGAGGACCCCAGCAGATCCCCTAGGATCATCCCAGTTGGACAGGACCCCAGCAGATCCCCTTGGATCATCCCAGTTGGACAGGACCCCAGGAGATCCCCTTGGATCATCCCAGTCGGACAGGACCCCAGGAGGTCCCCTTGGATCATCCCAGTTGGACAGGACCCCAGCAGATCCCCTAGGATCATCCCAGTTGGACAGGACCCCAGCAGATCCCCTTGGATCATCCCAGTTGGACAGGACCCCAGGAGATCCCCTTGGATCATCCCAGTTGGACAGGACCCCAGGAGGTCCCCTTGGATCGTCCCAGTTGGACAGGACCCCAGGAGGTCCCCTTGGATCATCCCAGTTGGAAGGACCCCAGGAGGTCCCCTTGGATCATCCCAGTTGGACAGGACCCCAGCAGATCCCCTTGGATCATCCCAGATGGACAGGACCCCAGGAGGTCCCCTTGGATCATCCCAGTTGGACAGGACCCCAGGAGATCCCCTTGGATCATCCCAGTTGGACAGGACCCCAGCAGTTCCCCGTGGATCATCCCAGTTGGACAGGACCCCAGGAGATCCCCTTGGATCATCCCAGTTGGACAGGACCCCAGCAGATCCCCTAGGATCATCCCAGATGGACAGGATCACAGGAGGTCCCCTAGGATCATCCCAGTTGGAAGGACCCCAGGAGGTCCCCTTGGATCATCCCAGTTGGACAGGACCCCAGGAGGTCCCCTAGGATCATCCCAGTTGGACAGGACCCCAGGAGGTCCCCTTGGATCATCCCAGTTGGACAGGACCCCAGCAGGTCCCCTTGGATCATCCCAGTTGGACAGGACCCCAGCAGATCCCCTAGGATCATCCCAGTTGGACAGGACCCCAGGAGATCCCCTTGGATCATCCCAGTTGGACAGGACCCCAGCAGGTCCCCTTGGATCATCCCAGATGGACAGGACCCCAGGAGATCCCCTAGGATCATCCCAGATGGACAGGACCTCAGCAGTTCCCCGTGGATCATCCCAGATGGACAGGACCCCAGCAGTTCCCCGTGGATCATCCCAGATGGACAGGACCCCAGGAGGTCCCCTTGGATCATCCCAGATGGACAGGACCCCAGGAGGTCCCCTTGGATCATCCCAGTTGGACAGGACCCCAGGAGATCCCCTTGGATCATCCCAGTTGGACAGGACCCCAGGAGGTCCCCTTGGATCATCCCAGTTGGACAGGACCCCAGGAGATCCCCTTGGATCATCCCAGATGGACAGGACCCCAGGAGGTCCCCTTGGATCATCCCAGATGGACAGGACCCCAGCAGGTCCCCTTGGATCATCCCAGATGGACAGGATCACAGGAGGTCCCCTAGGATCATCCCAGTTGGACAGGACCCCAGGAGGTCCCCTTGGATCATCCCAGTTGGACAGGACCCCAGCAGATCCCCTTGGATCATCCCAGTTGGACAGGACCCCAGCAGATCCCCGTGGATCATCCCAGTTGGACAGGACCCCAGCAGGTCCCCTTGGATCATCCCAGTTGGACAGGACCCCAGCAGATCCCCTTGGATCATCCCAGTTGGACAGGACCCCAGCAGATCCCCTTGGATCATCCCAGTTGGACAGGACCCCAGCAGATCCCCTTGGATCATCCCAGTTGGACAGGACCCCAGGAGGTCCCCTTGGATCATCCCAGTTGGACAGGACCCCAGGAGATCCCCTTGGATCATCCCAGTTGGACAGGACCCCAGGAGATCCCCTTGGATCATCCCAGTTGGACAGGACCCCAGGAGATCCCCTTGGATCATCCCAGTTGGACAGGACCCCAGGAGGTCCCCTTGGATCATCCCAGTTGGACAGGACCCCAGGAGGTCCCCTAGGATCATCCCAGATGGACAGGACCCCAGGAGGTCCCCTTGGATCATCCCAGTTGGACAGGACCCCAGGAGGTCCCCTTGGATCATCCCAGTTGGACAGGACCCCAGGAGGTCCCCTTGGATCATCCCAGTTGGACAGGACCCCAGGAGGTCCCCTTGGATCATCCCAGTTGGACAGGACCCCAGGAGGTCCCCGTGGATCATCCCAGTTGGACAGGACCCCAGGAGGTCCCCGTGGATCATCCCAGATGGACAGGACCCCAGGAGGTCCCAGCTGTCACCGCCGTGTCCCCAAAGGGCTCACGGTGTCCCCAAAGGGCGTTAGGTCACCAGGGCCGTGATGGCTCTCTCCATGATGTCACCATAGTCATGCTGGTGGCCGTGGCGGTGCTATCCCCGTGACTGGCCGCGGCCACCAGTACGGCTATGACTGCCACCGGGAGTATGCTGGTGGCCATGGCCACGCTGATGACTGTCCTCATGGTGCCACAGGCTGCCATGGCTGGTGGCCATCCCCATGACCGTGCAGGTGGCCAGTGGCCACGGGGGTGACTGTGCCAACAGTGGTGGCCATCCCCATGACCATGCCAGTGCTGGTGATCATCCCCATGGCAGTACACGCTGGTGACTGTCCCCGTGACCTTGACAGTGGCCATGACCACACAGATGACCATCCTCATGGTGGCCATGACAATCCCTACGACCATGACCACGGGGATG
>CM075621.1:70896-165263 GCA_037962945.1 Sarcoramphus papa | reverse complement strand
GGGGATGTCCCCAAAAAAAGGACGTCCCCATGAAAAGAACATCCCCAAAAAAAGGACATCCCCCAAAAAAGGACATCCCCCAAAAAAGGACGTCCCCCCAAAAAAAGATGTCCCCAAGAAAAGGACGTCCCCAAGAAAAGGACGTCCCCAAAAAAAAAGATGTCCCCAAGAAAAGGACGTCCCCAAAAAAAGGACATCCCCCAAAAAAGGATGTCCCCCCCCAAAAGATGTCCCCAAGAAAAGGATGTCCCCAAGAAAAAGTTGTCCCCCAAAAAAAGATGTCCCCAACAAAAGGACGTCCCCAAAAAAAAGATGTCCCCAAGAAAAGAACGTCCCCCCCCAAAAAGGTGTCCCCAAGAAAAGGATGTCCCCCCCCAAAAAAAAGATGTCCCCAAGAAAAGAACGTCCCCCCCAAAAAAAGATGTCCCCAAGAAAAGGATGTCCCCAAAAAAAAGATGTCCCCAAGAAAAGAACGTCCCCCCCAAAAAAAGATGTCCCCAAGAAAAGGATGTCCCCAAAAAAAAGATGTCCCCAAGAAAAGAACGTCCCCCCCCCAAAAAGATGTCCCCAAGAAAAGAACGTCCCCCCCAAAAAAAGATGTCCCCAAGAAAAGGACGTCCCCAAAAAAAAGATGTCCCCAAAAAAAAGATGTCCCCAAGAAAAGGATGTCCCCCCCCAAAAAAGATGTCCCCAAGAAAAGAACGTCCCCCCCAAAAAAAGATGTCCCCAAGAAAAGGATGTCCCCCAAAAAAAGATGTCCCCAAGAAAAGAACGTCCCCCCCAAAAAAAGATGTCCCCAAGAAAAGGATGTCCCCCCCCAAAAAAGATGTCCCCAAGATAAGAAACGTCCCCAAAGTGCAGGACGTCCCCCGGGTGGGATGTCCCACGGGTGAAGGCCGTCCCCGAGGTGAGGAAATACCCCAGGGAACGGACGTCCCGCAGGCGGAGGAAGGTCCCCGGGGCGGGGCGGGGTGGGGCAGGGCGGGGCAGGGCGGGGACTTACGGGCGGGGGGTGGCTCTCGGTGCCCTTGCTGGCGAGGCGGCTGAGGATGCTGCGCTCCGACATCTGGAGGCGGGCGGCGATGGGGGGGATGCGGGAGAGGGTGGCGGGGAGGCGGGTGACGTCCGCCTTCATGTCACTCAGCAGCTCCTCCAGCTGGTTCAGCACTGGCACCGGGGAGAGAGAGAGAGAGAGAGAAAAAGAGGGGCGGGGGGAGCCCGTCAGCGCCAGGGGGCCGCCCCGCGCCTACTCACAACTTACTCACAGGTTACTCATAGGTTACTCATAGGTTACTCATAGGTTACTCGGAGGGGGCGGGGTGGAGATACTCACGTGAGAAGGGGGGGTGGGGGTGGGGGGGGGTGCAGGGAGAGGGAGGGGAAGCCTGAGAGCTACTCAAGGGGGCTGCACCTACTCGGGGGATGCACCGGCGGGGAGTGGGGGCATGCTCCAGGGTGGGAGGACTCAGAGGTACTCTGGGTATGAGCCTTGAGAACACTGGAAGTACTCTGGGTGTACTCCTTACACACTCCAGGTGTACTCCTTACACACACACTGGAGATACTCGGCTTATACTATTTACTCTGAGTATATTCTCTAGACACACTGGAGATACTTCAGGTTTGCTCTTTACACTCTGGGTATACTCCTTAGACACACCAGAGATACTCTGGGTATAGCCCTCACATGCACTGGGCATACTCCTTAGACACACCAGAGGTACTCTGGGTATACTCCTCGGACACCCTGGGTATACTCCTTAGACACACCAGAAATACTCTGGGCATACTCCTTACATGCTCGAGCTCTGCTGTCTAGACACACTGGAGATACTCTGGGTACACTCTTTTAGAGACACCAGAGATACTCCAAGCATATTGCTTAGGCACTTGAGGGTCTACGCTGTAGCTACACTGGAGATACTCCAGACATACTCCTTAAACACCCCAGTATACTCTCCAGACACACCAGAGCTATTCCAGGTATAATGTTTAGCAACACCTGAGATATTCTGGGTATACTCCTTAGTCACTCTGGGCATATTCTGTAGATAAACCACAGATACTCTGGGTATGCTCCTTAGACACTCTGGATACACTCTTTAAGCACTGCGGAGATACTCTGGATATACTCCTTAGACACACTAAAGATACTCCAGGTATACTCCTCGGATACACCAGAGATACTCCAGATCCATGCTATAGCCACACCAGAGATACTCTGGGCATCCTCATCACTTGCTCCTGCTCAGGGCCAAGAGGCTGCAGCCACATCACCGATACTCTGGGGATACTCATTACATAGCCCCTGAGATCCTCTGGGCCCCAGAGATCCTCTGCACAGATCCATCAGCCTACACCAATGATACTCATTGCTTACTCCAGTGATACTGCTGGCAAAGACATTAAAGACACCAGAGATACCCTGGGCTTACTCAGCACATTCCTCTGGAGTACTCCAGGCTTACTCATTAAAGACACCAGAGATACTCTGGGCATACACCAGAATTACTCTGGGAAAATACTGTCCGTGCCCCAGGGATAATCCGGGCAAAGCTGCTACATGCAAGCAGGGACACCCCGTCCGTACATCAGCATTACTCCAGGCTTACTCATTACATGCACCAGGGCTACTCTGGCCACCGGATTACTCAGAATATACTCCTTCCATGCCCCCAGAATACTCCGGGCAAATGCATTACATACTCCGGAAGTACATGGGACATACTAGTGACATACTCCAGACTTACACTACAGATACTCAGCAGATACATCTTAGCGCAAAGCGACAGAGGCACCCGCCTGCTCCTCACGCACCCCAGAGCCCCTTGGCCGCCCTAAATCCGCGCCCCGCCTTACTCCGAGCTTACTCCGAGCTTACTCCAAGTTTACTCACACCCCAAAAAAACCCCTCGGGGACCTTCCAGCACCTGCCCCGCCACCCCCCGCCTTGCCCCCTTTTTCCACACACCCCCCCCTCCCCCCCCCGCCCGCTTCTCCGGCCGCCAGAAAGCACACGCAGAGCAAGGATACACCGGGAGCCGGTTGGGAGGAGAACCCCACTTTAATGATTGAGAGCGCGGTACAGAGGTGCGAGGCGCTACACGGGGCGTCCGCGCCGGGCGCGCCGGCCCACCCGCCTCTTACCCTTGTGCAGGACGGCGTTCGCGGGCTTGTTGCCCGCCAGCGACTCCTTGGACAAGTGCTGGTGGCTCTCGGCCAGGCACTCGACCTCGGCGAAGCGGGTGTTGAGGGCCATGGCGGGGTGGCTGGGGTCCTGCGTCATGTTCAGGTAGGCGGCGCGACGGAGCTGCTCCTCGATCACCAGCGCCTGCTCCAGGAGCTGCGGGGGGGGTGGGGGGGGAGGGGGGGAAGCAGGGGGGGGGAGGCAGGAGAGGGAGAGGGGTGGTGGAGGGGACCCAGGCATCGGGGCACCCAACTCTGACCTCACACCTCAACAAGGCCTAGAGAGGACCCAGGCATCCGGGCACCCACCTATGACCTCACTCCTCAACAAGACCAAGGAAGGACCCAGGTATCTGGGCAACCAACTCTGACCTCACACCTCAACAAGGCCTAGAGAGGACCCAGGCGTCTGGGCACCCACCTATGACCTCACACCTCAACAATGCCCAAAGAGGACCCAGGTGGCCGGGCACCCACCTGTGACCTCACACCTCAACAATGCCCAGAGAGGACCCAGGTATCCGGACACACAACTCTGACCTCACACCCCAACGAGGCCAAGGAAGGACCCAGGCGTCCGGGCACACACCTATGACCTCACACCTCAACAAAGCCTAGAGAGGACCCAGGCGTCCAGGCACACACCTATGATCTCACACCTTAATAATGCCCACAGAGGACCCAGGCGTCCGGGCACCCACCTATGACCTCACACCTCAAAAATGCCCACAGAGGACCCAGGCGTCTGGGCACCCAAATCTGACCTCATCCATCACTAGACCCTAGAGAGGACCCTGGCGTCCAGGCACCCACCTGTGACCTCACACATCGAGGCCCAGAGAGGATCCAGGTGGCCGGGCACCCAACTCTGACCTCACACCTCAACAAGGTCCAAAGAGGACCCAGGCGTCCGGGCACCCACCTATGACCTCACACCTCAACAAGGCCCAAAGAGGACCCAGGCGTCCGGGCACCCACCTATGACCTCACACCTCAACAAGGCCCAAAGAGGACCCAGGTGTCCAGGCACCCGCCTATGACCTCACACCCCAACAAGGCCCAAAGAGGACCCAGGCAGCCGGACACCCACCTATGACCTCACACCTCAACAAGGCCAAGCAAGGACCCATGCGTCCAGGCACCCAACTCTGACCTCACACCTCAACAATGCCCAGAGAGGACCCAGGCGGCCGGACACCCACCTATGACCTCACACCTCAACAAGACCAAGGAAGGACCCAGGCATCCGGGCACCCAACTCTGACCTCACGCCTCAACAAGGCCCAAAGAGGACCCAGGTATCCGGGCACCCACCTATGACCTCACACCTCAACAAGACCAAGGAAGGACCCAGGTATCCGGGCACCCAACTCTGAACTCACACCTCAACAAGGCCTAGAGAGGACCCAGGCGTCTGGGCACCCACCTATGACCTCACACCTCAACAATGCCCAGAGAGGACCCAGGTATCCGGACACACAACTCTGACCTCACACCCCAACGAGGCCAAGGAAGGACCCAGGCGTCCGGGCACCCACCTATGACCTCACACCTCAAAAATGCCCACAGAGGACCCAGGCGTCCGGGCACCCAAATCTGACCTCATCCATCACTAGACCCTAGAGAGGACCCTGGCGTCCAGGCACCCACCTATGACCTCACACATCGAGGCCCAGAGAGGATCCAGGTGGCCGGGCACCCAACTCTGACCTCACACCTCAACAAGGCCCAAAGAGGACCAAGGTGTCCAGGCACCCACCTATGACCTCACACCTCAACAAGACCAAGGAAGGACCCAGGCATCTGGGCACCCAACTCTGACCTCACACCTCAACAAGGCCCAAAGAGGACCCAGGTATCTGGGCACCCACCTATGACCTCACACCTCAACAAGACCAAGGAAGGACCCAGGTATCCGGGCACCCAACTCTGAACTCACACCTCAACAAGGCCTAGAGAGGACCAAGGCGTCTGGGCACCCACCTATGACCTCACACGCCAACAAGGCCCAAAGAGGACCCAGGTGTCCAGGCACCCAACTCTGACCTCACACCTCAACAAAGCCCAAAGAGGACCCAGGTGGCCGGGCACCCACCTATGACCTCACTCCTCAACAAGACCAAGGAAGGACCCAGGCATCGGGGCACCCAACTCTGACCTCACACCTCAACAAGGCCTAGAGAGGACCAAGGCGTCTGGGCACCCACCTATGACCTCACACCTCAACAAGGCCCAAAGAGGACCCAGGTGTCCAGGCACCCAACTCTGACCTCACACCTCAACAAAGCCCAAAGAGGACCCAGGTGGCCGGGCACCCACCTATGACCTCACACCTCAACAAGACCAAGGAAGGACCCAGGTATCCGGGCACCCAACTCGGACCTCACACCTCAACAAGGCCTAGAGAGGACCAAGGCGTCTGGGCACCCACCTATGACCTCACACCTCAACAAGGCCCAAAGAGGACCCAGGTGTCCAGGCACCCAACTCTGACCTCACACCTCAACAAAGCCCAAAGAGGACCCAGGTGGCCGGGCACCCACCTATGACCTCACACCTCAACAAGACCAAGGAAGGACCCAGGTATCCGGGCACCCAACTCGGACCTCACACCTCAACAAGGCCCAAAGAGGACCGAGGTGTCCGGGCACCCAACTCTGATCTCACACCTCAACAATGCCCAAAGAGGACCCAGGTGTCCGGGCACCCAACTCTGACCTCACACCTCAACAATGCCCAGAGAGGACCCAGGTATCCGGACACACAACTCTGACCTCACACCCCAACGAGGCCAAGGAAGGACCCAGGCGTCCGGGCACACACCTATGACCTCACACCTCAACAAAGCCTAGAGAGGACCCAGGCGTCCAGGCACACACCTATGATCTCACACCTTAACAATGCCCACAGAGGACCCAGGCGTCCGGGCACCCACCTATGACCTCACACCTCAAAAATGCCCACAGAGGACCCAGGCATCTGGGCACCCAAATCTGACCTCATCCATCACTAGACCCTAGAGAGGACCCTGGCGTCCAGGCACCCACCTGTGACCTCACACATCGAGGCCCAGAGAGGATCCAGGTGGCCGGGCACCCACCTATGACCTCACACCTCAACAAGGCCCAAAGAGGACCCAGGTGTCCAGGCACCCGCCTATGACCTCGCACCCCAACAAAGCCTAGAGAGGACCCAGTTGCCTGGGCACCCAACTCTGACATCACACCTCAACAAGGCCAAGCAAGGACCCACGCGTCCAGGCACCCAACTATGACCTCACACCTCAACAATGCCCAGAGAGCATCCAGGCGTCTGGGCACCCAACTCTGACCTCACACCCCAACAAGGCCCAAAGAGGACCCAGGTGTCCAGGCACCCGCCTCTGACCTCACACCTCAACAACGCTCAGAGAGGACCCAGGCGTCTGGGCACCCAACTCTGACCTCACACATCAACAAGGCCAAGGAAGGACCCATGCATCCAGGCACCCAACTCTGACCTCACACCTCAACAATGCTCAGAGAGGACCCAGGCATCCAGGCACCCATCTATGACCTCATACCCCAACAAGGCCCAGAGAGGACCCAGGCATCCGGGCACCCAACTCTGACCTCACCCCCCACCCTCTCCCCCGCAAGCCTCTTGCACGAGGCCCCTCATTGGCCAAGCCCCACCCTCTTATGCACAGCTCACGTGCAAGCCCCGCCCCCTTTCCACGGCCACCTCCCCCCTGCCCAGGCACTCGTGCAAGACCCTGTTCTGCCCAAACCCTTGTGCAAGACCCTCGTGCAAGCCCAACCCTCACGTCAGCTCAGCCCTCGTGCAAGCCCCTCGTGCAAGCGTGGCCCTCGAGCACGCCCCCAGGCGCAAGGGAGCAGACTCCCGGCGTGAAAGCCGCCCTCGTGCGAGGCCCTCGCACGAGCCCAACCTTAGCGCGAGGCCCTCGTGCAAGGCCCTCGTGCAAGCTCCCAGCGCAAAAGCAGCCGCCGCGTCCGCTCCTTGCCACCAGCGCCGCCCCGGCACGAGCCCCACGCCGGCGCCAGCCCCGTGCGAGCGCGACCCTCGTGCGAGCGCGACCCTCGTGCGAGCCCTCGAGCGAGCCCTCGTGCGCTCACCTTGAAGCGGCGTGCGAGGAACTTGTTCTTCATCTCGAGGAAGTTCCCCTTGGAGGCTTCGCCCTTGAAGGGTTCGTTGATGACCCCGAAGGCGCCGTCGTTCTGGATGTCCGTCCAGCGCGCGTAGCCGTGGCTGCGCGCTAAGGACTGTCACCGTGTCACCACGTCACCGCGTCACCGCGTCACCCTGTCCCTGCGTCACCCCGTCCCCGCGTCACCCCGTCCCCAACGTCTTCCTCACCCCCCCATATCCAGCGCGCAGAGCCGTAGCTGCGTGCTAAGGGCTGCTGCCTCATCACCACTGCCGTGTCACCGTCACCGCATCACCATGTCACCTTGTCACCACTTCACCGTGTCACCTCGTCACCACGTGACCTCGTCTCCGACATCCCCCAAGGTCATCACCCAGCCAGCGTGCGGAGGCGTGGATACGCATTAAGGACTGTCACCACAGCACCGGCACCACCACATCACCGTCACCGCATCATCACCGCGTCACCACCACTGAGTCACCGTGTCACCGTCACCACGCCACCCTGTCTCCAACGTCCCTCTCATCCCCCCCCACATCATCTCCTTGGCCAGTGCACGGAGCTGTGGCTGCGTGCTAAGGACTGTCACTGTGTCACCGTGTCACCACGTCACCGTGTGACCACGTCACCATGTCACCACGTCACCCTGTCCCCAATGTCCCCCTCACCCCCATATCCAGGACACAGAGCCGTGGCTGCGTGCTAAGGGCTGCCGCCTCGTCGCCACCGCCGTGTCACCATCACCACGTCACCGTGTCACCGTCACCACATCACCGTGTCACCTTGTCCCCAACATCCCCCAGGTCATCACCTAGCCAGTGCACGGAGGCATGGATGCACGTTAAGGACTGTCACCACAGCACCGTCACCACCACGTCACCGTCACCACCACGTCACCGTCACTGCATCACCACCACATCACCATCACTGAGTCACCGTGTCACCCTGTCCCCAACATCCCCCTCGTTCCCCCTCCACTGAGCCGTGGCTGCGTACTAAGGGCTGCCGCATTGTCACCACCAGCGTGTCACCACCACCACGTCACAGTGTCACCATCACCATGTCACCGTGTCACCATCACCACGTCACCTTGTCCCCAACAGCCCCCCTTCTGCCCCCCCAGATCACCACCCTGGCGGGATGGAGGCATGGATGCACGTTAAGGACTGTCACCACATCAGCGTCACGTCACTGTCACTGCGTCACCACCGCATCACCATCACTGCGTCACCGCATCACCGTCACCGCGTCACCCTGTCCCCAACGTCCCTCTCATCCCCACCCCCCCCGTCACCTTCTGGCCAGTGTGCGGAGCCGTGGCTGCGCACTAAGGATTGTCACCGCATCACTGTGTCACCGCCACAATGTCACCGCGTTACTGCATCACCATCACCACGTCACCGTCACCATGTCACCTGGTCCCCAACGTCTCCCTCTTGTCCCCCCCCGAGGTCATCCCCCCTCCAGCACACAGAGCTGTGGCTGCTTGCTAAGGACCGTCACCACGTTACGGTCACCGTGTCACCACCACCGCATCACCGTCACTGCGTCACCCTGTCCCCAGCATCCCCCCCCCCATCCAGCACGCGGAGCCGTGGCTGCACGCTAAGGACTGTCACCGCGTCGCCGCGTCACCAACGCCGCGTCACCGTTGCCGCGTCACCATCGCCACATCACCGTGTAACCATCACCACATCACTATCGCTGCGTCACCCTGTCCCCGACGTCCCTCTCATCCCCCCCACGCTAAGGACCATCACCCATGTCACCGCGTCACCGCCGCTGCGCCACTGTCACCGCATCACCCTCACAGCGTCACCCTGTCCCCAGCGTTCCCCTTGTCCCCCCGCCCAGGTCATCCCTGCTCAGTGCGTGGAGCCGTGGCTGTGCGCTAACGACTGTCACCGTGTCACCGTCACTGTGTCACTGTCACCAGATCACCGAGGTCACCCTCACCCCCGCCAGCACATGGAGTCGTGCCTGCTCACTAAGGACAGCCACCGGGTCACCGCGTCACCGTGTCCCCAACACTACCTCCTCCTCTGTCCCCTCCCCTTGAGCGCTGTCCCCACTGTCACCGTCACCACTGTCCCCAACACCACCACCGCCCTCGCGTCACCCGCCCCTGGCTCACCCCCACCCTGGTGTCACCCTCCTTGGTGCTGCCACTGCCACCAGCCCTGGGGAGGATAACGGCACCCGTGGGGGGACCCAGGAGTGCCGGGGGGGACACCCAGGGGTGCCACGGGGGGACCCAGGTGTGCCGGGGGGAACATCCAGGGATGCCACGGGGGGACCCAGGTGTGCTGGGGGGGACACCCAGGGGTGCCACGGGGGGACCCAGGCGTGCTGGGGGCGACACCCAGGGGTGCCACGGGGGGACCCAGGCGTGCCGGAGGGGACACCCAGGGGTGCCACGGGGGGACCCAGGCGTGCCGGAGGGGACCCAGGAGTGCTGGGGGGGACACCCAGGGGTGCCACGGGGGGACCCAGGAGTGCCGGAGGGGACCCAGGAGTGCTGGGGGGGACACCCAGGGGTGCCACGGGGGGACCCAGGCGTGCCGGAGGGGACACCCAGGGGTGCCACGGGGGGACCCAGGCGTGCCGGAGGGGACCCAGGAGTGCTGGGGGGGACACCCAGGGGTGCCACGGGGGGACCCAGGAGTGCCGGAGAGGGACACCCAGGGGTGCCACGGGGGGACCCAGGTGTGCTGGGGGGGACACCCAGGGGTGCCACGGGGGGACCCAGGCGTGCCGGGGGGGACCCAGGAGTGCCGGAGAGGGACACCCAGGGGTGCCACGGGGGGACCCAGGTGTGCCAGGGGGAACATCCAGGGATGCCACGGGGGGACCCAGGTGTGCTGGGGGGGACACCCAGGGGTGCCACGGGGGGACCCAGGCGTGCCGGAGGGGACACCCAGGGGTGCCACGGGGGGACCCAGGCGTGCCGGGGGGGACACCCAGGGGTGCCACGGGGGGACCCAGGCGTGCCGGAGGGGACACCCAGGGGTGCCACGGGGGGACCCAGGCGTGCCGGAGGGGACCCAGGAGTGCTGGGGGGGACACCCAGGGGTGCCACGGGGGGACCCAGGAGTGCCGGAGAGGGACACCCAGGGGTGCCACGGGGGGACCCAGGTGTGCTGGGGGGGACACCCAGGGGTGCCACAGGGGGACCTAGGCGTGCCGGGGGGGACCCAGGAGTGCCGGAGAGGGACACCCAGGGGTGCCACGGGGGGACCCAGGCGTGCTGGGGGGGACACCCAGGGGTGCCACGGGGGGACCTAGGCGTGCCGGAGGGGACCCAGGGGTGCTGGGGGGGACACCCAGGGGTGCCACGGGGGGACCCAGGCGTGCCAGGGGGGACACCCAGGGGTACCACGGGGGGACCCAGGAGTGCCGGGGGGGACACCCAGGCGTGCCGGAAGGATACAGGACGATGCCGGCCAGCAGCCAGTAGTCGTGGCGCCGGTGCCAGATTTCACTGAGCTTCCCCGAGGAGATGGCGGCGCGCTCCTCGTTCTGCCACAGCGTGTGCAGCTCTGCGGGGGAGCGGGGCGGGGGGGGGTGTCAGGTAAGCAGGGACCCTGGCGTGTGTCCCCCCTCTGCCGTCCCGTGTCCCCCCCCCCAACCCCCCCCGTCAGCCCCTCACCCGTGAAGCCGCCGTCGGCAATGTTGAACATGAAGCGCGGCTTCTCGGCTTTGTCATCCCGCCGGCCGTTGGCGCGCGCCTCCAGCTTGGGCTCCTTCTCAGCCTTCACCTCCTCTGCGCAGGGGCGTGGGGAGGGGGGGGACACACACAGGGGGTCAGCGCCATGTTCCAACCCCCCTCCGGCCCCCCTCAAACCACCCCCGTCCCCCCCCAGCAACCTGGAAAACATTCGCAGCCATCAGTAGGCTTCAGAGTGAACACGACATGATTAAGAGCAGAGCACTCCAGACGCATCCCTTTAGTTAAGCTCCGCCCCCTCTGGCTTGGCCGCAGCCCTGTGTGGGCGAGGCCCCGCCCCCCCCACAGTCAAGCCCCGCCCCCAGGTACCTCGTTTGGGGTCAGGGTCCCCCGGCCGCTCCTTGGGCTCCTCCTCGGGGGGTTTCTCGTCACCCTTCTCTCCCCCGGGACCCTTCTCGGCCTCGGTGCCTGCAGTGGGGGACAGGGGTGCTCGGACGCCTGGGTCCCCTGGGGGATTTGGGAGGGCACCCAGATGCTTGGGTCCTCTGGAGAGATTTGGGGGGGCACCCGGATGCCTGGGTGCCCTGGGGGATTTCGGGGGGAGCACCCAGATGCCTGGGTCCTCTGGAGGTATTTGGGGGGGCACCCAGATGCCTGGGTGCCCTGGAGGGATTTGGGGGGGCACCCAGATGCTTGGGTCCTCTGGAGAGATTTGGGGGGGCACCCGGATGCCTGGGTGCCCTGGGGGATTTGGGGGGGCACTCGGATGCCTGGGTGCCCTGGGGGATTTCGGGGGGCACCCAGATGCCTGGGTCCTCTGGGGGATTTGGGGGGGCACCCAGATGCCTGGGTGCCCTGGAGGGATTTGGGGAGGGCACCCAGATGCCTGGGTGCCCTGGGGGATTTTGGGGGACACCCGGATGCCTGGGTGCCCTGGGGATTTGGAGGGGGAGCACCCAGATGCCTGGGTCCCCTGGAGGGATTTGGGGGGGCACTCGGATGCCTGGGCCCCCTGGGGGATTTCGGGGGGAGCACCTGGATGCTTGGGTCCTCTGGGGGATTTGGGGGGGCACCCAGATGCTTGGGTCCTCTGGAGGAATTTGGGGGGGCACCCAGATGCCTGGGTCCCCTCGGGGATTTGGGGGGGCACCCGGATGCCTGGGTGCCCTGGAGGGATTTGGGGGGGCACTCGGATGCCTGGGTGCCCTGGGGGATTTGGGGGGGCACTCGGATGCCTGGGTGCCCTGGGGGATTTGGGGGGGCACTCGGATGCCTGGGTGCCCTGGGGGATTTCAGGGGGAGCACCCGGATGCCTGGGTCCTCTGGGGGATTTTGGGGGACACCCGGATGCCTGGGTCCCCTGGGGATTTGGAGGGGGAGCACCCAGATGCCTGGGTGCCCTGGGGGATTTGGGGTGCACCCAGATGCCTGGGTGCCCTGGAGGGATTTGGGGGGGCACTTGGATGCCTGGGTCCCCTGGGGGATTTGGGGGGGCACCCAGATGCTTGGGTCCCCTGGGGATTTGGAGGGGGAGCACCCGGATGCCTGGGTCCCCTGGAGGGATTTGGGGGGGCGCCCAGATGCCTGGGTGCCCTGGAGGGATTTGGGGGGGCACCCAGATGCCTGGGTCCCCTGGAGGGATTTGGGGGGGCACCTGGGTGCTCTGGAGGGATTTGGGGGGGCAGAGGGGGTGCTCACCTGTTCGCTCCTCGCGGGCCGGGGGCCCTTCGGCCTCGGGTTCCCGCTGGCCGGGTCCCTCCTCCTCCTCCCCCTTCCGCGGCCCTTCGGCCTCGCTGCCATCGCCCGGGGACGGTGGCACTTCGGGGACAGGAAGCTGAGGGGACAAAGGGGACGGTGTCACCCCGGATGCCTGGGTTCCCCCGTCATGACATCCCCATCCGTCCCCCTGGAGTGACCGGAGCGGGGACACGGGGACAACGGTGGGGAGGGGACAGGGATGGGGAGAGAGGGGAGAAGGATGGGGACAGGGAAGACAGGATTGGGGACAGGGACAGGAGGGGACACAGGGTCAGGGTGGGGGAAGAGGACAGAGGGGACAGGGACAAGGACAGGAGGGTGAGGACAGCGTTGGGGACAGAGACAGGGTTGGGGACAAGGGACAAAGACAGGGCTGGGCGACATGAGTGGCGATGGGGTGGGGACAGAGTTGGGACAGAGTTGGGGACAAGGAGAACACGACTGGGGACAGGGACGGGGACAGCGACAGCGAGGACACGATTAGGGACAGGGTTGGGGATGCAGAGGACATGACTGGGGACAAGGATGGGGACAGAGATGGGGACAGGGTTGGGACAGAGTTGGGGACAAGGAAAACATGACTGGGGACAGGGATGGGGACAGGGACAGCGAGGACATGATTAGGGACAGGGTTGGGGACGGAGAGGACATCGCTAGGGACAGGGAGGACAGGGTTGGGGACAGCCCTGTCACCCACCTCCGTCTCCATCTTCTCGGGGCCTTTGGGCTCCTTCTCGTCCCTGGTGTCACCGTCGTCCCTGTCCGGGGGTGGCCCTGGCCCGTCCCCACGCTCGCTGGGCGCCGGCGTGGCTGGGGACAGGGGACGTTAGGACACGGGGACACGGGGTCCTGCCCAGTACCCTGCCCGTGTCCCTGCGCCCCTGTCCCCGTGTCCCCCATGACCCTGTGTCCCCCACGTCCCCGTGACCGTCCCCACATCCTCATGTCCCCATGCTCTGTCCCCAGTGTCCTTGTCCTCTGTCCCCCATGTCCTCACATCTCCAACCCCGCACCCTGTCCCCCACGTTCCCCTGTCCCCTGTGTCCCCATTCCCTGTCCCGTCCCCCCTGTCCCTGTGTCCCCATCCCAATCCCATGTCCCTGTCCCATGTCCCCTGTGTCCCCATCCTGTCCCACATGTGCCCCTCCCCATCCTGTCCCCCGTGTCCCCATCCCTGTGTCCTTGTCCCCCCATCCCATGTCCCCCATCCCTGCATCTCCATCCTGTCCCCCATGTCCCCAATGTCCCTGTATCCCTGTCCCCATCCACTGTCCTCCATGTCCCCCATCCCTGTGTCCCCATCCCGTCCCCGATGTCCCCACACCCCTTTCCCCCCACCCCTGTGTCCCCATCCTGTCCCCCGTATTCCCCGTCCCCATGTACCCCCATCCTTGTCCCCTGTCCCTCATGTCCCCATGTCCCAATCCTGTTCCCAATGTCCCCATCCTGTCCCCCATATCCTCCCCGTCCCCAATGTCCCCCCTATCCCTGTGTTCCCATCCTGTCCCCCATGTCCCTCCTGGTCTCGTGTCCCTGTCCCCTATCCCTCATGTCCCCCATGTCCCCCCTGGCCCTCATGTCCCCTATGTCCCTATCCCCATCCCATCCTGTCTCCCATGTCCCTCCAATCCCTGTGAGCCCACCTTGTCCCCCATGTCCCCCCTGTCCCCATGTCCCTGTCCCCATCCCATCCCCCCATATCCCCTTTGTCCCCTGGATCCCCCCCCTCATCCCATGTCCCCTGTCACCGTATCCCCATCCTGTCCCCCAGGTCCTCCCTGTCCCCGTGTCCCTGTCCCCATCCCGTCCTCCATATCCCCTGTCCCCTGGGTCCCCTGTGTCCCCATCCTGTCTCCCAGGTCCCCATCCCACGTCCCCCGTCCCTGTATCCCCATCCTGTCCCCAGTGTCCCCCCTGGCCCCGTGTCCCTGTCCCCATTCCATCCCCCATATCCCCTTTGTCCCCTGGGTCCCCCCCCCATCCTATGTCCCCTGTCCCCGTATCCCCATCCTGTCCCCCATGTCCCCCCTGACCCCGTGTCCCTGTCCCCATCCTGTCCCCCATATCCTTGTATCCCCATCCTGTCCCCAATGTCCCCCCTGGCCCCGTGTCCCTGTCCCCATCCCATCCCCCATATCCCCTTTGTCCCCTGGGTCCCCCCCCCCCCATCCTATGTCCCCTGTCCCCGTATCCCCATCCTGTCCCCCATGTCCCCCATCCCCTGGCCCCCCATCCCCATCCTGTCCCCCATGTCCCCCCTGTCCCCTGGGTCCCCCCCCATGCCCTGTCCACCCATCCCCATGTCCCCATCCTGTCCCCCATGTCCCCCCTGTCCCTGTGTCCCTGTCCCCATTCCATCCCCCATATCCCCTTTGTCCCCTGGGTCCCCCCCCCCATCCTATGTCCCCTGTCCCCGTATCCCCATCCTGTCCCCCATGTCCCCCATCCCCTGGCCCCCCATCCCCATCCTGTCCCCCATGTCCCCCCTGTCCCCTGGGTCCCCCCCCATCCCCTGTCCACCCATCCCCATGTCCCCATCCTGTCCCCCATGTCCCCCCTGTCCCTGTGTCCCTGTCCCCATTCCATCCCCCATATCCCCTTTGTCCCCTGGGTCCCCCCCCCATCCTATGTCCCCTGTCCCCGTATCCCCATCCTGTCCCCCATGTCCCCCCTGACCCCGTGTCCCTGTCCCCATCCTGTCCCCCATATACTTGTATCCCCATCCTGTCCCCAATGTCCCCCCCAGCCCCGTGTCCCTGTCCCCATCCCATCCCTCATATCCCCTTTGTCCCCTGGGTCCCCCCCCCCCCATCCTATGTCCCCTGTCCCCGTATCCCCATCCTGTCCCCCATGTCCCCATCCCCTGGCCCCCCCGTCCCCATCCTGTCCCCCCCGTACCGGGCGTGGGGGGGCCGGGGCTGGGGGGGCCGCTCTGCTCGGGGCTGGGGGGGCAGGTCTTGGCGGGGGAGGAGGCGCGGGAGGAGCGCTTGGAGTCGGCGCTGGGCTCCGGGGCCAGCTCGGGCAGGCTCCAGCGCCCGTTGATGTGCTCGAACTCCTGCACCTACAGGGTGGGGGACCCAGGCGTCCGGGGGGGGACCCAGGCATCTGGGGGCAGCACCCCCCCAACCACTCACCCACAGGGACCCAGGCGTCTGGGGTGGGGGGGACCCAGGCATCCGGGGGCAGCACCCCTCCAACCACTCACCCAAAGGACCCAGGCATCCGGGGGGGGGACCCAGGCAGCCGGGGGCAGCACCCCCCCCAACCACTCACCCACAGGGTCCCAGGCGTCTGGGGGGGGGACCCCAGGGGCAGCACCCTCCCAGCCACTCACCCACAAGGACCCAGGCATCGAGGGGCAGCACCCCTCCAACCACTCACCCACAGGGACCCAGGCATTTGGGGGGGGGACACACCCAGGCATCCGGGAGCTGCACCCCTCCAACCACTCACCCACAGGGACCCAGGCGTCTGGGGGGGGGACCCAGGCGTCCGGGGGCAGCACCCCTCCAACCACTCACCCACAGGGACCCAGGCATCGAGGGGCAGCACCCCTCCAACCACTCACCCACAGGGACCCAGGCGTCCGGGGGGGGGGACACCCACGCATCCGGGGGCAGCACCCCTCCAACCACTCACCCACAGGCACCCAGGCGTCCGGGGGGGGGACACCCACGCATCCGGGGGTAGCACCCCTCCAACCACTCACCCACAGGGACCCAGGCGTCCGGGGGCAGCACCCCCCCAACCACTCACCCACAGGGACCCAGATGTCTTGGGGGGGGGGGACACCCAGGCATCCGAGGGCAGCACCCCTCAACCGCTCATACAGGGACCCAGGTCTCCAGGGAGGACCCAGGCACCCAGGGGAACCCAGGCATCTGGGAGCTGCACCCCCCCAACCACTCATACAGGGACCCAGGCGTTCGGGGGGGGACCCCGGCATCCAGGGGGACCCAGTCACCCTAGAGGGGACCCAGGCATCCGGGGGAGAACCAAGCACCCAAGGGAGGGGACCCACGTGTCCAGGGGGGACCCAGGCATCCGGGGGGATCCAGGCATCTGGGGTGAGGGGGGACCCAGACATCCAGAGGGGAACCCAGCACCCAAGGGAGGGGACCGAGGTGTCCAGGGGTGACCCATGCATGCTGGAGGGACCCAGGCACCCGGGGAGAGGGGGGACCCCGGCATCCGAGGGGGACCCAGGCATCCCGGAGGGACCCAGGTGTCCAGGGGGGACCCAGGCACACTGGGGGGACCCAGGCACCCGGGGAGAGGGGGGACCCTGGCGTCCGGGGGGGACCCAGGTGTCCGGGGGGGGCCCCAGGCATCTGGGCGGGACCCAGGCATCCGGGGGGGACCCAGGTGTCTGGGGTGGGGGGACCCAGGCATCTGGGGTGAGGGGACACCCAGACATCCGGGGGGGAACCAAGCACCCAAGGGAGGGGACCCAGGTGTCCAGGGGGGACCCACGCATGCTGGAGGGACCCAGGCACCCGGGGAGAGGGGGGACCCCGGCGTCCGGGGGGGACCCAGGCGTCCGGGGGGGGACCAGGTATCCGGGGGGGACCCAGGCATCTGGGGTGGGGGGACCCAGGTGTCTGGGGTGGGGGGGGACACCCAGGCACCCAGGGCGGGGGTGGGGTGGGGGGGGTCGTACCTTCTTCTTGACGAGGGACATGACGCCGATGCGGGTCAGCACCTGCTGCCGCGAGAGCCCCTCCCGGGGGACCCCGTCCGCGAAGGTCTCGGAGCCGTCGGCACCCGGCTCGCACAGGTGACGCATGAACAGGGACACGTAGGCCCTGGGGGACACGCTCAGGGCCACCGCCTGCCGCTGCCCCTCCCCCCCCGCGGCCCCTCCAGGGGTCCTTGTCCCCACAGACCCCCTCCCCAGGGTCCCTGTCCCCAGGGGTCCTTGTCCCCACAGACCCCTCCGCAAGGTCCCTGTCCCCAAGGTCCCTGTCCCCACAGACCCCATTCTCAGGCTCCTTGTCCCCAGGGACCCTGTCCCCAGGGGTCCTTGTCCCCACAGACCCCTCCCCAAGGTCCCTGTCCCCAAGGTCCCTGTCCCTACAGACCCCATTCTCAGGGTCCCTGTCCCCAGGGTCCCTTGATCCCGTCGTCCCCGTTCCCAGGGTCCCCATCCCCAGGGTCCCTTGTCCCCACAGACCCTGTCCCCAAGGTCCCTTGTCCCCACAGACCCTATCCCTAGGGTCCCTTGTCCACATAGATCCTGTCCCTAGGGTCCCTTGTCCCCACAGACCCTGTCCCCAAGGTCCCTTGTCCCCAAGGTCCCTGTCTCTAGAGTCCCTTCTCCCTGTTGTCAAGCTCTTGTCCCGACAGTCCCTGTTCCCAGGGTCCCTGTCCCCAAGGTCCCTTGTCCCCACAGACCCTGTCCCTAGGGTCCCCTGTCCCCACAGACCCTGTCCCCAGGGTCCCTTGTCCCCACAGTCCCCCTCCACAGGGCCTCTGTCCCTGTCCCAAGTGTCCCCTGTCTCCATAGCTCCTGTCCCCAGTGTCCCCTGTCCCCATGCTCAGGATCCCTGTCCCCCAGAGTCCCTGTCCCCACAGTCCCCATCCCTCGGTCTCTGTCCCCGTCCTCTGAGGTCCCTGACCCCACGGTCCCCATTGCTGTCCCCATTGTCCCCAGTGTCCCCATCTCCAGCGGCCCTGTCCCCAGGCTCCTTCTCCTCAGGGTCCCCAGTGTCCCCATCCCCAGGGACCCTGTTCCCATCCCTATCCCCAGGGTCCCCAGTATCCCCAGCATCCCTGATGGCCCCAGTGTCCCTGATGTCCCCAGTGTCCCCAGCGTCCCCGCGCCATCAGCCTGTCCCCTCATCACAGCGCCTGTGCCAGGCTGTGCCGGCTCTGGCTGGGTCCTGCCACTGCTCTGGTGTCCCCTTGGGCCAGACCCGGCCCCCCGAGGGGACACGGGGACCCCGGGGGTGACTCTGTGTCGGGGTGAGGGGGGCACGGGCTCGTCCGGTCCCCAGGAAAACCGACAGCGATGGCGCTCGGCTGAGTAAGGGCTCATCACGCGGCACGGGGACACGGGGGGACACGGGACAATGGGGGGGCACAGGGACACGGGGGGACACAGAGGGACACCGGATGATGGGGGGGCACAGGGACACGGGGGACACAGAGGGACACAGAGGGACACAGGATGATGGGGGGGCACAGGGACACGGGGGAACACGGGGGACATGGGACGATGGGGGGGCACAGGGACACGGGGGGACACAGAGGGACACCAGACAATGGGGGGGCACAGGGACACAGGGGGACACAGAGGGACACCAGACAATGGGGGGGCACAGGGACACGGTGACACACAGGGACAGAGGGACATGGGGGGCACACAAGAACATGGGACAACAGGGACACGGGAAGATGAGGACACAGGGAGATGAGGACAGGGGGACATAAGGACGTGGTGACAAACACAGGGACACGGGGACACATGGGGACACTATGAGCATATGGGGGGACATATGGGGACACAGGGGACAATAAAACATGGGGACACATATGGGGACATGACAACAGAGATGGGGACATGGGGGACTCACATGGGGACATGGGGTGACATGGGGACAAAAGGATACCGGGACACACATGGGGATGTAAGGACACACATGGGGACATGGGGGACACGTATGGGGACACAGGGGACACATGGAGACAAAGACATGGGGACATGGGGGACATGGGGACAACATGAGGACACAAGGACATGGGGACACAGGGGACACATGAGGACACAGGGACGCACATGGGGACGCACATGGGGACACACATGGGGACACACATGGGTACCCCACCATCCTGCCCCACCTGTGCCGGTGCCACCGCCTGTCCCTGGTGCCACCATCTGTTCCCGGTGCCACTGCCTGTCCCTGATGCCACCGCCTGTCCCCAGCACCACCACTGTCCTTGATGCCACCACCTGTCCCTGATGCCACTGCCTGTCCCCAGCACCACCACTGTCCTTGATGCCACCACCTGTCCCCAGCACCACCGCCTGTCCCTGATGCCACCACTCATCCGTGATGCCACCGCCTGTCGCCAGCACCACCACTGTCCTTGATGCCACCACCTGTCCCCGATGCCACTACCTGTCCCCAGCACCACCGCCTGTCCCCAATGCCACCACTCGTCCCTGATGCCACCACCTGTCCCCAGCACCACTGCCTGTCCCTGATGCCACCACCCGTCCCTGATGCCACCACCTGTCCCCAGCACCACCACCTGTCCTTGATGCCACCACTCGTCCCTGATGTCACTGCCTGTCCCCAGCACCACTGCCTGTCCCCAATGCCACTGCCTGTCCCCAGCACCACTGCCTGTCCCCAGCACCACTGCCTGTCCTTGATGCCACCACCCGTCCCTGATGCCACTGCCTGTCCCCAGCACCACCGCCTGTCCCTGATGCCGCCACCTGTCCCCAGCGCCACCGCCTGTCCCCAACACCACCGCCTGTCCCCAACACCACTGCCTGTCCCCAGCACCACCGCCTGTCCTTGATGCCACCACCCGTCCCTGATGCCACCGCCTGTCCCCAGCACCACTGCCTGTCCCTGACGCTGCCACCTGTCCCCAACACCACCACCTGTCCCCAACACCACTGCCCATCCCCAACACCACTGCCTGTCCCCAGCACCACTGCCTGTCCCCAGCACCACTGCCTGTCCTTGATGCCACCACCCGTCCCTGATGCCACCGCCTGTCCCCAGCACCACTGCCTGTCCCTGACGCTGCCACCTGTCCCCAACACCACCACCTGTCCCCAACACCACTGCCCATCCCCAACACCACCGCCTGTCCCCAACACCACCGCCTGTCCCCAGCACCACCGCCTGTCCCCAGCACCACTGCCTGTCCCTGACGCTGCCACCTGTCCCCAACACCACCACCTGTCCCCAACACCACCACCTGTCCCCAACACCACTGCCCATCCCCAACACCACTGCCTGTCCCCAGCACCACCGCCTGTCCCCAATGCCACTGCCTGTCCCCAGCACCACCGCCTGTCCCCAGCACCACCGCCTGTTCTTGATGCCACCACCCGTCCCTGATGCCACCGCCTGTCCCCAGCACCACTGCCTGTCCCTGACGCTGCCACCTGTCCCCAACACCACTACCTGTCCCCAACACCACCGCCTGTCCCCAACACCACCGGCTGTCCCCAACACCACCACCCGTCCCCAGCACCACCGCCTGTCCCCAGAACCACCACCCATCCCCAGCACCACCGCCTGTCCTTGATGCCACCACTCGTCCCTGATGCCACCGCCTGTCCCCAGCACCACCGCCTGTCCCCAACACCACCGCCCGTCCCCAGCGCCACCGCCTGTCCCCAACACCACCGCCTGTCCCCAACACCACTGCCTGTCCCCAGCACCACCGCCTGTCCTTGATGCCACCACCCGTCCCTGATGCCACCGCCTGTCCCCAGCACCACTGCCTGTCCCTGACGCTGCCACCTGTCCCCAACACCACCACCTGTCCCCAACACCACTGCCTGTCCCCAACACCACTGCCCATCCCCAACACCACTGCCTGTCCCCAGCACCACCGCCTGTCCCCAATGCCACTGCCTGTCCCCAGCACCACCGCCTGTCCCCAGCACCACCGCCTGTTCTTGATGCCACCACCCGTCCCTGATGCCACCGCCTGTCCCCAGCACCACTGCCTGTCCCTGACGCTGCCACCTGTCCCCAACACCACTACCTGTCCCCAACACCACCGCCTGTCCCCAACACCACCGGCTGTCCCCAACACCACCACCCGTCCCCAGCACCACCGCCTGTCCCCAGAACCACCACCCATCCCCAGCACCACCGCCTGTCCTTGATGCCACCACTCGTCCCTGATGCCACCGCCTGTCCCCAGCACCACCGCCTGTCCCCAACACCACCGCCCGTCCCCAGCACCACCGCCCGTCCCCAACACCACCGCCCGTCCCCAACACCACCGCCCGTCCCCGATGCCACCGCCTGTCCCCAACACCACCGCCCGTCCCCAGCACCACCACCCGTCCCCAATGCCACCGCCTGTCCCCAATGCCACCGCCCGTCCCCGATGTCACCTACTTGAACTCCTTCTCGGTCTTGCCGCGCAGGTCGCGGACGAGCCACTGGGAGGTGAAGGCGTCCTGGGGCGGCATCCCCCACCGCATCACCGCGTTCAGGAAGGCCTTGCGCTGCCGCGTGTTGAAGCCCAGCACCTGGGGGGCAGCGGGGGTGACCACGGGTGGGTGGGGGTCACGGGTGTCCGAGAGGGGTGGGGGGGGTGGGTCATGGGGGGGGGGGGGGACACCCTAACATCTGGGGACGATGCCAGCATCTGGAGGAATCACAGATGGGTGGGGGGACACGGGTGGGTAGGGGGATCTAGGTGTCCAGGGGGACGTGGGTGGGTGTGCAGACTCAGGCGGGGGGGGACAGACACACGTGGGTGGGGGGGACGTGGAGGGGGGGGACCCCAGCATCTGAGGGGGGTCACAGTGGGTGGGGGGACCCTAGCATCTGAGGGGGGTCACAGTGGGTGGGGGGACCCTAGCATCTGGGGAGGACGCCAGCATCTGGAGGGGTCACAGATGGGTGGGGGGACACGGGTGGGTAGGGGGATCTAGGTGGCCAGGGGGACATGGGTGGGTGGGGAGACTCACGCGGGGGGGGACACGACACGGACACACATGGGTGGGGGGGACCCCAGCATCTGAGGGGGGTCACAGTGGGTGGGGGGACCCTAGCATCTGGGGAGGATGCCAGCATCTGGAGGCATCACAGATGGGTGGGGGGACACGGGTGGGTAGGGGGATCTAGGTGGCCAGGGGGACATGGGTGGGTGGGGAGACTCAGGCGTGGGGGGACACGACACGGACACACATGGGTGGGGGGGACCCCAGCATCTGAGGGGGGTCACAGTGGGTGGGGGGACCCTAGCATCTGGGGAGGATGCCAGCATCTGGAGGCATCACAGATGGGTGGGGGGACATGGGTGGGTAGGGGGATCTAGGTGTCCAGGGAGACATGGGTGGGTGGGGAGACTCAGGCGTGGGGGGACAACACGGACACCCATGGGTGGGGGGGACCCCAGCATCTGAGGGGGGTCACAGTGGGTGGGGGGACCCTAGCATCTGGGGAGGATGCCAGCATCTGGAGGGATCACAGATGGGTGGGGGGACACGGGTGGGTAGGGGGATCTAGGTGTCCAGGGGGACATGGGTGGGTGGGGAGACTCAGGCGGGGGGGGACACGACACGGACACACATGGGTGGGGGGGACCCCAGCATCTGAGGGGGGGTCTCCAGCATCTGAGGGGGGTCACAGTGGGTGGGGGGACCCAGGTTTCCAGGGAGGGACAGGGATAAGGGGGGATGGGGGGGGGGGGGCGGGGGACACACAGCAGGGGGGGACCCCAGCATCCAGGGGGGGTCACAGTGGGTGGGGGGGACCCAGGTGTCCAGGGGAGGACAGGAGTGGGGTGGGGGGACAGGGGCAGGGCTGGGGGGACATGGGTATGCAGGGGTACCCCAGCATTGAGGTGGGGCGGGGACATGGGTGGGGGGACTGGACATGGGTGTCTGGGGGTCACAGGTGGGTGGGGGGACCCAGGTGTTCAGGGGGACATGGAGGGGGGGGGTACACGGGACGCATGGGTGTCCAGGGGGACCCCAGTGTCCGGGGGTGACACAGGCGGGTTGGGGGACATGGCGGGGGGGGGACACATGGCGGCGGGGTGGGGGACACGACACACACGTGGGTGTCCAGGGGGACCCCAGTGTCCGGGGGTGACACAGGCGGGTGGGGGGACATGGCGGGGGGGTGGGAGACACGACACACATGTGGGTGTCCAGGGGGACCCCAGTGTCCGGGGGTGACACAGGCGGGTGGGGGGACATGGCGGGGGGGGGACACATGGCGGCGGGGTGGGGGACACGACACACACGTGGGTGTCCAGGGGGACCCCAGTGTCCGGGGGTGACACAGGCGGGTGGGGGGACATGGCGGGGGCGTGGGGGACATGACACACACGTGGGTGTCCAAGGGGACCCCAGTGTCCGGGGGTGACACAGGCGGGTGGGGGGACATGGCGGGGGGGTGGGGGACATGACACACACGTGGTTGTCCAGGGGGACCACAGTGTCCGGGGGTGACACAGGCGGGTGGGGGGACCCAGGAGCCCGGGTGGGCCTCAGCTGTGCGGGGGGACCCAGGCATCCGGGCACCCTGACCCCCTCCTGGAGTGGACCCAAGTGTCCGGGTGCCCTTGGGGACCCTGGTATTCAGGCACCCTGGGGACCTTGGCATCTGGATGTTCCCCCCCCACATACCCCATCCAGCACCCCCACCCCCACAGGGGACCCCGGTGTCTGGGTGCCCCCCTCCCGGGGGTCCCCGGGGTGCCCACCTCGATGTTGCCGCCCACCCGGGCCAGCAGCGGGGGCAGGGGTTTGTCCTTCTCGTTCCGCAGCTGCCGCTTGGACTGGCGCCGGCCTGGGGGGGCGGGGGGGGGTGCAAGGGGGGGTCAGCACCCACCCACGGCACCCTGACCCCCCCACAGCACCCTGATCCCCCCTTGGGACACCCTGACCCTCCCCAGGGCACCCTGATGCCCCTTTGGAGCACCCTGACCCTCCCCAGGGCACCCTGATGCCCCTTAGGGTACTGTGACCCCCCTTGGGGCACCCTGTCCCCCCCACAGCACCCTGACCCCCCTTTGGGGCACCCCGACCCTCCCCAGGGCACCCTGATGCCCCTTAGGGTACTGTGACTTCCCTTGGGGCACCCTGACCCCCCCACAGCACCCTGAGCCCCCCCACAGCACCCTGACCCCCCTTTGGGACACCCTAACCCTCCCCAGGGCACCCTGATGCCCCTTAGGGTACTGTGACCCCCCTTGGGGCACCCTGACCCCCCCACAGCACCCTCATCCCCCCTTTGGGGCACCCTGACCCCCACTTTGGAGCACCCTGACCCTCCCCAGGGCACTTTGATGCCCCTTAGGGTACTGTGACCCCCTTTGCAGCACCCTGATCCCCCCCCAGCACCCTGACCCCCCCTTGGGACACCCTGACCCTCCCCAGGGCACCCTGATGCCCCTTAGGGTACTGTGACCCCCCTTGGGGCACCCTGTCCCCCCCCCAGCACCCTGACCCCCCTTTGGGGCACCCCGACCCTCCCCAGGGCACCCTGATACCCCTTAAGGTACTGTGACTTCTCTTGGGGCACCCTGACCCCCCTTTGGGGCACCCTGACACCCGCCCACAGCACCCTGACCCCCCCTCAAGGCACCCTGACCTCCCCACAGCACCCTGACCCACACCCCCATAGTCCTCCCACCCCCCAGTGCCACCCCAGACCCCTCCCCAGACAGGGTGGGGGGGACTCAGGGGGACACAGAGGTGACATGGTGGGTCAGAGAGAGGACATGGGGGGACACGGAGGGACACGGGGGGACATGGGGGGGGACACGGGGGGGGACACGGGGGGGACAGAGGGACACAAGATACATGGGGGGACACAAGGGGGGACATGAGGGGGGACACAGGGACACAGGGGCGCACGGAGGGGACACAGGAGGACAGAGAGGGGACAGCGGGGACACGGGGGGGACAGAGAGGGACATGAGGGGACATGGGGAGACATGGGGGGGACACGGGGGGGACATAGGGGGGACAGAGGGACACAAGATACATGGGGGGGACACGAGGGGGGACACAGGGACACAGGGGCGCATGGAAGGGACACAGGGGGGACACGGGGGGGACAGAGAGGGACATGAGGGGACAGGGAAGGACACGGGGGGACAGGTGTGGGAACAGAGGGGACACAGGAGAAGATGGAAGGACATGAAGGGACACGGGGGGACACAAAGGCGACACAGGAGACATGGGGGGGCACAGAGGGGACATGGGGCACTTGGGGGGACACAGTGGGAACACACAGGAGACACTGAGGGACATGAGGGGACACACGGGGACATGGGGGGGACAGAGGGGACATTGAGGGACTCGGGGGCACTCTGGGACACACAGAGGGGACATGGGGGAACTTGGGGGGACACAGAGGGGACATGGGGGACACACAGAGGGGATCATGGGGGGACTCAGGGGGTCACGGGGACACAGAGGGGACACAGGGGGACACAGAGGGGGCACAGAGGGGAACATGGGGGGGACTCATGGGGTCACAGAGACACACAGAGAGGACATGGACATGGGGGGACACGGGGGGACACACAGAGGGGACATGAAGGGACACGGAGCAGACATGGGGGACACAGGGACACACACGGGGACACAGAGGGGGGACACACGGGGACACAGAGGGGACACGGGGGGGACACGGGGGGGGACGCGGGGACACACAGAGGGGACACGGGGGGGACACGGGGGCCGCTCACCCTCCGGCCGCTCGTCGAAGTCCTCGTCCTCCTCCTCGGAGCCCACCGAGTACTCGGACTGGTTGTCTGGGGGGCACCGTCAGCACCCGCACCCCCAAACACCCCCGCACCCCCAAACACCCCCTGAACCCCCAAACACCCCCGCACCCCCAAACACCCCCTGAACCCCCAAACACCCCCGCACCCCCAAACACCCCTGCACCCCCAGATACCGCCACACCCCAAACACCCCCGCACCCCCAAACACCCCTGCACCCCCAAACACCCCCTGTACCCCCGGGTACCCCCACACCCCACACCCCTGTACCCCCAAACACCCCCTGTACCCCCAAATACCCCCTGTGCCCCCCAAATACCCCCTGTGCCCCCAAATACCCCCTGTACCCCCAGGTACAGACATACCCCCAGGTACAGCCGTACCCCAAATACCCCGTATCCCCAGACACCCCTGTACCCCCAAATATCCCTATGCTCCCAGGTACCCCCCAAATACCGCCCCCCCAAATATCCCCTGCACCCCAAGGTACCCCCCTACCCCCCCTAAATACCCCCAGATACTCCCCAAATACCCCCTGGATCCCTGTACCCCCAAATACCCCCCTGCCCCCCCCAATACCCCCTGCGCCCCCAAAATACTCCCCTACCCCCCCAAAATACCCCCTGCCCTCCCAAATACCCCCTTGCCCCCCCTAAATACCCCCTGCCCCCCCAAAATACCCCCTGCCCCCCAAAATACCCCCCTACCCCCCCAAAATACCCCCTGCCCTCCCAAATACCCCCTTGCCCCCCCTAAATACCCCCTGCCCCCCCAAATACCCCCCTGCCCCCTAATAGCCTGTACCCCCAAATACCCCTGTACCCCCTGGTACCCCCAAATCTGCCCCATACCCTAAATCCCGCCCCCCCGGATGTGGGATAGGTTAGCTCAGAGCCCTCCCAGTGCCTCCCAGTAACTCCCAGTGCTCCTGAGCAACATCCCAGTAACCTCCCAGTGCTCCCAGTTGCCCTGTACCCCACCTTGGTCCTCCTGAGTGTGAGTGCTCAGGGCATTGGGACTCCCCCCAGTGCTTCCCAGTCCATCCCAGTATCCTCCCAGTACTGACCGAGCACACTGCCAGTGCTTCCCATTCCCCCCAAAACAGCACCCAGTGCCTCCCAGTGCTCCCAGTTGCCCTGTACCCACTTTTGTCCTCCTGGGTGCGGGTGCCCAGTGCATCGGAACTCTCCCCAGTATGTCTCAGTAACCTCCCAGTCTGTCCCACTGCCCCCCCAGTAACTCCCAGTGCCTCCTGAGGAACATCCCAGTACCTTCCAGTACGCCCAGTTGCACTGTACCCACCTTCGTCCTCCTGGGTGTGGGTACCCAGTGCATTGAGACTCCCCCCAGTGCCTCACCAGTGCCTCCCAGTCTGTCCCAGTGCCCTCCCAATGCATTCCAGTACCTGACCAGTCTACTCCAGTGTCCTGATGTGTCCCAGTACCTTACCAATGCCTCCCAGTCTGTCCCAGTGCCCTCCCACTGTGTCCCAGGAACTGACCAGTGTGCTCCAGTGTCCTCCCAATGTGTCCCAGTACCTTACCAGTGCCTCCCAGTCTGTCCCAATGCCCTCCCAATGTGTCCCAGTACCTTACAAGTGCTTCCCAGTGCCCCCAGCTGCCCTGTACCCACCTCAGTTCTCCTGGGTAAGGGAGCCCAGTGCCTCAGAACCCCTCCCAGTAACTCCCAGTGTGTTCCAGCATCCTCCCAGTACCTTCCCAGTGCCTCCCAGTACCTTCCCAGTGCCCACCTTGGTCCTCCTGGGCGGCATCGTTGTAGTTGACCTGCTTGCGCACCCGCTTCCCCTTGCCCAGGTTGCGTGCCAGGTCCTCCCAGTGCCTCCCAGTACCTTCCCAGTGCCTCCCAGTACCTGCCCAGTGCCCACCTTGGTCCTCCTGGGCACCATCGTTGTAGTTGACCTGCTTGCGCACCCGCTTCCCCTTGCCCAGGTTGCGCGCCAGGTCCTCCCAGTGCCTCCCAGTACCTTCCCAGTGCCTCCCAGTACCTTCCCAGTGCCCACCTTGGTCCTCCTGGGCGGCATCGTTGTAGTTGACCTGCTTGCGCACCCGCTTCCCCTTGCCCAGGTTGCGCGCCAGGTCCTCCCAATGCCTCCCAGTACCTTCCCAGTGCCTCCCAGTACCTGCCCAGTGCCCACCTTGGTCCTCCTGGGCGGCATCGTTGTAGTTGACCTGCTTGCGCACCCGCTTCCCCTTGCCCAGGTTGCGCGCCAGGTCCTCCTGCTGCTGCTCGTAGTGGTGTCGCAGCAGCTTCTCCCAGTAGTCGGGGTCGACGTTCTCCTCCTGCTTGATGATCTCCCGCTCGATCTCCTCGATCTGCTGGCACACGCGCCGTCAGCGGCCGCCCAGGGCACCCGCTGGAACCCCGTCGGCCTGAGGTTGCCACCACCAGCTCTGTCGTAGCCGGCTCCAGCATCCCCAGCTCCATCGTCTCCCACTGTTCCCAGCTCCACCTTCATCATCCCTCATCCCCATCGCCATCCATCCCCATCATCCCCACCACCACCTTCTCCATCATCCCCATCATCCCCCATCTCCATCTCCATCGCCTCCACCTCCATCATCCCCGTCACCTTCATCATCTACATCATCCCCATCACCTTCATCATCTCCATCACCCCCATCACCTTCATCATCTCCATCACCCCTATCTCCACCTCCATCATCCCCATCATCCTGCATCTCCGTCTCCATCGCCTCCACCTCCATCATCCCCATCACCTTCATCTACATCATCCTCATCACCTTCATCATCTACATCATCCCCATCCTCATCATCTCCATCACCCCATCTCCACCTCCATCATCCCCATCACCTTCATCTACATCATCCTCATCACCTTCATCATCTACATCATCCCCATCCTCATCATCTCCATCACCCCATCTCCACCTCCATCATCCCCATCACCTCCACCTCTGCTTTCCCCATCATCTCATTCGTTCCCACTCCCATCATCCCCATCTCCCTTGTTTCCATCATCCCCAGCCTCATCTCCATTCTCCTCCTCTCCGTCATCTTGATCTCCCTGTCATCTCCTCCTCCACTGTCCTCATCATCCCCATCTCTCCATCATTTCCATTGCTCCCATCCCTATTGTCACCGACCGCATCGTTCCCATCGTTTCCACCTCCATCATCCCCACGCTCACGATCTCAGTCTCCATCATCTCCATCGTTCCCATCTCCATCATCCCCACTGTCCCCCTCTCCACGTCTCTATCACTCCTATCCCCACCACCCCCATCATCTCCAGCGTCCCCATCTCTATCGTTCACATGCCCACTGTCTTCATCACCTCTGTCTCCATCTCAGTCATCCCCATTCCCATTGTCTCCATCATCTACTTCCACGTTGTCTCCACCATCCTCGTCTCCACTGTCCCCATCATCTCCATCCTCCCCATCTCCGCTGTCATCATACCCATCCTCCCCACCATCCCCATCCCCACCATCCCCACCTCCATCACCCCCATCTCCATCGTCCCCATTGTCCCCATCTTCCCCATCATCTCCATCATCCCCGTCTCCATTGTCTCCACTGTCCCCACCTCCACCATCCCCCTTGTCCCCATCCTCATCATCTCCATCATCTCCATCGTCCCCATCTCCATCGTCTCAATCGTCCCCACCTCCACCATCTCCATTGTCCCCACCATCTCCATCATCTCCATCGTCCCCATCCTTATCATCTCCATTATCTCCATCATCTCAATCGTCCCATCTCCATCATCCCCATTGTCCCCATCTCCATCCTCTCCATCGTCCCCATCTCTATCGTCTCAATCATCCCCACCTCCACCATCTCCATCGTCCCCACCATCTCCATCGTCCCCATTGTCCCCATCCTTACCATCTCCATTATCTCCATCATCTCCATCATCCCCACCTCCACCATCTCCATTGTCCCCACCATCTCCATCATCCCCATTGTCCCCATCCCCATCATCTCCATCTCCATCATCTCAATCGTCCCCATCTCCATCGTCTCAATCGTTCCCACCTCCGCCATCTCCATTGTCCCCACCGTCTCCATCATCTCCATCCCCATCTCCACCGTCTCAATCGTCCCCATCTCCACCACCTCCATTGTCCCCACCATCCCCATCATCTCCATCCCCATCTTCTCCATCCCCATCATCTCCATTGTCTCAATCATCCCCACCTCTGCCATCTCCATTGTCCCCACCATCTCCATCATCCCCATCGTCCCCATCCTCATCATCTCCATCGTCCCCATCGTGTCCCCCCCCTTCACATCCTATCTCGTGTCCCCGTCCCCCAGGCGCACCTTGTCCTCCTCACGCACGACGTACTGGGCCACCTTGAAGGAGCTGAGGTACTCGTTCATGTTCTGCACGTCGGCATCGTCGGTGGCATCCTGGTTGCGGTCGAGCAGCCGGGCGATGGCCTCGTTGTCGTAGTGGATGACGCTACTGTCCTCCTCCTTGTTCTCCCCTGCGCCGGCGACACGCTGCTGACACGGCCTGACTTGGTCCAGCAGGGCCTGGCACGGCTCAACATGGCCTTGGCATGCTCCAACATGGCCCAACACGGCCTGACATGACCTAGTACGGCCCAGCATGGCCCAACATGGTCCAGCACGGCCCAATACAGCCCAACACGGCCTGACATGGCCCAACACAGTCCAATGTGGTCCAACATGGTCCAACGCGGCCCAATATGGTCCAACGTGGCCCAATATGGTCCAACACCGTCCAACATTCCCTCACACGGCCCAACATGGTCCAACACGGCCCGACACAGCCTGACATGACCTAGTACGGCCTAGCATGGCCTAACGCAGCTCAACATGGCCCAACACGGCCCAACATGGCCTGACACAGCCCAACATGGACCAACATGGCCCTACACAGTCCAATATAGTGGCCCAACGCGGTCCAACATGGCCCAATATGGTCCAACACGACCCAATATGGCCTGACACGGCTCAACATGGTCCAACACGGCTCAACACAGCCTGGCATACCCCAACATGGCCCGGCATGGCCTGGCACAACCCAACACAGCCTGACACGGTCTGGCATAGCCTGAAGTGGCCTAATATGGCCCAGCGTGGCCTGGCGTGGCCCAGAATAGCCTGACACGTGCTGACATGGACTGTCACAGCCCTGTCACAGCCTCCCACACCTCATCACAGCTTCACACCTTCTGTCATAGCCTCACGTGTCCCATCAACAGCCTCACGTGTTCCATCACGGCCCCACACGTCCCACCACAGCCTCGCGGGCCCCATCATGGCCCCATCCTGCTCTTGCATGTCCCATCATAGCTTTTCATGACCTGTCACAGCCCCATCATGACTTCAGGTGTCCCACCATGACCTCATGTGTCCCGCCATGACCTCACGCGTCCCACCACAGCCTCACACATCCCACCATGGCCCCGTCATGGCCTTACATGACCCATCATGACCTCATCATGACCTTGCACATTCCGTCATGGGTTTGCGTAACATTTCATGGCCTTGCATGTCCTGTCGTGGCCTCGCATGTCCCGCCATGACCTCACACACCCCATCACGACCTCAAACATCCCACTGTAAGCTTTGCATGACCCATCACGACCTTGCACGTCTCACCACGGCTCTGCACGACCCACTATGGCCCCGTCGTGACCTTGCACATCCCATCACGGCTTTGCAAGCCCAGTCACAGCCCACCGTGGCCTCCCACGTCCTACCATGGCCTCCCACAGCCTCCCACATCTCATCACGTCCCACCATAGCCTTCCACGGCCCACCACAGCCTCCCACATCCCACCATGGCCTCCCACGTCCTACCATGGCCTCCCACGGCCTCCCACGGCCTCCCACATCTCATCACGTCCCACCATAGCCTTCCACGGCCCACCACAGCCTCCCACATCCCACCACGTCCCACCACAACCTCCCATGTCCCACCACAACCTCCCACGGCCCACCACAACCTCCCACGGCCCACCACAACCTCCCGCGGCCCACCACAACCTCCCGCGGCCCACCACAACCTCCCACATCCCCCCCTCCCAAAAGTCCGGCACTCCCTGTCCCACCCATCCCCAACCCCGCTGGGTGCTGACCCTCATTCTCGTCCTTGAAGAGCTCCTCAGTGCCAAACTTGAGGATGTCATCAAGCTCCTGCTTGGACATGGAGCCGGCCTTGGAGCCCAGCCCCGGGCGCACCACCAAGTGCGTCAGCATCATCTTGCGCTTGGCCACCTGCGTGATGCGTTCCTCCACCGAGGCGCGGGTGACAAACCGGTAGATCATCACCTTGTTGGCCTGGCCGATGCGGTGCGCCCGGCTGAAGGCCTGCGGGGACAGGGAGGTGTCAGAGAAGGGATGGGGAGACGGGGGACACGCGTCAAGGGCAGGGAAGAGACGGTGGGGGACAGGGTGGGGGGACGTCAGCGGGGACAGGGCGGTGGGGGACACGGTGAGGGGAACATCAGAGCAGGGACGTGGCGGTGGGAGACGTCAGTGGGGACAGGGTGGTAGGGGACAGGGTGGGGGACCCGTCAGAGCGGGAACAGGGTGGTAGGGGACAGGGTGGGGGACCCGTCAGGGCAGGGACAGGGTGGTGGGAGACACAGTGGGGGACCCGTCAGAGCAGGGACAGGGTGATAGGGGACAGGGTGGTAGGGGACAGGGTGGGGGACCCGTCAGAGCGGGGACAGGGTGGTAGGGGACAGGGTGGGGGACCCGTCAGAGCGGGGACAGGGTGATAGGGGACAGGGTGGTAGGGGACAGGGTGGGGGACCCGTCAGAGCGGGGACAGGGTGATAGGGGACAGGGTGGTAGGGGACAGGGTGGGGGACCCGTCAGAGCGGGGACAGGGTGGTAGGGGACAGGGTGGGGGACCCGTCAGAGCGGGGACAGGGTGATAGGGGACAGGGTGGTAGGGGACAGGGTGGGGGACCCGTCAGAGCGGGGACAGGGTGATAGGGGACAGGGTGGGGGACCCGTCAGAGCGGGGACAGGGTGGCGGGGGACAGGGTGGTAGGGGACAGGGTGGGGGACCCGTCAGAGCGGGGACAGGGTGGTAGGGGACAGGGTGGGGGACCCATCAGAGCAGGGACAGGGTGGCAGGGGACGTGCTGGAGCTGGGATGCAGTGGTGGGGGCCGTGGTGGCAGTGGGGGACAGGGACACAGTGGGGGACACAGGGACAGGGCGGGAGAAATGGGGGGGAGGGTTGGGGACAGGGTATCAGGATGGGTGATAGGATGGGGGATAGGGTGCTGGGTGGGAGATGCCGGGCAAGTGACGGGGTGCGGGGTGGGTGACATCGGGTGGGTGACAGAGTGCCAGGGGGGGTACCAGGGTGCCAGGTGGGTGACATTGGGTGTGTGACAGCGTGCCAGGCAGCTGACATTGGGTGGGTGACAGGGTGCTGGGGTGGGTGATGCCGGGTGGGGGACAGGGTGCTGAGCTGGGCGACGCCAGACAGGTGACAGGGTGCTGGGTGGGTGAAGCTGGGTGGGTGACAGGGTGCCGGGCAGATGATGCTGGGTGGGTGACACAGTGCTGGGTGGGTGATGCTGGACAGGTGACAGGGTGCTGGGGAGGGTGACAGGGTGCTGGGATGGGTGACAGGGTGCTGGGGAGGGTGACAGGGTGCTGGGATGGGTGACGCCGGGCGGGTGACAGACCTGGATGTCGTTGTGGGGGTTCCAGTCGGAGTCGAAGATGACGACGGTGTCGGCGGTGGCCAGGTTGATGCCGAGGCCCCCGGCCCGCGTCGACAGCAGGAAGCAAAACTGCTGCGCCCCCGGCGCTGCCCCCCCGGCGTCAGCGGGGGGGGCCGGCCCCCCCAAACCCGGGACCTTCCAACCCCCGCCCCCGGCGCTGCCCCCCCGGCGTCAGCGGGGGGGGCCCGGCCCCCCCAAACCCGGGACCTTCCAACCCCCACCCCTGGCGCTGCCCCCCCCCCCCCACCCCACCCTGGGTGTCAGCATGGGGGGCTGGCCCCCCCCAAACCCGGGACCCCTCAATTCCCCAGTGCTGCCCCCCTAAACCCAGGACCCCCCTAAACCCCCCAGCACTGCCCCCTGGCATCGGGGGGGGTGACAGACGGACAACGATGGCCCCCCCCGACCCAGACCCCCCCAAACCTCTCTATCTTATCCCCCCCCCCCAGTGTTGCTGCACCCAGGGAAATTGTCCCCCCCCCAAAGCACCCTGAGGCGGGGGGGGTGTCCCTCCCATCCTGCCCGGGGAGGGGTGCAGGGCCCGGGTGCCTGGGTCCCACTCCCCCGGATGCCTGGGTCCCCAGGACACTGGGGTCCCCCTGGACACCTGGGGGTCCCCCCCCAAAACACCTGGGTCCCCCCTGAACTCCTGGGTCCCTTCCCAGACACCTGGGTGCCCCCTTAACTCCTAGGTCCCCTCCGAATTCCTGGGTCCCCCTGGACGTCTGGGTCCCCCTGGACACCTGGGGGTCCCCCCCAAAACACCTGGGTCCCCCCTGAACTCCTGGGTCCCCCTGGACGTCTGGGTCCCTTCCCGGACACCTGGGGGTCCCCCCCAAAACACCTGGGTCCCCCCTGAACTCCTAGGTCCCCCTGGACGTCTGGGTCCCTTCCCAGACACCTGGGGGTCCCCCCCAAAACACCTGGGTCCCCCCTGAACTTCTGGGTCCCCCTGGACATCTGGGTCCCTCCCTGGATGTCTGGGTCCCCCTGGACACTGGGGTGTCCCCCCCAAAACACCTGGGTCCCCCCTGAACTCCTGGGTCCCTTCCCAGACACCTGGGTGCCCCCTTAACTCCTAGGTCCCCTCCGAATTCCTGGGTCCCCCTGGACGTCTGGGTCCCCCTGGACACCTGGGGGTCCCCCCCAAAACACCTGGGTCCCCCCTGAACTCCTGGGTCCCCCTGGACGTCTGGGTCCCTTCCCGGACACCTGGGGGTCCCCCCCAAAACACCTGGGTCCCCCCTGAACTCCTAGGTCCCCCTGGACGTCTGGGTCCCTTCCCGGACACCTGGGGGTCCCCCCCAAAACACCTGGGTCCCCCCTGAACTTCTGGGTCCCCCTGGACATCTGGGTCCCTCCCTGGATGTCTGGGTCCCCCTGGACACTGGGGTGTCCCCCCCAAAACACCTGGGTCCCCCCCCCAAAACACCTGGGTCCCCCCTGAACTTCTGGGTCCCTCCTCGGACACTTGGGTCCCCCTCGACACCTGGGGGTCCCCCCCAAAACACCTGGGTCCCCCCTGAACTTCTGGGTCCCTCCCCGGATGTCTGGGTCCCCCTGGACACCTGGGGGTCCCCCCCTAAACACCTGGGTCCCCCCTGAACTCCTGGGTCCCCTGCATGCCTGGGTCCCTCCCTGGACACGTGGGTGCCCCCTTAACTCCTAGATCCCCTCTGAACCCCTGGGGACCTCTGTGGAGACCTGGGTGCCTCCTGAACTCCTGGGTGTCCCCCCCCACCCCCGCCAGACACCTGGGTCGCCCTGCACATCTAGGTGTCCCCCCAAAACACCTGGGTCCCCCCTGAACTCCTGGGTCCCCCCGGATGTCTGGGTCCCTCCCCAGATGTCTGGGTCCCCCTGGACACTGAGGTGTCCCCCCCAAAACACCTGGGTCCCCCCTGAACTTCTGGGTCCCTCCCCGGATGTCTGGGTCCCCCTGGACACCTGGGGGTCCCCCCCTAAACACCTGGGTCCCCCCTGAACTCCTGGGTCCCCTGCATGACTGGGTCCCTCCCTGGACACGTGGGTGCCCCCTTAACTCCTAGGTCCCCTCTGAACTCCTGGGGACCTTGGTGGAGACCTGGGTGCTTCCTGAACTCCTGGGTGTCCCCCCCGCCCAGACACCTGGGTCCCCCTGCACATCTGGGTGTCCCCCCAAAACACCTGGGTGCCCCCTGAACTTCTGGGTCCCCCTGGATGTCTGGGTCCCTCCCCAGATGTCTGGGTCCCCCTGGACACCTGGGTGTCCCCTCCAAAACACCTGGGTCCGCCCTGAACTTCTGGGTCCCCCTGGATGTCTGGGTCCCTCCCCGGACACTTGGGTCCCCCTGGACACCTGGGGGTCCCCCCCAAAACACCTGGGTCCCCCCTGAACTCCTGGGTCCCTTCCCAGACACCTGGGTGCCCCCTTAACTCCTAGGTGCCCTCTGAATTCCTGGGTCCCCCTGGATGTCTGGGTCCCTCCCCAGATGTCTGGGTCCCCCTGGACACTGGGGTGTCCCCTCCAAAACACCTGGGTCCCCCCTGAACTTCTGGGTCCCTCCTCGGACACTTGGGTCCCCCTGGACACCTGGGGGTCCCCCCCAAAACACCTGGGTCCCCCCTGAACTTCTGGGTCCCTCCCCAGACACTTGGGTGCCCCTGGACACCTGGGGATCCCCCCAAAACACCTGGGTCCCCCCTGAACTCCTGGGTCCCCTGCATGCCTGGGTCCCTTCCTGGACACCTGGGTGCCCCTTTAACTCCTACGTCCCTTCTGAACCCCTGGGGACCTCCGTGGAGACCTGGGTGCCTCCTGAACTCCTGGGTGCCCCCCCTCCCCCCAGACACTTGGGTCCCCCTGCACATCTGGGTGTCCCCCCAAAACACTTGGGTGCCCCCTGAACTCCTGGGTCCCCCTGAATGTCTGGGTCCCTCCCCAGACATCTGGGTCCTCCTGGACATCTGGGTGTCCCCCCAAAACACCTGGGTGCCCCCTGAACTCCTGGGTCCCCCCCCAGACATCTGGGTCCCCCTGGACACCTGGGGGTCCCCCCCAAAACACCTGGGTCCCCCCTGAACTTCTGGGTCCCTCCCCGGATACTTGGGTCCCCCTGGACACCTGGGGGTCCCCCCCAAAACACCTAGGTCCTCCCTGAACTCCTGGGTCCCTTCCCAGACACGTGGGTGCCCCCTTAACTCCTACGTCCCCTCTGAACCCCTGGGGACCTCCGTGGAGACCTGGGTGTCTCCTGAACTCCTGGGTGCCCCCCCTCCCCCCAGACACTTGGGTCCCCCTGCACATCTGGGTGTCCCCCCAAAACACGTGGGTCCCCCCTGAACTCCTGGGTCCCCCCGGATGCCTGGGTCCCCCCCCAGCCCCGACCGCCTGGGTGCCCCCGGACGCCGGGGTCCTACCGTTGAAGCGGTCGATGGCCTCCTGGCGCAGGGCCCCCGTGATGCCCCCGTCGATGCGCTCGTACTTGTAGCCCTCGTAGTCCAGGAAATCCTCCAGCAGGTCCAGCATCTTCGTCATCTGCGGGCACTGGTTAGACTGGGAGCACCCAGTGGGGCTGGGGGCACCCGGTACTCGTTACACTGGGAGGAGTCGGGGGGACTGGGATGGGCACTGGTTAGACTGGGAGCACCCAGCGGGGCTGGGGGCACCCGGTACTCGTTACACTGGGAGGAGTCGGGGGGACTGGGATGGGCACTGGTTAGACTGGGAGCACCCAGCGGGGCTGGGGGCACCTGGTACTGGTTACACTGGGAGGAGTCGGGGGGACTGGGATGAGCACTGGTTAGACTGGGAGCACCCAGCGGGGCTGGGGGCACCCGGTACTCGTTACACTGGGAGGAGTCGGGGGGACTGGGATGGGCACTGGTTAGACTGGGAGCACCCAGCGGGGCTGGGGGCACCTGGTACTGGTTACACTGGGAGGAGTCGGGGGGACTGGGATGGGCACTGGTTAGACTGGGAGCACCCAGTGGGGCTGGGGGCACCCGGTACTCGTTACACTGGGAGGAGTCGGGGGGACTGGGATGGGCACTGGTTAGACTGGGAGCACCCAGCGGGGCTGGGGGCACCTGGTACTGGTTACACTGGGAGGAGTCGGGGGGACTGGGATGAGCACTGGTTAGACTGGGAGCACCCAGCGGGGCTGGGGGCACCCGGTACTCGTTACACTGGGAGGAGTCGGGGGGACTGCGATGGGCACTGGTCAGACTGGGAGCACCCAGGGGAGCAGGAACATACACTAGTTAGACTGGGAGCACCCAGTGGGGCTGGGGGCACCCCGTACTGGTTACACTGGGAGGAGTCGGGGGGACTGGGATGGGCACTGGTTGGTCTGGGAGCACCCAGGGGAGCTGGAACACGCACTGGTTAGACTGGGAGCACCCAGGGGGGCTGGGGACACCCGGTGCTGGTTACACTGGGAGGAGTCGGGGGGACTGGGATGGGCACTGGTCAGACTGGGAGCACCCAGGGAAGTTGGAACAGGCAACTGGTTGGTCTGGGAGCTCCCAGGGGAGTTGGAACATGCACTGGTTAGACTGGGAGCACCCAGTGGGGCTGGGGGCACCCCGTACTGGTTACACTGGGAGGAGTCGGGGGGACTGGGATGGGTGCTGGTCAGAATGGGAGCACCCAGGGGAGCTGGAACAGGCAACTGGTTAGACTGGGAGCACCCAGCTCCCTGGGTCTCTGGGGGTCCCAGCCACCACACTTGGGAGAAGATGAGCACCCAGTGGCTCTGGGCGGTGGGTGGGGAGGCTGTGGGTGCCCCACGGCAGGGGGCCTGTGGGTGCTGTGGGGGTCCCGGCCGCCCCACCTGGGACAAGATGAGCACCCAGTGGCTCTGGGCGGTGGGTGGGGAGGCTGTGGGTGCCCCACGGCAGGGGGCCTGTGGGTGCTGTGGGGGTCCCGGCCGCCCCACCTGGGACAAGATAAGCACCCAGTGGCTCTGCGGGGTGGGTGGGGAGGCTGTGGGTGCCCCACGGCAGGGGGCCTGTGGGTGCTGTGGGGGTCCCGGCCGCCCCACCTGGGACAAGATGAGCACCCAGTGGCTCTGCGGGGTGGGTGGGGAGGCTGTGGGTGCCCCAGGGCAGGGGGCCTGTGGGTGCTGTGGGGGTCCCGGCCGCCCCACCTGGGAGAAGATGAGCACCCAGTGGCTCTGCGGGGTGGGTGGGGAGGCTGTGGGTGCCCCAGGGCAGGGGGCCTGTGGGTGCTGTGGGGGTCCCGGCTGCCCCACCTGGGAGAAGATGAGCACCCGGTGGTTTTGCTCCTTCAGCTTCCGCAGCATCTTCTGCAGCAGCAGCAGCTTCCCCGAGGCCTTGATCAGGGCCCCCCCCTCGTAGGCGCCGCTCGGCAGCTTCGGGGACTCCTGGGGACGGGGACGTCACCTCGGTGGCCCCCGGTGACCCCTGACCTCCCCAGCCCCCACCCCATGTCCCTCTGCACCCCTCCCCCCCAGCCCACCTCCCCCTCTCCCCTCTGTCTCCCCTCCACGTGCCTCCAGCTTGGGTCCCACCCGTGTCCCCCGTCCCTCTGTCCCCTCCCCGTCCCTCTGTCCCCTCCCTGTCCCCATGTCACACCATGTCCCCCATGTCCCTCCACCCCCAGTCCCTCCAGCTGCTCCATGTCCTCCACAATGTCCTCCTACCCCCTCCATGTTCCTCCACCCCATGTCCCTTTGTCCCATGTCCCTCACATCCCTCCATGTCCCCATGTCCCACCATGCTTCCATGTCCCTCCACTCCACATCCCTCTGCCCCACGTCCCTCCAACCCCTCCATGTCCCCATGTCCCACCAGGTCCCCATGTCCCCACGTCCCTCCACCCCACGTCCCTCCATCCCCCCATCCCTCCAACCCCTCCATGTCCCCATGTCCCTCCATGTCCCCATGTCCCTCTATCCCCTCCACATCTCTCCGACCCCTCCATGTCCCACCACGCTTCCATGTTCTTCCACTCCACATCCCTCCACCCCACGTCCCTCCAACCCCTCTATGTCCTCATGTCCCACCATGTCCCCATGTCCTGATTTCCCTCCACTTGACGTCCCTCCACCCCACATCCCTCCAACCCCTCCATGTCCCCATGTCCCACCATGTCCCCATGTCCTGATATCCCTCCACTCCATGTCCCTCTATCAGCCCCCATTCCTCCAACCCCTCCGTGTCCCCACGTCCCCTCCACGTCCCTCCACCCCACGTCCCTCCAACCCCTCCGTGTCCCCATGTCCCACCAGGTCCCCATGTCCCTCCATCCCACGTCCCTCTATCCGCCCCCATTCCTCCAACCCCTCTGTGTCCCCATGTCCCACCATGCTTCCATGTTCCTCCACTCCACATCCCTCTGCCCCACGTCCCTCCAACCCCTCCATGTCCCCTTGTCCCACCAGGTCAAGGTGACGTCCCTCTACCCGCCCCCATCCCTCCAACCCCTCCGTGTCCCCATGTCCCACCAGGTCCCCATGTCCCATATCCCTCTACTTGACGTCGCTCTACCTGCCCCCATCCCTCCCACCCCTCCATGTCCCCATGTCCCTCCATGTCCCCATGTCCCTCTATCCCCTCCACATCTCTCCGACCCCTCCACATCTCTCCAACCCCTCCATGTCCCCATGTCCCACCACGCTTCCATGTTCTTCCACTCCACAGCCCTCCACCCCACGTCCCTCCAACCCCTCCGTGTCCCCATGTCCCCGCCACGTCCCTCCACCCCCCGTCCCTCCGTCCATCCCCCCCTGTCCCGCTGTCCCCGCGGCCCCCACCATGGCGGCGACGGGGAAGAGGTAGGGGTGGTTGCAGCACTTCTTCAGGTCCATCATGATGTTGAGCAGCGACACCTGGTTCCCGCCGCCCCGCGAGTTCAACGCCTCGAAGTTGCGCGTCAGGATGTACTTGTAGTACTTCCTACGGGGAGGTCGGTGGGACCCAGGCGTCTGGGTGCCTCCCCTCCCCCCCCCTTCCCAGGGGACCCAGGCATCTGGGTGCCTCCCCTCCCCACCCCTTCCCATGGACCCAGGCATCCAGGGGACCTAAGCACCGAGGGGATCCCAGCCTACATCCGCATGGAGCTGAGCTCCACGCAATGAGTTCCATCAACGTTGACTCCCATGGACCCCAGCACCCACGTGCACCCTTCTCCCATGGACTCAGGCGTCCGGGTGCCTCCCATCCTCCCCTTCCCAGGGGACCCAAGCGTCTGCGGGACCTCAGCACCCAGGGGATCCCAGCCTACGTCCGCATGGAGCTGAGCTCCACACAATGAGTTCCATCAGCGTTGACTCCCATACACCCCAGCACCCAGATGCACCCTTCTCCCATGGACCCAGGCATCCGGGTGCCTCCCATCCCACCCTTCCCGGGGGACCCAGGCATCCAGGGGACCTCAGCACCCAGGGGATCCCAGCCTACGTCCGCATGGAGCTGAGCTCCACGCAATGAGTTCCATCAACGTTGACTCCCATGGACCCCAGCACCCACGTGCACCCTTCTCCCATGGACCCAGGCATCCGGGTGTCTCCCATCCTCCCCTTCCCGGGGGACCCAAGCGTCTGCGGGACCTCAGCACCCAGGGGATCCCAGCCTACGTCCGCATGGAGCTGAGCTCCACGCAATGAGCTCCATCAACGTTGACTCCCATGGACCCCAGCACCCACGTGCACCCTTCTCCCATGGACTCAGGCGTCTGGGTGCCTCCCATCCCACTCTTCCCAGGGAACCCAGGCATCCGGGTGCCTCCCATCCCACCCTTCCCCATGGACCCAGGCATCCAGGGGACCTCAGCACCCAGGGGATCCCAGCCTACATCTGCATGGAGCTGAGCTCCACGCAACGAGCTCCATCAACGTTGACTCCCATGGACCCCAGCACCCACATGCACCCTTCTCCCATGGACCCAGGCATCCGGGTGCCTCCCATCCCACCCTTCCCGGGGGACCCAGGCGTCCAGCGTACTTCTGCATGGGGCTGAGCTCGACACGGACGATGAGCTCAGTCTTGGCCGGCATGTTCTTGAAGACGTCGGCCTTGAGGCGCCGCAGCATGTGGGGACCCAGGAGGTCGTGGAGCTTCTTGATCTGGTCCTCCTTGGAGATGTCGGCAAACTCCTCCAGGAAGCCCTCCAGGTTGCTGGGGGAGGAACGATGACAATATGACATGGGGGGCGGCGCAGGGACACGGGGACGGGGATGTAATGGCCGTGACATGGGGAGACACGGGGACAGCCGTGATGTGGTGGGGTGAAGGGGCACGGGGACATGGGGACGGCCATGGCACGGGGCATGTGGGGATGGTTGTGACATGGAGGGACACAGGGATGGCTGTGGGATGGGGGACGTGGGGACGGTCGTGACAGGGGGCGACACGGAGACACGGGTACAGCAGTGACATGTGGGGATGTGGGGGGACAGGGATGCGGGGACAAGCCGTGACATGAGGAGACACAGGGAGGGGAGGACGCAAGGATGGCCATGACATGGGGGGACAGGGGGACAGCCATGACATGGAGGATGTGGGGACGGCTGTGACATGGAAGGACACAGGGATGGCCACGGGACGGGGGATGTGGGGACAGCTGTGACATGGGGGGGATGAGGGGACAGTCGTGACATGGGGGGGATGAGGGGACAGTCATGACATGGGGGCACACATGGACATGGGGACGGCAGGGACATGGGGACGGCAAGGACATGGGGGTGGATGCAGATGGACATGGGGAGATGCAGGGTCAGCCATGTCATGGTGGGGTGAAGGGACATGGGGACAGCCATGACATGGTGGGGCGCAGGGACATGGGGACATGGGGGTGGATGGGGGGGGACCCTGGAGGAGGGGAAGGGCAAGGAGGGGACACCGGGGGACACGAGGGGACATCGGGGGACGTACTTGAAGCGCTCAGGGGTGAGGAAGTTGAGGAGGTGGAAGAGCTCCTCCAGGTTGTTCTGCAGCGGGGTCCCCGTCAGCAGCAGCTTGTGCTCGATCTTGTACCCGTTCAGCACCCGAAAGAACTGGGGGGGCGTCACCCGCGGACCCTGGCGTCCGGGAGCGACCCCCCTGATCCCACCCAGGGCACGCGCAGACCCCGGCGTACAGGAGTGACCCCCCTGATCCCACCCAGGGCACCCACAGACCCCGGTGTACAGGAGTGACCCCCCTGATCCCACCCAGGGCACCTGTGGACCTTGGCGTCTGGGAGCAACCCCCCGATCCCACCCAGGGCACCCATGGACCCTGGTGTCCGGAAGCGATCCCCTGACGCCCCTCCCAGGGCACCCATGGACCCTGGCATCCGGGAGCGACCCCCCTGATCCCACCCAGGGCACCCATGGACCCTGGTGTCCAGGAGTGATCCCCTGACCCCCCTCCCAGGGCACCCATGGACCCCACAATCTGGGAACGATCCCCCTGACCCCCATTCGGGCACCCACAGAGCCTGGTGTCCAGGAGCGATCCCCCGACCCCCCTCCCAGGGCACCCACGGACCCTGGCGTCTGGGAGGAATCCCCCTGACCCCCATTTGGGCACCCACGGACCCCGAGAGCAATCCCCCTGACCCCCCCATTCGGGCACCCACGGACCCCAGCATCCAGGAGCGACCCCACCATCCCCAGGACTCTGGGATCCGAGAGCACCCTCCACCCTCCCAGGGCACCCACGGACCCCAGTGTCTGGGGAAAATCCCCCCCCCCCCCCAGCCCCAACAGCACCCAGGGGACCCAAGCATCCGTGCACCCGCTCTCGGGTGACCCCAGGCATCTGGGTGCCCCCCCCAGCACCACCTCCCCAGTGACCCCAGCGGCCGGGCACCTTGGACTGGTTGTTCTTGAGGCGATGGGCCTCGTCCACCACCAAGCAGGCCCAGCGGATGGAGCCCAGCGCCGCCTGGTCGATGGTGATCAGCTCGTAGGAGGTCAGCAGCACGTGGAACTTCACCTGCGCCTCCCGCTGCCGTGACCGTCAGCACCCATGGGTCCCCCCCCGGGGGACCCGGGGGGTTGGGACACCCCTGCACCATCCCACACCCCCCAGCCCCACCACCCTTGGGATCCTGGTGGACAGGGCGTCTCGATCACCCGGCATCAGGCCACCCCAGCACCCCGATCCCTCCTGGGACCCTGGTATTTAGGGCACCCAGACCCACCAGCACCCCAACCCCCCGCTGACACCCCAACGCCACACATCCCCACCCTCCCAGCATCTGGCCGCTCTAGCACCCCAATTTCCCCCGGGACCCCGGTGTCCAGGGCACCCTGACCACCTGGGACCCCAGCATCTGGCTGCCCCAGCACCCTGATCCCTCCTGGGGCCTCAGCGGCCAGGGCACCCCAAGCCCCTGCACCCCCACCCCCCAGCACCCCAATCCCCCCCAGGACTCTGGAGAGCAGGGCACCCCAACCCCCTGCACCCCCACTCCCCAGCACCCCAATCCCCCCCCAGGACTCTGGAGACCAGGGCACCCCAGCACCCTGATCCCTCCTGGGGCCTCCATAGCCAGGGCACCCCAACCCCCTGCACCCCCACCCCCCGGCACCCCAATCCCCCCCAGGACTCTGGAGACCAGGGCACCCTGACCCCCTGCACCCCCACTCCCCAGCACCCCAATCCCCCCCCAGGACTCTGGAGACCAGGGCACCCCAGAACCCTGATCCCTTCTGGGGCCTCCGTGGCCAGGGCACCCCAACCCCCTGCACCCCCACCTCCCAGCACCCCAATCCCCCCCAGGACTCTGGAGGCCAGGGCACCCCGACCCCCTGCACCCCCAACCCCCAGCACCCCAATCCCCCCCCCGGACTCTGGAGACCAGGGCACCCTGACCCCCTGCACCCCCACTCCCCACCACCCCAATCCCACCCAGAACCCCAGCAGCTGGGGCACCCCAAACCCCCCCACCCCTGTACACCCCGCTCCCCCCCAACACCCTGGCATCTGGGGCACCCTGACACCCTGGCACCCTGACAGCCCAATCCCCCCAGGGACACTAGCGTCCGGGGCACCCTGACCCCCCAGCACCCCAACCCCCTGGCACCCCAACACCTCCTGGGACCCCAGCATGCAGGCACCCCTGTATACCCCAACCCCGGGTAACCCCGATGTCTGGGGTACCCCAACTCCTTGGCACCCTGACCCCCTGGGACCCCACTATCAGGCCACTATGTCACCCCAGCCCCCCTGGGAACCCACTGTCTGGGGGACCCCAACCCCCTGGCACCCTGACCCCCTGGGACCCCACTATCAGGCCACTATGTCACCCCAACCCCCCTGAGACCCCACTGGCTGGGGGACCCCAACCCCCTGGCACCCTGACCCCCTGGGACCCCACTATCAGGCCACTATGTCACCCCAACCCCCCTGGGAACCCACTGTCTGGGGGACCCCAACCCCTCGGCACCCTGACCCCCTGGGACCCCACTATCAGGCCACTATGTCACCCCAGCCCCCCTGAGACCCCACTGTCTGGGGGACCCCAACCCCTCGGCACCCTGACCCCCCCAGGACTCCCATGTCAGGCCACCACGCCACCCCAAACCCCCATGGGACCCCAATATCCAGGTCACCCCAACCATCCCCCCCAAGGCCCCAAGCATCCGGGGTCACTCCTTAGCACCCCAAACCCACCCATGGGACCCCAATATCCAGGTCACCCCCAGCACCCCAACCCCTTGGGAACCCAAGCGTTTGGGTGCACATCCTACCAAAATGAGGGGTACCCAGGCAGGGGGGTGCCACCCCCCCCTCCCCCCCCCCCCACCTCACCCCCCCAAAAAGGGACCCAGGCATCCAGGCGCAGCCCCCTCCCGCCCCCCCCCACCGAGGGGACCCCGATATCCGGCTCACCTTCATCTTGAAGGCCTTCTTGCCCCCCTTCATGGCGTTGTCATCGAAGGAGAACTCGTTCTCACGGATGATGGCCCGGCTGTCCTTGTCCCCGGTGTAGGTGACGACGTAGAAGGCGGGGGCCCACATCTGGAACTCCCGCTCCCAGTTGATGATGGTGGAGAGCGGGGCGCTGACGAGGAACGGGCCCTTGGTGTGGCCCTGGGGGACAGCGCGTCACACGGGGACACGGGGACGGGGCCCTTGGGGACAGCGTGACACAGGGGGATGGGGGGGGGAGGCATGGGACGGGGGGCCTTGGGGGACGTGGGGACGGCGTGGGAGGGGGTCCTTGGGGGACATGGGGATAGTGTGGCACATGGGGATGGCATGGGACGGGGTCCTTGGGGGATGTGGGGACAGTGTGGCACATGGGGACAGCGTGGCACATGGGGACAGCGTGGCACGGGGTCCTTGGGGGACATTGGGACAGTGTGGCACGTGGGGACAGCATGGGACGGGGTCCTTGGGGGACACGGGGACAGCGTGGCACATGGGGACAGCGTGGGACGGGGTCCTTGGGGGACACGGGGACAGTGTGGCACATGGGGACAGCGTGGGATGGGGTCCTTGGGGGACGTGGGGACAGCATGGCACATGGGGACAGTGTGGGATGGGACCTCGGGGGGATGTGGGGACAGTGTGGCACATGGGGACAGCGTGGGATGGGGTTCTGGGGGACGTGGGGACAGCGTGGCACATGGGGATGGCATGGGACGGGGTCCTTGGGGGACATGGGGACAGCGTGGCACATGGGGACAGCGTGGGACGGGGCCCTTGCGGGACACGGGGACAGCGTGGCACATGGGGACAGTGTGGGATGGGACCTTGGGAGACATGGGGACAGCGTGGCACATGGGGACAGCGTGGGATGGGGTTCTGGGGGATGTGGGGACAGCGTGGCACATGGGGACACCATGGGATGGGATCCTTCGGGGACACGGGGACAGCGTGGCACATGGGGACAGCGTGGGATGGGGTCCTTGGGGGATGTGGGGACAGTGTGGCACAGGGACAAGTGAGGACAGTGTGACACGTGAGGGCAGAGGGACACCCCAGAGTGGCCATGGGGACACAGATGGGGACGTGGGGACAGCGTGGGGTGGTTGCAGGGGTATAAAAATGTCTCCAGTGGCAGCAAGACCCCAGGGATGCCCGTGGGGACATGGGCAGGGACACGGTGACACCCCAGGGTGGCTGATGCCAGCAGCGGGTGATGCCAGACGCCATGTGGGTGACACTGAGGCCAGGCAGGTGACACCAGGACCAGGCAGGTGACACCGGGGGCCAAGGGAGAGACACCAGGGCCAGGCAGGTGATGCCAGGGACCAGGAGAGTGACACTGGGGACCAGGCAGGTGACACCAGCACCAGGCAGGTGACACCGGGGGCCAGGCGGGTGACGCCAGCACCAGACAGGGGACACCAGGCACCAGGAGGGTGACACCAGCACCAGGCAGGTGACACTGGGGACCAGGCGGGTGACACTGGGGGCCAGGCGGGTGACACTGGGGACCAGGCAGGTGACACTGGGGCCCAGGTGGGTGATGCCAGGGGCCAGACGAGTGACACTGGGGACCAGGCGGGTGACACCAGGGCCCAGGCGGGTGATACCAGGGGCCAGGCGAGTGACACCGGGGCCCAAGCGGGTGACACCGGAGGCCAGGCGGGTGATACCAGGGGCGAGGCGAGTGACACCGGGGCCCAAGCGGGTGACACTGGAGGCCAGGCGGGTGATACCAGGGGCCAGGCGAGTGACACCGGGGCCCAGGTGGGTGATACCAGGGGCCAGGCGAGTGACACCGGGGCCCAAGCGGGTGACACCGGAGGCCAGGCGGGTGATACCAGAGGCCAGGCGAGTGACACCGGGGCCCAGGTGGGTGATACCAGGGGCCAGGCGAGTGACACTGGGGCCCAAGCGGGTGACACCAGGGTCCAGGTGGGTGATACCAGGGGCCAGGCGAGTGACACTGGGGCCCAAGCGGGTGACACCAGGGTCCAGGTGGGTGATGCCAGGGGCCAGGCAAGTGACACTGGGGACCAGGTGGGTGATACCAGGGGCCAGGCGAGTGACACTGGGGCCCAAGTGGGTGACACCAGGGTCCAGGTGGGTGATGCCAGGGGCCAGGCAAGTGACACTGGGGACCAGGTGGGTGATACCAGGGGCCAGGCGAGTGACACTGGGGCCCAAGTGGGTGACACCGGGGTCCAGGTGGGTGATGCAGGGGCCAGGCAGGTGATACCAGGGGCCAGGCGAGTGACACCGGGGCCCAAGCGGGTGACACCGGGGCCCAAGCGGGTGACACCGGGGCCCAAGCGGGTGACACCGGAGGCCAGGCGGGTGATACCAGGGGCGAGGCGAGTGACACCGGGGCCCAAGCGGGTGACACCGGGGCCCAAGCGGGTGACACCGGAGGCCAGGCGGGTGACATTGGGGACCAGGCGGGTGACACCGGGGGCCAGGCGAGAGGGAGCTCACCTCCTTGTAGAGGGAGTAGAGGAAGACGATGGTCTGGATGGTCTTGCCCAGCCCCATCTCGTCGGCCAGGATGGTGTCGGTGCTCTGGGCCCAGGAGAAGCGGAGCCAGTTCAGCCCCTCCAGCTGGTAGAGGTGCAGGGTGCCGCCCGTCGCCGTGATGAACCGCGGCTGCGTCTCGTACTTCACCGTCGGCTGCCGGGGAAGAGCCGGGTGGGGGCGGGGGGGACACGAGAGGGTGTCAGTGGGTGGGGGACCCAGGCATCCCGGTGCTCAAATCCCTCACCCAAGGCATCCCAGGGGGGCACCGATGCCACGGAGGTGCCAGGGGACCCAGGCGTCCGGGCAGCTGAACCCCTCCCGTGCACCCCAGGGTGTTATTAATGACACAGAGGTGTCAGGGGACCCAGGTGCCCTGGGGGGGCACGCAGGTAACCTTGGGGGGGACCCAAGGGACCACGGAGGGGACCCAAGCATCCGGGGAGGGACCCAGGCATCCTTGGGGGGGACCCAAGGGACTGTGGAGGGGACCCAGGCATCTCGGGGGGGAACCAGGTGTTCAGGGGACCCAAGGGACCATGGAGGGGACCCAGGTGCCCTGGGGGGGCACCCAGGTATCCTTGGGGGGGACCCAAGGGACCATGGAGGGGACCCAGGTAACCTTGGGGGGGACCCAAGGGACCATGGAGGGGACCCAGGCATCTGGGGGGGGACCGAGGTATCCTGGGAGACCCAAGGGATCATGGAGGGGACCCAGGTGCCCTCGGGGGGGACCCAGGTATCCTTGGGGGGGACCCAAGGGACCATGGAGGGGACCCAGGCATCTGGGGGGGGACCCAGGCATCTGGGGGACCCAAGGGATCATGGAGGGGACCCAGGTACCCTGGAGGGGGACCCAGGTATCCTTGGGGGGCACCCAAGGGACCATGGAGGGGACCCAGGTGCCCTGGGGGGGGACCCAGGTATCCTTGGGGGGGACCCAAGGGACCGTGGAGGGGACCCAGGCATCCAGGGGGGGACCCAGGCATCCTGGGGGACCCAAGGGACCGTGGAGGGGACCCAGGTGCCCTGGGGGGGACACCCAGGCATCTGGGGGACCCAAGGGACCATAGAAGGGACCCAGGTGCCCTGGGGGGGGGACCCAGGCATCCAGAGGACTCAAGGGTCCAAAGGGAGGGGTCCATGGGGGGGACCCAGGGGTGGGGGGGGACCCAAGCTTCTCAGGGGACCCAGGCATTGGGGGGGGGGGGGGGGGGGGCACCCAGGCGTCTGGGCACTCACGTCGTTGGTGGGGGAGTCGGGGGGTCCCTCCCCCGGCATCTCCTTCTTCTTCTTCTTGTAGCGCCGGGGCTGGGCTGGGTCCTCCCCCATGAACACCTCCCTGGGGACACCGGGGGGGGGGGACACACACAAGGACACCAAGGGGACATGGGGACACCAGGGGAGGGACAGGACAGGAGGCGGCCACAGGGATATGGGGGGATATGGGGACACAGCAGGAGACAGGCGGCACAGGGACACCGGGGAGCGGGGGGAACGGGACGGGGACATGGCGGGGGACACAGGGACATGGAGGGGACCGGGGACACATGCAGACATGAGGACACGGGGACAACACAGGGACACATGGCAGCATGAGGACGTTGGGGGACTCATGGGGACAGGGGGGCACATGGCCAGTAGGCATGTCCCCATGTCCTGCCGGTGTCCCTATGTCTCCCTGGGTCCCCATGTCCCCCCCCATGTCCCCCCCATGTCCCCACACCCCCAGCCTCACTGGTGCTTCCAGTAGGCAAGTCCCCATGTCCCCCCACTGTCACCATGACCCTCACCAGTGCTTCCAGTAGGCATATCCCCATGTTCCCCCATGTCCCCAGTCTCACCAGTACTTCCAACGAGCATGTCCCCATGCTCCCTCCATGTCCCCCCATGTCCCTGTATCCCTCACCAGTACTTCCAGTAGGCATGTCTCCATGTCCTCTCTGTGTCCCTATGTCCCTCTGTGTCCCCATGTCCCCCCACGTCCCTGTGTCCCTCACCGGTACTTCCAGTAGCCATGTCTCCATGTCCTCTCTGTGTCCCTATGTCCCTCTGTGTCCCCATGTCCCCCCACGTCCCTGTGTCCCTCACTGGTGCTTCCAGTATGCGTGTCCCCATGTCCCCTCATGTCCCCCCATCCCCATGACCCTCATTGGTGCTTCCAGCAGGCATGTCCCCATGTCCCCCTGTCCCCATGACCCTCACCAGTGCTTCCAGTAGGCATGTCCCCATGTCCCCGACTCCCTCCAGTGTCCCCGTAGTGTACCCGTGTCCCCACTGTATCCCCATGTGCCTCACCAGTGCTTCCAGTAGGCATGTCCCCATGTCCCCGACTCCCTCCAGTGTCCCCATGTCCCCACAGTGTCCCCGTGTCCCCCCTGTCCCTCACCCGTGCTTCCAGTAGGCATATCCCCACGTCCCCGACTCCCTCCACTGTCCCCATGTCCCCCCTGTCCCTCACCAGTGCTTCCAGTAGGCATATCCCCACGTCCCCGACTCCCTCCACTGTCCCCATGTCCCCGCAGTGTCCGCGTGTCCCCCCCATCCCTCACCGGTGCTTCCAGTAGGCATATCCCCATGTCCCCGACTCCCTCCACTGTCCCCATGTCCCCCCTGTCCCTCACCAGTGCTTCCAGTAGGCATATCCCCATGTCCCCGACTCCCTCCACTGTCCCCATGTCCCCCCTGTCCCTCTCCAGTGCTTCCAGCAGGCATATCCCCACGTCCCCGACTCCCTCCACTGTCCCCATGTCCCCGCACTGTCCCCGTGTCCCCCCTGTCCCTCACCGGTGCTTCCAGTAGGCATATCCCCATGTCCCCGACTCCCTCCACTGTCCCCATGTCCCCCCTGTCCCTCACCAGTGCTTCCAGTAGGCATATCCCCACGTCCCCGACTCCCTCCACTGTCCCCATGTCCCCCCTGTCCCTCTCCAGTGCTTCCAGTAGGCATATCCCCACGTCCCCGACTCCCTCCACTGTCCCCATGTCCCCGCAGTGTCCGCGTGTCCCCCCCGTCCCTCACTGGTGCTTCCAGTAGGCATATCCCCATGTCCCCGACTCCCTCCACTGTCCCCATGTCCCCCCTGTCCCTCTCCAGTGCTTCCAGTAGGCATATCCCCTCGTCCCCGACTCCCTCCACTGTCCCCATGTCCCCCCTGTCCCTCACCAGTGCTTCCAGTAGGCATATCCCCACGTCCCCGACTCCCTCCACTGTCCCCATGTCCCCCCTGTCCCTCACCAGTGCTTCCAGTAGGCATATCCCCATGTCCCCGACTCCCTCCAGTGTCCCCATGTCCCCGCAGTGTCCCCGTGTCCCCCCCGTCCCTCACCGGTGCTTCCAGTAGGCATATCCCCACATCCCTGAGACCCTCCAGTGTCCCCATGTCCCCGCAGTGTCCCCGTGTCCCCCCCCGTCCCTCACCGGTGCTTCCAGTAGGCCAGCTTGTGGAGGTCGTAGTCGGGGATGGGCATCTCGTCCTCTTCCCAGGTGGCCTGGTCGTAGGGCAGGTCCCGCCACTTCACCAGGTAGTGGTACTGCCCCTTCCGGTCCACGCTGCGTGGCACGCCGTCACGCCCCGCACCGGGCACCCGGGGGACACCGGGCACCGGGGGCGGCAACGGGCACCGCGGGGGCAACGGGCACCACGGGGGCAACGGGCACCGCGGGGGGGAAACGGGCATCGTGGGGACACTGGGCGCTGCGGGGACAGCGGGTGCCACGGGGACCACAGGCACCACGGGGACACTGGGCACTGGGGGGGAACATTGGGCATCATGGCGACAATGGGCACCCAAGGGCAGTGGGCACTGCGGGGATACTGGGCACTGTGGGTGACAATGGGCACCCTGGGGGGACAAAAGCACCCAGGAGGACATCGTGCACCGCGGGGGCAACAGGCACCACGGGGACACCGGGCACTGGGGGCGGACACTGGGCATCATGGCGACAATGGGCACCCAATGACAGTAGGCACTGCAGGGATACTGGGCACTGTGGGTGACAATGGGCACCCTGGGGACACCTGACACCCAGGGGGGACAAAAGCACCCAGGAGGACATTGTGCACCGCGGGGGCAACGGGCACCATGGGGACACCAGGTACCACGGGGACACCGGGCACTGGGGGGGGACACTGGGCATCATGGCGACAATGGGCACCCAAGGGCAGTGGGCACTGCGGGGACACTGGGCACTGTGGGTGACAATGGGCACCCCGGGGACATCTGACACCCAGGGGGGACAAAAGCACCCAGGAGGACATCGTGCACTGCGGGGGCAATGGGCACCGTGGGGACACCAGGTACCACGGGGACACCGGGCACCCAGGGGACAATGGGCACTCAGGGGACAACGGGCACCCAGGAGGACAGCAGCAATAGGGGACAGCAGGCACCCAGGGACACCCACAGGGACACCAGGCACCCCTGGGGACACAGAGCCCCCTGGGTGACAGCACGCACCTATGGGGACACCAGGCACCCACAGGTGACAACAGGCACCCATGGCGACACTTGGACACCCACAGGGATGCCAAGCACCCACAGGTGACAACAGGCACCCATGGGGACACCGGACACCCACAGGGATGCCAGGCACCCACGGGTGACAGCAGGCACCCATGGGGACACCGGGCACCCCAAGGGACACGGGGACAGCCAGGGCCATGACAGGGGTTGCCATGTGCCACCAGGGTGTGGGTGACAGTGCGGCACATGGGAGGGTCACCCGGTGTCACCGGCATCACCGGCTGCCATCAGGGAGACGCTGGGGACACCCCAGTGCAGGGGTCACCCGGGGACATGGGGTCACATGGGGACAGGGACACACAGAAAGGACACAGGGTCACCTGGGGACATGGGGTCACCTGGGGACAGGGACACATAGATGGGACAGGGGGTCATTTGGGGACAGGGACACGCGGCCAGGACACAGGGTCACCTGGGGACACAGAGGGGACATGGGGTCACTCAGACAGGGACACACGGCCAGGACATGGGGTCACTTGGGGACAGGGACACACAGGACACGGGGTCACCTGGGGACAGGGACACATGCAGGGGACACGGGGTCACCTGGGGACAGGGACAACCAGGAGAGGGGTCACCTGGGGACAGGGACACCCTGAAGGGACACGGGGTCACCTCGGGACAGTGCTTGATTGCTCCCAACAAGGGAGTGGGGGCACCCATGGGTGCTGCGGGTGCCCAGGAGCACCCAAGGGTGCCCGGAGTGTCCCCACGGGTGCCAGCAGTGTTCCCAAACCCCACCCAGGGGCTCCCCCACCCCTACACTGGTGCCACCCAGACTTTCGCTGTTTGGGGGGGGCTGTGGGGGTCCTCCAGTGTTGGGGGGCACCCATGGGTGCTGGGGGGTGTCCTTAGAGGACCCAAGGGTGCCCAGAGTGTCCTTACGGGTGCCAGCGGTGTCCCCAAACACCACCCAGGGGCTCCCCCACCCCTACACTGGTGCCACCCAGACTTTTGTTGTTTGGGGGGGCTGTGGGGGTCCCCCAGTGTTGGGGGGCACCCATGGGTGCTGGGGGGTGTCCTTAGAGGACCCAAGGGTGCCCAGAGTGTCCCCACGGGTGCCAGCAGTGTCCCCAAATCCCACTCAGGCGCTCCCCTGCCCCCATACTGATGCCACCCATCCCCTCTTGATTTGGGGGGGGGCGGGGGGGGCTGTGGGGGTCCCCCAGTGCTGGGGGGCACCCATGGGTGCTGGAGGGTGTCCTTAGAGGACCCAAGGGTGCCCAGAGTGTCCCCACGGGTGCCAGCAGTGTCCCCAAATCCCACTCAGGCGCTCCCCTGCCCCCATACTGATGCCACCCATCCCCTCTTGATTTGGGGGGGGGGGGGGGAGGCCCCTGGGGGTCCCGTTGGCGCCACATGGCACCCATGGGTGCTACCCTACCTGTGGTTGATGATGCGGTGCACCGTCATCCACTCGGGTTTGATGCCGTAGCGGTAGAAGCGTTCCTCCATCCCCCCAAAAAGGGGGTCCCCCCCGGCCCCCCGTTTTTCACTCTTGGGGTCGTCGTCCCCCGAGCCGTAGTCGAGGGGGGGGGGCTCGTCCATGTCGTTCTTGCGCTGGTAGTTGCGGTACATCACCAGGTGGAAGATCTCCAACTGGGGGGGGACACACACAGGGGGGCACCCCAAAATTAGTGGGGGGGGTGCCAAGCCCCCCCCCCCCAAGGAAGCTTGGAAGCGGGGGGTGAGGAATTGGGGTGCTGCTCCTCTCCCCCCGCCCCAGGGATGGGGGTGTCTTGGGGACTGGGGGGGGGCGGGGGGGAAGCCCTGCACGTCATGGCATCCCCAAAGTCGGGATATCGGGGGGTCCCCAAGACTGGAGATCCCCCAGTTGGGGATACTGGGGTGTCGCCAGTCCTGGGAAACCCCTCACATCCCCCCTGCTAGGTATATTGGGGTGCCACCAGCCCCAGGTCCCCCCAGCTGGGGATACTGGGGTGACCCCAAGACTGGGGATATCAGGGTGTCCCCAGTCCTGGGGAACCCCCCAGGTCCCCCCAGCTGGGGATACTGGGGTGTCCCCAAGACTGGGGACCCCAAGACTGGGGATATCAGGGTGTCCCCAGTCCTGGGGAACTCCCCAGGTCCCCCCAGCTGGGGATACTGGGGTGTCCCCAAGACTGGGGATATCAGGGTGTCCCCAGTCCTGGGGAACCCCCCAGGTCCCCCCAGCTGGGGATACTGGGGTGTCCCCAAGACTGGGGACCCCAAGACTGGGGATATCAGGGTGTCCCCAGTCCTGGGGAACCCCCCAGGTCCCCCCAGCTGGGGATACTGGGGTATCCCCAAGACTGGGGGCACCCCAGTATCGCGGCCCCCCAAGGCGGGTATATCAGGGTCCCCCCAGTATCAGGCCCCCCAGCGGGTATATCGGGGTGTCCCCAGTCTCAAGTCCCCCCCAAGGGGGGTACATTGGGGCCCCCCCCGTACCAGGTCCCCCCAAACTGGGCCCCCTCAGGCAGTATATCAGGGCCCCCCCAGTATTGAGGCCCCCCCAAGCTGAGAATACCAGAGCACCCCAGTATTGGGGCCCCCCGAAGAGTGGGGGTATATTGGGGCCCCCCAGTAACAGGGCCCCCCAGGCTGGGTGTATCAGGGCACCCCGGTATTGGGGTCCCCCGAGGGGGGTGTATCGGGGTGTTCCCAACCTCAGCCCCCCCCCCCCAGTATCGGGTCCCCCCCAAACTGGAAATATCAAGGCCCCCTGGTATCAGGTCCCCCCAAGCTGGGAATACCAGGGCACCCCAGTATTGGGACCCCCTGAAGAGGGGGGGTATATTGGGGCCCCCCAGTAACAGGGCCCCCCAGGCTGGGTGTATCAGGGCACCCCGATATCGGGGTCCCCCGAGGGGGGTGTATCAGGGTGTTCCCAGCCTCAGCCCTGCCCCCCCCAGTACCGGGTCCCCCCCAAACTGGAAATATCAAGGCCTCCTGGTATCAGGTCCCCCCAACCTGGGAATACCAGGGCACCCCAGTATTGGGGGCCCCCCCAGTAACAGGGCCCCCCAGGCTGGGTGTATCAGGGCACCCCGGTATTGGGGTCCCCCAAGGGGGGTGTATCGGGGTGTTCCCAACCTCAGCCCCCCCCCCCCGCCCCCAGTATCGGGTCCCCCCCAAACTGGAAATATCAAGGCCCCCTGCTATCAGGTACCCCCCAAGCTGGGTATCTCAAGACACCCCAATACCGGGGCCCCCCCCCCCAGGGGGTAGAGATGGGGGGCCCCCCCCCGATACCTGCAGCTCCTTGATCCAGGAGCAGTGCCAGTAGGAGAGCCCGACCCACTTGACGAAGAACTCGCGCTCGGAGCGGCCCTGCAGCGCCGGGGGGGGCCCCTCGGGGGGGGCCCCGGGGGGGGCGGCCACGGGGGGGGGCGGCTCCCCCCACCGCCAGTACAGGATCTTCTGTACCCGTCCCTTCAGCACCGGGCACTGCGGGGGGACAGCGGGGTTGGGGACAGTGGTGGCGGGGGGGGGGACGACACACACACAGGAACAGTCACCATGGTCATGTCTGTGAGGGTCCTGTCCCCCCCCCCCCCACCCCCGACACTCAGAGCACCCGGGGGGGGGGAAGTCCCCACCCCAAAGGGTGGCTGTCCCTGCTCTGTCCCTAAGGTGTGGCTGCAGCGTCCCTGTGCTGGCCCCATCGCTGTGGTTGTTCTTGTCCCTGTCCCCAGCTTGTCCCTGTCCCCAGCTTGTCCCTGTCCTCATCAGCTCCCATCCCTGTCCCCAGCCTTGCGCCGTCCCTGGCCCCAACCCTGTCCCCAGCCTGTCCCTGTCCCCAGCTTGTCCCTGTCCTCATCAGGTCCCGTCCCTGTCCCCACCCCTGTCCCCAGCCTGTCCCTGTCTCCAGCCTGTCCCTGTCCCCATCAGGTCCCATCCCTGTCCCCAGCCTTGCACCATCCCTGTCCCCACCCCTGTCCCCAGCCTGTCCCTGTCCCCAGCTTGTCCCTGTCCTCATCAGGTCCCGTCCTTGTCCCCAGCCTTGCACCATCCCTGTCCCCACCCCTGTCCCCAGCCTGTCCCTGTCCCCAGCTTGTCCCTGTCCTCATCAGGTCCCGTCCCTGTCCCTACCCCTGTCCCCAGCCTGTCCCTGTCCCCAGCTTGTCCCTGTCCTCATCAGGTCCCGTCCCTGTCCCCAGCCTTGCGCTGTCCCTGGCCCCAACCCTGTCCCCAGCTTGTCCCTGTCCTCATCAGGTCCCGTCCCTGTCCCCACCCCTGTCCCCAGCCTGTCCCTGTCCCCATCAGGTCCCATCCCTGTCCCCACCCCTGTCCCCAGCCTGTCCCTGTCCTCATCAGGTCCCGTCCCTGTCCCCAGCCTTGCGCCATCCCTGGCCCCAACCCTGTCCCCAGCCTGTCCCTGTCCCCAGCTTGTCCCTGTCCTCATCAGGTCCCGTCCCTGTCCCCACCCCTGTCCCCAGCCTGTCCCTGTCCCCAGCCTGTCCCTGTCCCCATCAGGTCCTGTCCCTGTCCCCACCCCCGTCCCCAGCTTGTCCCTGTCCTCATCAGGTCCCATCCCTGTCCCCAGCCTTGCACCGTCCCTGGCCCCACCCCTGTCCCCAGCCTGTCCCTGTCCCCAGCTTGTCCCTGTCCTCATCAGGTCCCGTCCCTGTCCCCACCCCTGTCCCCAGCCTGTCCCTGTCTCCAGCCTGTCCCTGTCCTCATCAGGTCCCGTCCCTGTCCCCACCCCTGTCCCCAGCCTGTCCCTGTCCCCAGCTTGTCCCTGTCCTCATCAGGTCCTGTCCCTGTCCCCACCCCTGTCCCCAGCCTGTCCCTGTCCCCAGCTTGTCCCTGTCCTCATCAGGTCCTGTCCCTGTCCCCACCCCTGTCCCCAGCCTGTCCCTGTCCCCAGTCTGTCCCTGTCCCCATCAGGTCCCATCCCTGTCCCCACCCCTGTCCCCAGCCTGTCCCTGTCCCCATGAAGTCCTGTCACTGTCCCCAACCTTGAACCATCCCTGTCCCCATCCCCATCCTGTCCCTCTCCCCATCCTCATCCTGTCCCTCTCCCCATCCCTGAACCATCCCTGTCCCCATCCCTGTCCTGTCCCTGTCCCCAACATTGAACCATCCCGGTCCTGTCCCTGTCCCCAACCTTGAAACATCTCTGTCCCCATCCCCGTCCTGTCCCTGTCCCCAACCTTGAACCATCCCTGTCCCCATCCCCGTCCTGTCCCTGTCCCCATGCCTGAACCATCCCTGTGCCCATCCCTGTCCTGTCCCTGTCCCCATCCCTGTCCCCAACCTTGAATAATCCCTGTCCCCATCCCCGTCCTGTCCCTGTCCCCAACCTTGAACCACCCCTGTCCCCATCCCCGTCCTGTCCCTGTCCCCAACCTTGAACCACCCCTGTCCCCATCCCCATCCTGTCCCTGTCCCCATCAGATCCTGTCCCCAACCTCGAGCCAACCCTGTCCCCGTCCTCACGCTGTCCCCACACCCATCCCTGTCCCCATCCCTGTCCTGTCTCTGTCCCATCAGCTCCCTGACCTGTCCCTGTCTCTCTGTTCATCCTGTCCCCGTCCCCTGTCCCTGTCCCCACCAGATCCCCCCACACACCCCCCTCCCCAGAGCGTTCCTGTCCCCCCCCCCCCATACTCACCCTGTCCCTGTCCCCATCCCTGTCCCATCCCCATCCCTGTCTCCATCCCCACCAGGTCCTTGTCCCATCCCTGTCCCCGTCCCTATCAGGTCCATGTCCCATCCCCATCCCCAGCAGGTCCCTGTCCCGCCCCAACCCATGTCCCATCCCTGTCCCCATCCCCAGCAGGTCCCTGTCCCGCCCCAACCCATGTCCCATCCCTGTCCCCATCCCCAGCACGTCCTTGTCCCATCCCTGTTCCCATCCCCAGCAGGTCCCTGTCCCATCCCTGTCCCCGTCCCTGCCAGGTCCGTGTCCCATCCCTGTCCCATCCCAACCAGGTCCCTGTCCCATCCCTGTCCCCACCAGGTCCGTGTCCCATCCCCATCCCTGTCCCCATCCCCACCAGGTCCTTGTCCCATCCCTGTCCCCGTCCCTACCAGGTCCATGTCCCATCCCTGTCCCATCCCAATCAGGTCCATGTCCCATCCCCGTCCCCGTCCCCACCAGGTCCCTGTCCCGCCCCAACCCATGTCCCATCCCCGTCCCCGTCCCCACCAGGTCCCCCACCGCCTCCCCCCTGTCCCCGTGTCCCCGTACCGTGCAGCGGGGACAGAGCCACTCGCCGTTGGGGACCTCGGGCAGGGGGGGGTTGAGGCAGTGGATGTGGTAGGAGGAGACGCAGGCGTCGCAGCAGAGCAGCTCCCCGCCGTCCTTGCACACCCGGCAGTACTCCATGTGGTCGTCCTCCTCCTCCTTCTCCCCTTCCTCCTCCTCCTCTTCCTCCTCCTCCTCCTCCTCCTTCGCTTCCCACTGCACTCCCTCCTTCTCCTGAGCAACACCCGGCGTCAGGCACCCCAAATCTCCTGGGGATGCCCCCAAAACGGCACCCAGGGATCCCAAGCCTCCTGGAGATGCCCTGAGGGACACCCAAACCTCCTGGGGATGTTCCCCAGGGACACCCAACCCTCCTGGGGACAGCCTGAGGGACACCCAAACCTCCTGGGGACAGCCTGAGGGACACCCAATCTCCTGGGGACACCCTCATGGACACCCAGCATCCTGGGGACACCCAGCTCTCCTGGGGACACACCCCAGGGACACCCAGCTCTCCTGGGGACACCCTGAGGGACACCCAACTCTCCTGAGGACAATCCCCAGGGACACCCAAACCTCCTGGGGACACCCTGAGGGACACCCAGTCTCCTGAGGACACCCTCACGGACACCCAACGTTCTGGGGACACCCTGAGGGACACCTGACACCCTGAGGGACACCCAACTCTCCTGGGGATATCCCCCAGGGACACCCAAACCTCCTGGGGACACCCTGAGGGACACTCAATCTCCTGGGGACACCCTCACGGACACCCAACGTCCTGGGGACACCCAATCTCCTGGGGACACCCTCACGGACACCCAATCTCCTGGGAACACCCTGAGAGACACCCTGAGGGACACCCAACGTCCTGGGGACATCCTGAGGGACACCCAACTCTCCTGGGGACATCCCCCAGGGACACCCAAACCTCCTGGGGACCCCCAAACTGTCCCCAAGATCCCCCTAGGGACCCTGAAACCCCCCAGGGACCCCCAAACTGTCCCCAAGATCCCCCTAGGGACCCCCAAACCTCCCTCAGGGACTCCCACCTCCCCCCCAGCATCCCCTTAGTGACCCCCAAAACCCCCTAGGGACCCCCAAACTGTCCCCAAGATCCCCCAAACCCCTCTCAAGGACTCCCACCTCCCCCCCAGGATATCCTTAGTGACCCCCAAAACCCCCTAGGGACCCCCAAACTGTCCCCAAGATCCCCAAAACCCCCCTCAGGGACTCCCACCTCCCCCCCAGCATCCCCTTAGTGACCCCCAAAACCCCCCAGGGACCCCCAAACTGTCCCCAAGATCCCCAAACCCCCCTCAAGGACTCCCACCTCCCCCGCAGGATCCCCCTGGTGACCCCCAAAACCCCCTAGGGACCCCTAAACTGTCCCCAAGATCCCCAAAACCCCCCTCAGGGACTCCCACCTCCCCCCCAGGATCCCCTTAGTGACCCCCAAAACCCCCTAGGGACCCCCAAACTGTCCCCAAGATCCCCAAACCCCCCTCAGGGACTCCCACCTCCCCCGCAGGATCCCCCTGGTAACCCCCAAAACCCCCTAGGGACCCCCAAACTGTCCCCAAGATCCCCAAAACCCCCCTCAGGGACTCCCACCTCCCCCCCAGCATCCCCCTAGTGACCCCCAAAACCCCCTAGGGACCCCCAAACTGTCCCCAAGATCCCCAAAACCCCCCTCAGGGACTCCCACCTCCCCCCCAGCATCCCCTTAGTGACCCCCAAAACCCCCTAGGGACCCCCAAACTGTCCCCAAGATCCCCAAACCCCCCTCAGGGACTCCCACCTCCCCTGCAGGGTCCCCCTGGTGACCCCCAAAACCCCCTAGGGACCCCCAAAACCCCCCAGGGACCCCCAAAAACCCACTTAGGGACCCTCCCCACCCCGCCAAGCCCCCGCCCCGTCCCGCAGCTCACGCAGTGGGGGCAGCTCCAGCGTCCCTCGGGCGCGCGGTCGAGCTCGGGGTCGAGGCAGACGAGGTGGTAGGCGCGGGGACAAGTGTCGCAGAGGATGATCTCCCCGCCCTGCTGGCACACCTCGCAGTAGTCCTGGTGGTCCGTCTCGTAGCCGTCCCCCTCCTCCTCCGGCCCCGGCCCTGCGGGGACGGCACGCACCGCCCGCTGCCACCCGGATTGATGGGGGGGGGGGGCGGGAGGGGGGGGGGAACTGGGGGGGGACTGGGGGCGGTGGGGGGGGGCGCCAGGGACAGGGGGATGGGGACATGGGGGAACTGAGGATGGGGGTGAGGGGGGATGGGGATGGGGACATGGGGGTGCTGGGGGCACTGGGGACACCCAGGGATGGGGGCTGAGGGGCACCGGGGATGGGGACATGGGGGTGCTGGGAGACGGGAGCATGGGGCACTGGGGATGGGGGCACTGGGGACACCCAGAGATGGGGGTGCAGGAGCACTGGGGATGGGGACATGGGGGTGCTGGGGGCACTGGGGACAAGGGCACTGGGGACACCCAGAGATGGGGGTGCAGGGGCACTAGGCATGGGGACATGGGGGTGCTGGGGGCACTGGGGACACCCAGGGATGGGGGCTGAGGGGCACCGGGGATGGGGACATGGGGGTGCTGGGAGATGGGAGCATGGGGGCACTGGGGACGGGGGCACTGGGGACACCCAGAGATGGGGGTGCAGGGGCACTGGGCATGGGGACATGGGGGTGCTGGGGGCACTGGGGACAAGGGCACTGGGGACACCCAGCGACGGGGGTGCAGGGGCACTGGGCATGGGGACATGGGGGTGCTGGGGGCACTGGGGACAAGGGCACTGGGGACACCCAGAGACGGGGGTGCAGGGGCACTGGGGATGGGGACATGGGGGTGCTGGGAGCACTGGGGACACCCCAAGTGCTGGGTGCTGGTGACAGGGGCACTGGGGATGGGGACATGGGGGTACTGGGGGCACGGGGACACCCAGAGACGGGGTTGCAGGGGCACTGGGGATGGGGACATGGGGGTGCTTGGAGACGGGGGCATGGGGGCACTGGGGACACCCAGAGACAGGGGCTGAGGGGCACTGGGGATGGGGACATGGGGGTGCTGGGGGCACTGGGGACACCCCAAGTGCTGGGTGCTGGTGACAGGGGCACTGGGGATGGGGACATGGGGGTACGGGGGGCACGGGGACACCGAGAGACAGGGGGGTGCAGGGGCACTGGGGATGGGGGCACTGGGGATGGGGACATGGGGGTGCTGGGAGACAGGGGCATGGGGGCACTAGGGACACCCAGAGACAGGGGTGCAGGGGCACTGGGGATGGAGGCACTGGGGACACTGGGAACGGGTGCACTAAAGGATGGGGGCACTGGGGATGGGGACACAGAGGCACTGGGGACAGGGGCATGGGGACACCAGGGGACAGGGACACTGGGAATGGGGACACCCAGGGATGAGGACACTGGGGACAGGGACATGGGGGCACTGGGCACAGGGGCGCTGGGGGTCAGTGTCATGGGGACACCAGGGGACAGGGGCACTGGAGATGGGGACACCGGGGATGGGGACACCGGGGACACCCAGGGACAGGGGCACAGGGGCACAGGGGATGGGAACATGGGGGTGCTGGAGGATGGGGACATAGGGGAACTGGGGATGGGGACACTGGGGGACAGGGTACTGCGGGGTGAAGGCACTGGGGTTGGGGACATGCAGGGATGGGAGCACTGAGGGATGGGGACGTTGGGGGATGGGGACATGGGGGACGGGGGCACTGGGGGCACTGGGGACACCAGAGAACAGGGGCACTGGGGATGGAAACACCCAGGGATGGGGACATGGGGGCACTGAGGGATGGGGACATAGTGGCACTGGGGATAGGGGGGATGGGGACACTGGGGATGGGAACACTGGGGGACAGGGGCACCAGGGATGGGAACACCGGGGGCACTGGGGACACCAGGGGCACTGGGGACACCAGGGATGTGGTGGCACCAGGGACGTGGGCACTGGGGACACCAGGGGCACTGGGGACACAGGGATGTGGTGGCACCAGGGACATGGGCACTGGGGACACCAGGGGATGGGGGCACCAGCACACCAGGGGACAGGGACATGGGGACACCGGGATACCTGAAGACAGGGACAATGGGGACACCAAATGCCCAGGAGAGATGGTGGGGACAGGGATGGGGACACGGGGACACCGCTACACCCCCTGGAAGAAGCCAGGGGCTTGGGACCCCCCAGACGCCACCACCGACACGGGGAAGGGACCGAGGACCCCGCTCAGGGGGACACCACGGGCTTGGGGACCCCGGGTGACAACTTGGGGACAGCGTGGGGTGGGGTGTCTCACCGTGCGCGGGCGCCGTGCCCGTCCCCACGGGGCCGCGCTCCCGGCTGAGGCCGGCGCAGGGGGCTGCAAGGAGAGAGGGGAGGGGGGGACGGGACGGGGGCGTCACCCGGCGTCCCCGCCGCGGGGTCTGGGGGTTGGGGGGGTGGTGGTGGCACCCGGGGGGCCAGTGACACTTGGGGACACTCACCCTTCTTCTTCTTGCGGCCGGGACGTCCTCGTTTGAGCTTCTTGAGGCGGGTGGTGGGGTCGGGGCGGGCGGTGGCACCCAGCACCCCGGGGCTCTCGGCGTCCGACTCTTCCTCCACCTCCCCCGCGTCCTCACTCTGCCCGGGGACAGAGGGTGACACCGGGGACAGTGGGTGGCACCGGGGGACAAGTGGATACGGGGGGACATGGGGACCGGGAGACCAGGGGGTGGGGGGGACAGGGAAACATGGGGGGCGGTGGTGGGAATGGGACCACAGGGACGGGTGCCACCGCTTGGGGACACTGAGGGACAGGTGGGGACCCAGGTGTCCGGGCACCCACCACTCCCCCAACACCAAGGAGGGGACCCAGGCATCTGGGTGCCACCACTCACAGATCCCAGAGGGTCAGGAGGGGACCCAGGCGTCCAAGCACCCTTCCCACCCCCACCCAGAGGGGACCCAGGCGTCCGAGCACCCTTCCCACCCCCACCCAGACGGGACCCAGGCGTCCGAGCACCCTTCCCACCCCCACCCAGACGGGACCCAGGCGTCCGAGCACCCTTCTCACCCCCACCCAGAGGGGACCCAGGCGTCCGAGCACCCTTCCCACCCCCACCCAGACGGGACCCAGGCGTCCGAGCACCCTTCTCACCCCCACCCAGAGGGGACCCAGGCGTCCGAGCACCCTTCCCACCCCCACCCAGACGGGACCCAGGCGTCCGAGCACCCTTCTCACCCCCACCCAGAGGGGACCCAGGCGTCCGAGCACCCTTCCCACCCCCACCCAGACGGGACCCAGGCGTCCGGGCCCTACCGAGCTGCTCTTCTTGCGTTTGCCACCCAGTACGCCCAGTTTGATTTTCAGCGGCGCCATCTTCCTCCCCTTCATCTTCCTCTTCAGCTCCGGCACCCGCGGGCTCTTGCTGCGTTTCTTGTGGCCGGGACCTGCGGGGGAACCCAGGCGTTCAGGGTGGGTGGGGGGACACCCAGGCATCCGGGCACCCCCTCCCCCAGCCCCATGAGGACCCTAGGGACCCCCCGAATCCCCCCAGGATCCCTCCTAGGGACCCCCAAACCCCCTAGGGAATGCCCCCACCCACCCCAAGGACCCCCAAACTGCCCCCAGGATCCTCCTAGGGACCCCCAACCCTCCCCCAAGGATCCCTAAAGCCTTCCCAGGGACCCCCAAAGCCCCCCAGGATCCTCCTACGGACCCCCAATCCTTCTCCAAGGATCCCTAAAGCCTTCCCAGGGACCCCCAAAGCCCCCCAGGATCCCTCCTAGGGACCCCCAACCCTCCCCCAAGGATCCCTAAAGCCTTCCCAGGGACCCCCAAAGCCCCCCAGGATCCCCCTAGGGACACCCCAAACTCCCCCAGGGACCACTACAGTCCCCTCAGGGACCACCCACCCATGAGGACCCAGGCGTCTGGGCACCCCTTCCTCAAGCCAGGCAAGGACCCAGGCGTTCAGGGTGGGGGGGACCCAGGCATTCGGGGTGGGGGGGGACCCAGGTGTCCAGGGTGGGGGGGACCCAGGCGTCCAGGCACCCCCATTCCAAACCTGGTGAGCACCCAGGCATCCGGGGGGGACCCACCTTTGCCCTCCTTGGTCTTAGCCTTACGTAGGGGTGGGGGGGGTGCTTCGGGGGCCACGGCGGCCACGGCAGCCGACACCTGCTCGGCCACGGCGGCGGCGGCAGCGGCGGCGGCGGCGGCCACGGCGGCGGCGGAGCCCTTGAAGGGGTTGTTGGCGCTGAACTCCCGCCACTTGGCCCCCAGGATGGTCATCATCTTCGACATGGGGATTTTGGGGTTCTTCTTGGCGATCAGGGGCCTGACGGGGAGGGAGGGAGGTGGGCTGGGAACCCAGGCATCCGGGGCACCCAAGCACCCAAGTGTTGGGGGGGAATTGGGGACCCCAGGTGTCTGGTGGGGGCACAGGAGGACCTTGGGGTCCAGGGTGGGGGGCATCCAGGGTCCACTGATGCTCCCCACAGACCTCTTTCACCTCAGGGTACCCCAATGGTCCCCTAGCACCCTGAGGTGCCCCCCCAGCCCCCCAAGGTGCCCCCATAGGCCTCCAGGACCCCAAGGTGCCCCTGTGCCCCCCCAGCCCCCTGAGGTGCCCCCTTAACACCCCGAGGGCACCCCCCAGCACCCTGAGCTGCCCTAAAAGCATCGCCACAAGCACCCTGAAGCAGCCCCCAGCACCCAGAGAGACCCCTAAGGACCCCGAGGTGGCCCCCAGCACCCCAAGGTGTCCCTGTAGCCCCCCAAGATGCTGAGGAGCCCCCCAGCACCAAGAGGGACACCCTCCCAGGATGCTGGGGTGCCCCCCAGCACCCCAGGGTGCCCCCCCATCCTCCCAAGGCGTCCCCCAACACCCTGAGATGTCCTAAAAGGAACCCCCCCAGCACCCTGAAGCATCCCCCAGCACCCAGAGGGACCCTCCAGGAACCTGAGGTGCCCCCCCCCCGTCCCCCTGAGGTGTCCCCCAGTACCCTGAGATACCCTAAAAAGACCCTCACCAGCACCCTGAAGTGTCCCCCAGCACCCAGAGGGACCCCTCCAGGACCCTGAGGTGCCCCCCCATCCCCCTGAAGCATTGCCCCCCCAGCACCCAGGACCCTGAGGTGCCCCCCCATCCTCCTGAGGTGTCCCCCAGCACCCTGAGATACCCTAAAAAGACCCTCATCAGCACCCTGAAGTGTCCCCCAGCACCCAGAGGGACCCTCCAGGACCCTGAGGTGCCCCCCATCCCCCTGAGGTGCCCCCCCATCCCCCTGAAGCATCCCCCCCCCAGCACCCAGGACCCTGAGGTGCCCCCCCGTCCCCCTGAGGTGTCCCCCAGCACCCTGAGATACTCTGAAAAGACCCTCACCAGCACCCTGAAGTGTCCCCCAGCACCCAGAGGGACCCCTCCAGGACCCTGAGGTGCCCCCCCGTCCCCCTGAGGTGTCCCCCAGCACCCTGAGATACCCTAAAGACCCCCACCAGCACCCTGAAGTGTCCCCCAGCACCCAGAGGGACCCCTCCAGGACCCCGAGAGACCCCCCCAGCACTCCAAGGTGCCCCCCAGCCCCCCCAGGGTGCCCCCCCCCCCCCCCCCCAGCCCCACCTCATGAACTGGCTGAAGGCCTTATAGTTGGTGAGGGTGTGATAGTCCTCCTCGGTGAAGACATGGTCCACGTCCTCCAGCCCCCAGGCCCCCAGCAGCTGCGCCGAGGATTTCTGCTCTACCGCCTGCGCCGGGGAAGGGGGGACACATGGGGGGACACGGGGCGCGGGGGGGGGACACAGCCAGGCCGTGGCGGGGGGGACACACAACAGAGACCAACACCGGGACGGGGAGAGGGGAACGAGAAACACGCAGGAATAGGGACAGAGAGGATGAGGAGACATGTCACCTGCTGGGACCCCCACGGGTGACGGGACACCCACGAGGACCCACAGGGGTGATGGGATCCCCAGAGGCACCCACACAAGTGATGGGACCCCCACAACGACCCACATGGGTGACAGGACCCCCTATGGGCACCCACACAAGTGTCAGGACCCTCACGGGCACCCATATGGGCAACAGGACACCCACAGGCACCCACATGGCAATGGGACCCCCATGGGTCCCCACATAGTGACGGGACCCCCCACGAGGACCCACATGGGCACCCACCCAGGTGACGGGACCCCCCACGGGTCCCCACACGGATGACAAGAACCCCAGGGGCCCTGACATGGGGATGGGACTCCCACGGGCACCCACACAGTAATGGGACCCCCATGGGTCCCCATGCAGTGACAGGACCCCCACAGGCACCCACATGGGTACTGGGACTCCCACAAGGACCCACATGGGTGTCGGGACCCCCATGGGCACCCACATGGGCGATGGGACCCCCACAAGGACCCATACGGGGTGACAGGACCCGCCACGGGCACCCACACGGATGACAGGATTCCCATGGGTGCTGACATGGGGATAGGACCCCCACGGGCACCCACATGGGCACCGGGACTCCCACAAGGACCCATATGGGTGTCGGGACCCCCATGGGCACCCACATGGGTGATGGGACCCCCGCAAGGACCCACACAGGGTGACAGGACCCCCACAAGGACCCACACAGGGTGACAGGACCCCCACGGGCACCCACACAGGGCAGCACTGGGGGAGCCCCTGTGTCCCCAGGTGCCCCCCTAACCCACCGAGTACCCCCCCACTCACTGGGTGCCCCCCACCCACGGGTGCCCCCCGGCCGTACCTTCACCTTCTGCCCTCCCTCCTCGTCGGCCTTTTTCCGTCTCTTCGTCTTCTTCTCCTTCTTCTCGCGGTGCTTCCGCCGCCGCTTCCTCGCCGCCCCGCCGGAGTCGCTGCCGCCGCTCTCCGACTTCTCCCGGTACTCTTCCCGCTGGTATTCCTCCCGCTCCGACTCCAGCTCATCCTCGCTCACCTGAGACCACCGCCCAGTGCTCGTCCTCGGGGCCCGTCAGCCGCCCCGAGACCCCCAGCAGCCACCCCAGGACCCCGTCAGTCACCCCAAGACCCCCAGCAGCCACCCCACGACCCTGTCAGTCACACCCAACCCTGTCAGCTGCCTCGAGACCCCCATCAGCTGCCCCAGGACCCCGTCAGTCACCCCGAGACCCCCATCAGCTGCCCCAGGACCCCGTCAGTCACCCCAAGACCCCCAGCAGCCACCCCACGACCCTGTCAGTCACCCCGAGACCCCCATCAGCCGCCCCAGGACCCCGTCAGTCACCCCGAGACCCCCATCAGCTGCCCCAGGACCCCGTCAGTCACCCCAAGACCCCCATCAGCCACCCCACGACCCTGTCAGTCACCCCGAGACCCCTATCAGCTGCCTCAAGACACCATCAGTCACCCCAAGACCCCCAGCAGCCGCCTCAAGACCCCGTCAGTCACCCCGAGACCCCCATCAGCTGCCCCAGGACCCCGTCAGTCACCCCAAGACCCCCAGCAGCCGCTCCAGGACCCCGTCAGTCACCCCGAGACCCCCATCAGCTGCCTCAAGACCCCGTCAGTCACCCCGAGACCCCCAGCAGCTGCCTCAAGACCCCGTCAGTCACCCCGAGACCCCCATCAGCTGCCCCAGGACCCCGTCAGTCACCCCAAGACCCCCAGCAGCTGCCTCAGGACCCCGTCAGTCACCCCGAGACCCCCATCAGCTGCCTCAGGACCCCGTCAGTCACCCCGAGACCCCCATCAGCCACCCCAGGAGTCCATCAGTTGCTCCCAACCCCTTTAGCTGCCCCAAGACCCCCATCAGCTGCCCCAGGACCCCGTCAGTCGCCCCCAACCCTGTCAGCCGCCCCGAGACCTCCATCAGTCGCCCCGAGACCCCACCAGCCACCTCCAAGAGTCCGTCACCCGTCCCCAGGGCCCGTCAGCCATCCCCAGGGTCCGTCAGCCACCCCGAGACCCCCATCAGTCACCCCCAAACCCATTCAGCTGCCTCGAGATCCCCATCAGTCACCCCCAAACCCATTCAGCTGCCTCGAGACCCCCATCAGCCACCCCAGGAGCCCATCAGTCGCCCCCAAACCCATTCAGCTGCCCCGAGACCCCCATCAGCCGCCCCAGGAGCCCATCAGTCGCCCCCAAACCCATTCAGCTGCCTCGAGACCCCCATCAGCCGCCTCAGGAGCCCATCAGTCACCCCCAAACCCATTCAGCTGCCTCGAGACCCCCATCAGCCGCCTCAGGAGCCCATCAGTCGCCCCCAAACCCATTCAGCTGCCTCGAGACCCCCATCAGCCGCCTCAGGAGCCCATCAGTCACCCCCAAACCCATTCAGCTGCCTCGAGACCCCCATCAGCCGCCTCAGGAGCCCATCAGTCGCCCCCAAACCCATTCAGCTGCCTCGAGACCCCCATCAGCCACCTCAGGACCCCATCAGTCACCCCCAACCCCGTCAGCCGCCCCAAGACCTCCATCAGTCTCCCCGAGACCCTACCAGCCACCTCCAAGAGTCCATCACCCGTCCCCAGACCCCGTCACCCGTCCCCAGACCCCGTCACCCGTCCCCAGGGCCTGTCAGCCACCCCAAGACCCCCATGAGCCGCCCCAGGAGCCCATCAGTCACCCCCAACCCCGTCAGCCACCCCGAGACCCCCACCAGCCACCCCGAGACCCCCACCAGCTGCCCTGAGAGCCTGTCACCCGTCCCCAGGCCCCATCCATCGCATGCAGACCCCGTCAGCCAACCTAAGACTCCCGTCACCCGTCCCCCAGACCCCGTCACCCGTCCCCAGACCCTGTCAGCCGCCCCAGGAGGACCCAGGCGTTCGGGCAGGGCGTCCTGGGGGAACTCACCAGTTTTTTCCGTTTCCGTGGTTTTCCGGGTTTATTTTCCTTCTGCTTCCGGGGGCCCCGTTTCTTCTTCTTCACCCCCAGGGCCCCCTCGAGGCCCCGCAACAGCTCATCGTCACCGTCTGTGGGGACACAGCAGCCTGAGCCGGGGGGACGGGGACATGCGCTGGCGGTTGACAGGGACGGGCGGCTGTGTGAGGTCCCCTCCGCGGCCACCAGGACAGTGACACGCAGGAAGATGAGTGACAGGGACATGCGGCCACAATGAGGCCCCCTCCGTGGCCACCAACCCACAAACACACGCAGAGGCAGGTGACGGGGACAGGCGGCCACGCTAAGGTCCCCTCTGGGGCCACCACGGTTGTGACACACAGCAAGACGGGTGACAGGGACAAGCAGCCACACTGAAGTCCCCTCCACAGCCACCAGGACTGTGACACACACAGAGAAGGCTGATGGGGACAGGCGGCCACACTGAGGTCCCCTCCGAAGCCACCAGCCCACTGACACGCACAGGGGCAGGTGACAGGGACAGGGGACCACGCTGAGGTCCCCTCTGCAGCCACCAGGATGGTGACACACAGCAAGAGGGGTGACAGGGACAGGCGGCCACATTGAGGTCCCCTCCATGACGATTGGCACTGTGACACACACATGAAGATGGGTGATGGCCACAGGCGGCCACACTGAGGTCCCCTCCATGGCCACCAACCCACTGACACACACGGAAGTGGGTGACGGCCACAAGTGGCCACACTGAGGTCCCCGGGACGGTGACACATGGGAAGGCGGGTGATGGGGACAGTCAGCTGCACCGAGGTCCCCTCCACGGCCACCGGCTTGCTGACATGCAGTGAGGCGGGTGACAGGGACAGGCAGCCACAGTGAGGTCCCCTCTGTGGCCACCAGGACTGTGACACACACAGAGGTGGGTGACAGGGACAGGCAGCCATGTCAAGGTTCCCTCCGGTCATGTACACAGGAAGACAAGTGACGGCCACAAGCAGCCACACTGAGGTCCCCTCCATAGCCACCGGCCCACTGACACACACAGAGGCGGGTGACAAGGACAGGTGGCCACAGTCCCCTCTGCAGTCACCAGGACGGTGACATGCAGCAAGGTGGGTGACAGGGACAGGCGGCCAACGTTGAGGTGCCCTCCACAGCCACCGGGACCGTGACACACACGGAGGCAGGTGATGGGGACAGGCAGCCACGCTGAGGTCCCTTCCACAGCCGCCAGTCAGGCACACAGAGGTGGGTGACAGGGACAGGCGGCCACGCTGAGGTCCCCCCCCCCCGAGCCACCAGTCCACTGACACACACAGAGACGGGTGATGGGGACAGCTAGCCACGCTAAAGTCCCCTCTGAGGCCGCAAGGATGGTGACACGCAGCAAGACGGGTGACAGGGACAGAGAGCCATGCTGAGGTCCCCTCCGCAGCCGCCAGGACGGTGGCACACAGTGAGGTGGGTGACAGGGACAGGGCGTCACAGAGAGGTCCCCTCTGCGGCCACTGGGACAGTGGCACACACAGACACAGGTGACAGGGACAGGCAACCATGCTGAGGTCCCCTCCACAACCACGAGCACGCTGACGTACAGGAAGACGAGCAACGGCTACAGGCGGCCACGCTGAGGTCCCCTCTGCAGCCACCAGGATGGTGACACGCGGGAAGATGGGTGACAGGGACATGTGGCCACAATGAGGTCCCCCCCACAGCCACCAGCCCACTGACACACGCGGAGGCGGGTGACGGGGACAGGCAGCCATGCTAAGGTCCCCTCTGCGGCCACCATGATGGTGACACGCAGTGAGACGGGTGACAGGGACAAGCAGCCACGCCGAAGTCCCCTCCACAGCCACCAGGACTGCGACACACATGGAGGCAGGTGACGGGGACAGGCAGCCATGCTGAGGTCCCCTCCGCAGCCACTGAGACGGTGACACACAGTGAAGTGGGTGACAGGGACAGGCAACCACACAGAGGTCCCCTCTGCAGCCACCAACCCGCTGACAGACACGGAAGTGGGTGATGGCCACAGGTGGCCACACTGAGGTCCCCAGGACAGTGACACACAGGGAGGCGGGTGACAGGGACAGGCAACTGCACTGAGGTCCCCTCCATGGCCACTGGCTCACTGACACGTGCTGAGGTGGGTGACAGGGACCGGTGGCCACGCTGAGATCCCCTCTGCGGCCACCAGCACAGTGACACACAGTGAGGCGGGTGATGGGGATGGTCAGCTGCGCCGAGGTCCCCTCTGTGGCCACCAGGATGGTGACACGCAGCAAGACAGGTGACAGGGACACGTGGCCACGTTGAGGTCCCCTCCATGACCACCGGTGCACTGACCCACACAGGAAGATGGGTGACGGCCACAGGTGGCCCCACTGAGGTCCCCTCTGCAGTCACCAGGACGGTGACACACACAGAGACGGGTGACAAGGACAGGCAACTACACTGAGGTCCCCTCCGCGACCACTAGCCCAGTGACACACACAGAGGCGGGTGATGGCCACAGATGGCCACGCTCAGGTCCCCTCTGCGGCCAGCAGGACAGTGACACACAGCAAGATGGGTGACAGGGAGCCACGCTGAGGTTCCCTCCACGGCCACCAGCCCGGTGACACGCACGGAGGCGGGTGACGGCCACAGGTGGCCACGCTGAGGTCCCCTCCACAGCCACCAGCCCGGTGACACACATGGAGGTGGGTGACAGCCACAAGCGTCCACGCTGAGGTTCCCTCCACGGCCACGAGCCCAGTGACATGCACGGAGGCGGGTGATGGCCACAGGCGGCCACGCTGAGGTCCCCAAGATGGTGACACACAGGGCAGCAGGTGATGGGGACAGTCAGCTGTGCTGAGGTCCTCTCCATGGCCACTGCCTCGCTGACATGTGGTGAGACGGGTGACAGTGACAGGTCACCACGCTGAAGTCCCTTCCGTGGCCACCAGCACGGTGTCAAACACAGAGGCGGGTGCTGGGGACAGGTGGCCATGCTGAGGTCCCCTCTGTGGCCACCGGACCACTGACACACACAGAGGCGGCTGACGGGGACAGGTGGCCACGCTGAGGTCCCCTCTGTGGCCACCGGACCACTGACACACGTGGAGGCAGGTGACGGGGACAGGTGGCCACACTGAGGTCCCCTCTGTGGCCACTGGACCACTGACACACACGGAGGCGGCTGACGGGGACAGGTGGCCACGCTGAGGTCCCCTCTGTGGCCAGCGGGTGACAGGGACACGCCAGCATCCTCCTTCCCCCGGCAGAAACGAGCCCAAAATCGGGGCAGAAAAAGGGGCTGGGACTCCCGGCGCCACTCAGCACCGCAATTACCTTTTAAACCCGGGTTTTGACCCAAAACCAACTGACCGTTGGTTGGGCCTTTGGAGCAGAAACGTTTGGGGGGGAAAAAAAACAACTTTTGGGGCAAAAATCAAGGATAATAAAACCAGCAGCCACAGCCCGAGGCCCCTCCACCGACGGTACCGGCAACACCCGCTCACGTCACGAAAAAAAAGGGTAAAAAACCCCACCAGAAATGGGATTTGGGGGCATTTTTACCAGAGTCCGTTTTCCACCGTGTTTTGGGGTGAAATTACAGGGTTTTGGAATATTTGGGGTAATTCCTGGCTGTTTTACCCCACTGGAAATTCAACACCACTCCGCCAGGCCGGTGGGGATTTCTACGGCTCCAGGGCTGCCGTGCCCAATACTGCCGGAGCATCGTTAACGCTTAATTAATTAAGAGGAGGTGAGGGCTGGAGGAGATGCCACGGCTTTGCGGGCGCTGTACCCTAAAATCCTCCCGGAAATGCCCGGCCGGGGGGTACCCCAAAAACGAGACCCCCAACCGCCGGCGCGACCCCCTGGGTTATTTCTTCCTGTCTTCCCGTGAGCAGAAGTCCCCTTTTCCCCCCTTTTTTTCCCTAAAAGCAACGAGGGATCAACTGCTCGGCACAATCGCTCCACTCCGGCTGACAGTCCCCAACCACCGGTGGAGGAGTTCCCAACCACTCGGCCCGGGGGACACCGGTGGCCCCGTGACGGTGACCGACCACCGGCACAGGATTCCCCAACCCCTCAGCCCGGGGGACGCCGGTGTCCCCGGGACGGTGACCGACCGCCGCCGGCACAGGATTCCCCAACCCCTCGGCCCGGGGGATGCCGGTGTCCCCGGGACGGTGACCGACTGCCGGCACAGGATTCCCCAACCCCTCGGCCTGGGGGACACCGGTGTCCCCGTGACGGTGACCAACCGCCACCGGCACAGGATTCCCCAACCCCTCGGCCCGGGGGACACTGGTGTCCCCATGACGGTGACCGGCCGCCGGCACAGGATTCCCCAACCCCTCGGCCCGGGGGACACCAGTGTCCCCATGACGGTGACCAACTGCCACCGGCACAGGATTCCCCAACCCCTCGGCCCGGGGGACACCGGTGTCCCCATGACAGTGACCGGCCGCCGGCACAGGATTCCCCAACCCCTCGGCCCGGGGGACGCCCGTGTCCCCGTGACGGTGACCGATCGCCGGCACAGGATTCCCCAACCCCTCGGCCCGGGGGACGCCCGTGTCCCCGTGACGGTGACCGATCGCCGGCACAGGATTCCCCAACCCCTCGGCCCGGGGGACGCCCGTGTCCCCGTGACGGTGACCGATCGCCGGCACAGGATTCCCCAACCCCTCGGCCCGGGGGACGCCGGTGTCCCCGTGACGGTGACCGACTGCCGGCACAGGATTCCCCAACCCCTCGGCCCGGGGGACGCCCGTGTCCCCGTGACGGTGACTGACTGCCAGCACAGGATTCCCCAACCCCTCGGCCCGGGGGACGCCGGTGTCCCTGTGACGGTGACTGGCCGCCGGCACAGGATTCCCCAACCCCTCGGCCCCGGGGACGCCGGTGTCCCCGTGACGGTGACCGACCGCCGCCGGCGGTGGCAGATTCCCCCCTCTTTGACCCTAAAAGCAATCAACTGCTCGGCACAATCGCTCCACTCTGGCTGACGGTCCCCAACTACTGGCAGAGGATTTCCCAACAGCTCACCCGGGGGGACGCCGGTGTCACCGTGACGGTGACCAACCGCCAGCAGAGGATTTCCCAACCTCTTGGCCAAGGGCCACCGGCGTCCCCGTGACGGGGACCACCGAGAATCCCCGAGGACCATCCCTGGGGCGGTGACACCTACATCCGTGTCACGGCCTTGGCTGTCCCCGGTGGTTTTGGCAGCCGGTTGGGGTGAAGCCCGGGAGAGGTGTCACATCTGCCCGGCGGCTCTCGCAACGAGCTGGCACGTCCTCAGCCTGGCGTGTGTGTCTGTGTGTGTGTCCCCCGCCGACGTCACCCGTCCGCCCCCATAAATCACAACCGGCGCTCGCTGACAGGTCCCAGCCGACCGCCGGCGGTCAGGGATGAAGCTCACCGCCGCCGCTGCCGCCGGGGAGGGAACCCCCGGTGTCCCCGAGCCGCGGAGGGAGGGGAGGTCCAGGAGGGTGACGGCGGGTGCCAAGTTTGGCGTGGGGAGAGGAAGCAACACCCGGCGCCGCCGGGGTCACATTCCTGCCTAATCCCTTGGCACCGCCGGCCAGCCCGCTGCCAGCCCGCTGCCGGCAGGGTCCGAGGACAGGCAGCGCTGCCGGGACCACCCGGATAACTCCAAACCCCCCCCCCCCCCGGCTCTGGGTGTGCGGGGTGGGGGGGGGCAATGCCGGAAAATGGTAACGGAGGGGAAAAAAAAAAAACAAACAAAAAAAAACCCCCAAAACCCCTTTTTTTTCCGTGCTTTTTTTCCGTGGTGGCGCGGACGCCCCCGTCCCAACCGGCCGGGCCGGATCCTGCCCTCCCTCTTCCCCCTCCACCAATTTTCCCCCCCCCGTCCCTGGTTGTGTGTGTGCGTAGCCCCGTCCGTCCGTCCGTCCGTCCGTCCCCCCCCCTCCCGCCGCCACCGCAGTCACCTTCGGGTGCTCCCCGCAGGGTACAGCCGCTCGCCGGGACGGGGCTCAGCCCCACCGGGCCTGATCCTGCCATTTTGGGGGTGTTTCCCCCACACACACACCCCATACCCCCCCCCCCCCTCCATTCCCACCCCCCCCCCCCCCCAAGACCAGCAGACATGCGCGGGGGAGCCCGGGGCGCGTTGGCAAACCATCAACGAGAATTTTCCACACACGTGACGCTCCCACTCCCCGCACCTCAAGAAAAAGGAGAAAAAAAAAAAAAACAACCAAAAAAAAAAAAACCACGTAGACACCCGGACGGGGAGGGGGGAGGCGCACACCCGCCCGCTGCCTGCGCCGCAGGCAGCTGCCAGACACAAAGCACCCCCCCTCTCCCCATACACCACCACCCCCCCCCCCCCAACCCCAACCTCGGGCGGCCACGGCGGCGAACGCGCGCGAGAAAAAGCAGAAAAAAGGGAGCAAAAAGAAAAAAAAAAAATCAATGGAAATCGAAAATAAACAGTGAGCGATCGGGCAGGAGGGGAAAAACCTGAAAGAAGAAAAAAAAAAAAAAGGGAAAAATGGGAGGGGAAAACAAAAAAAAGAGAGCAAAAAAAAAAAAAGAGGGAGTGATTCTGCAAAAGGGGAGGAAAGGAAAGAGTTTGAACAAAGAAAGAGGTGAGCCGTCCTCAAAAATGAGGGGGAAAACGGGAAAAAACGGGGCAAACGGTGCACCAAAGCGGAGAGGAGCGAGGCGCGGTTTTCCCACAGCAGAAAATCGCCGTTTTGGCTCTTTTTGGGGTGTTTTACCCACGTTTTCTGGCTGGCCCCAGTGGTGGGGCAGCCGGCCGGGCCTTCGGCCCGCAACTTAGTGCCACAGTGGAAAAAACTCAACTTTTTGCCTGATTTTGGCTTTTTTTTTTTTTTTTTTTAATGAAAATTTGTCAGTGTGGGTGCTCCCCTCCCCGGAGCTCCAACGGAGCTGCCGTGTCCCCGGCTGACGCCATTGTTCTCAGCCGGGATGGGCTGGAAACGGCGAAAATAGGGAAAAAATGGGGAAGAAAAAAAAATAAAAGAATAAAACCAAACCCAACAAGTTTCAGCTGCAGAGGAGGGGGCCGGCCTCCCGCCGGGGAATTGGGGAAAAAGTGTTATTTCACCTCAAATCCGGGGAGCCCCGAGTGCCCGGCTCGCTGTCGGGAAGGGGACGGACGGACGGACAGACGGAGGCTGGCCTCCCGCTGCTCCTGCTCCGGGGAGAAACGTTAAAAATGTGCAATACTGCTGCTCTGGGGAGAGAAAGGTTAAAAAAAAAAAAACAAAAAACCAGCTACTATTGGTGCTAGAGGTAGGAAAAGTTTTAAAAAATAAAAAAAAAGGGTATTAGGGCTGTTCTGGGGAGAGAAAAGTTTAAAAAAAAGTGAATTTCGGGTTGATCGGGGGGCGTCCGCGCGGCCCCACGCGGAGCGTTCGCGGGATCGGGGCTGCGGAGAGAAAAAAATAATTAAAGAATTGCCCAAAAAGCCAAGAAAAAGCCAAAGGAAACGGGCGGGGAAGCGGCGGCGGCTTGGGGAGGCCGTGCTGGAAAGCCAGATTTGCCCGTTTCGAAGCGTTTTTGCGGGGGAAAAGAAAGGGGGGCTAAAATCTAAATTTGCCCATTTCCGAGCTTTTCCGGAAAAGAGGGAGCTCTAAACTCCACATTTACCCATTTCTGAGCATTCTGCGGGGAAAAGAGGGGGGTCTAAAGTCCAAATTTACCTATTTCTGAGCTTTTTTGGAAAAGAGGGAGCTCTAAAAATCCAAATTTACCTATTGCTGGAGCATTTCGGAGAGTTCTAAAATCCAAATTTACCCATTTTGAGCATTCTGGGAGGAAAAGAGGGAGCTCTAAAATCCAAATTTACCCATTCCTGAGCATTTGGGGGGCAAAGAGAGGGTTCTCAAATCCAAACTGACCCATTTCTAAGCTTTTCTGGAAAAAAGAAGGGGTTCTAAAATCCAAATCTGCCCATTTCTGAGCATTTTTGGAAAAAAGGGTGGGGGTCTAAAATCCAAATTCACTTATTTCTGAGCATTTTGGGGGGCAAAGAGAGGGTTCTCAAATCCAAATTCACCCATTTCTAAGCTTTTCCAGAAGAAGAAGAGCTTCTAAAATCCAAATTTACCCATTCCTGAGCATTTTCCAAGTGAGCAGATTCACTTTAAAATCAAAGGTTGCTTTTTTAATCAAAGCGGCCACTTTGGGCTACGAGACGCCTCCCCCCCCCCCCCCCAGTTTGAAGCCAACCTAGAAAACGGGGGGGGGAAAAAAAAAAATCATATTCAGAAGAGAAAAAACCCTATCATTCTGCACAAAAATGGTCAATTTTAGTTCCCCACCTCAGGGAAAACTGCCAGAAAAGGTGTCTGAAACCCCAAACCGTCCCCACGCTGGCGAATCCGGGTGCTGGGGACCTGCCGGGGTTCCCCGCTGAGGAAAACAGGCATTTTTAGTGCTAAATTCTCTTTTTTTTTGCCCCATTTCTCACCATTTTTTTTAATGCCCGCACACGCCCCCGAGGGAGGAAATCTCAGCCGAAGCGGCGGCGCGCGGCCGAGCGGGGCGAGTTCGGGAGGGTGCGAACCTGCCCCAAAACCACCAGCGGCGCCAAAATTTCGGGTGAAGGCGCAGCCGAGCCGCCAACCCCGAGAAGTGGCGTTTGAGAGACACAATAAAATATAATAAAGCACAATAAAATACAATAAAAGCGTCCCTCTGGGCCCGGGATAAGCCAGCGCTGGGACGTCGATGGTTCCTGGCGACTTTGGGGCCTTCCTGGAGCGGGTTTTGCACGGTGACATCCGTGACCGCCGAGACCATCGGCACCCAAACCCCCCGGCGAGGGGTGCAACAACCGCTCTGGGTCTCGTCAGGGACCCAACAGCACCCATCACCCCCCGCCACGGGGTGCAACGACCGCTCTTCGTCCCATCAGGAATCCAACAGCACCCATCAGCCCGCACCACGGGGTGCAACAGCCATCCCAGATCCTGTCGGGCGCACAACACCCATCATCCTTCACCGCGGGGTGCAACAACCAACCTGGGCCCTGTCAGGCACCCAACAGCACCCATCACCCCACACCATGGGGTGCAACACCCACCCTGGATCCTGTCAGGTGCCCAACAGCCCCCACTGCTCCACAGTCGCCTGGGTTCCTCTCAGGTACCCAACAGCACCCATCATCCTGCACCATGGGGTGCAACAATCATCCTGGATCCTGTCAGGCACCCAACAGCACCCATCGTCCCACACTGTGGGGTGCAACAACTGTGTTGGGTCCTGTCAGGCACCCAACAGCACCAATCACCCCACACCATGGGGTGCAACAACCGTCCTGGGTCCTGTCAGGTGCCCAACAGCCCCCACTGCTCCACAACCGCCTGGGTTCCTCTCAGGCACCCAACTGCACCCATCATCCTGCACCATGGGGTACAACAACCAACCTGGATCCTGTCAGGCACCCAACAGCACCCATCACCCCATACCACGGGGTGCAACAACCATCCTGGATCCTGTCAGACACCCAACAGCACCCATCATCCCACACCATGGGGCACAACAACCGTCCTGGATCCTGTCAGGCACCCAACAGCACCCATCACCCCACACCATGGAATGCAACAACCGTCCCGGATCCTGTCAGGCACCCAATAGCACCCATCATACCACACCATGGAATGCAACAACCGTCCTGGCTCCTGTAAGGTTTCCAACACCCCCCCTTTGCCCCACAACCATCCTGGCTCCTCTCAGGCACCCAACAGTCCCCATTGCCCCACACGACGGGGTGCAACAACCATCCTGGCTCCTGTCAGGCACCCAACGGCCCCCATCACCCCACACCATGGGGTGCAACAACCATCCTGGCTCCTGTCAGGCACCCAACGGCCCCCATCACCCCACACCATGGGGTGCAACAACCATCTTGGGTCCTGTCAGGCACCCAATGGCCCCCATCACCCCACACCATGGGGTGCAACAACCATCCTGGGTCCTGTCAGGCACCCAATGGCCCCCATCAGCCCACACCATGGGGCGCAACAACCATCCTGGGTCCTGTCAGGCACCCAATGGCCCCCATCACCCCACACCATGGGGCGCAACAACCGCCTTGGGTCCTGTCAGGTGTCCAACACCCCCCCTTTGCCCCACAACCACCTGGGTTCCTGTCAGGCACCCAACTGCACCCATCACCCCACACTGTGGGATGCAACTACTGTGTTGGGTCCTGTCAGGCACCCAACGGCCCCCATCACCCACACTACGGTGCACAACAACTGTCCTGGATCCTGTCAGGCACCCAACTGCACCCATCACCCAACACCATGGGGTGCAACAACCCAACTGTGTTGGGTCCTGTCAGGCACCCAACGGCCCCCATCACCCACACTATGGCGCGCAACAACCCAAATGTGTTGGGTCCTGTCAGGCACCCAACGGCCCCCATCACCCACACTATGGCGCGCAACAACCGTCCTGAATCCTGTCAGGCACCCAACAACACCCATCATGCCACACTGTGGGGTGCAACAACTGTGTTGGGTCCTGTCAGGCACCCAACAGCACCCATCATCCCACATCACAGGGTGCAACAACTATCCTGGGTTCCTGTCAGGCACCCAACAGCACCCATCACCACACACCATGGGGTGCGACAACCATCCTGGATCCTGTCAGGCACCCAACAGCACCCATCATCCCACACCATGGGGTGCAACAACCAACCTGGATCCTGTCAAGCACCCAACAGCACCCATCATCCTACACCATGGGGTGCACCAACCATCCTGGATCCTGTCAAGCACCCAACAGCACCCATCATCCCACACCATGGGGTGCACCAACCAACCTGGATCCTGTCAGGCACCCAACAGCACCCATCGCCCCACACCATGGGGTGCAACAACCATCCTGGATCCTGTCAGGCACCCAACAGCAGCCATCATACCACACTGTGGGGTGCAACAACCAGCCTGGATCCTGTCAGGCACCCAACTGCACCCATCATCCCACATCACAGGGTGCAACAACTATCCTGGGTTCCTGTCAGGCATCCAACAGCACCCATCACCCCACACCATGGGGTGCACCGACCAACCTGGATCCTGTCAGGCACCCAACAGCACCCATCACCCCACACCATGGGGTGCAACAACCGCCCTGGGTCCTGTCAGGCACCCAACAACACCCATCACCCCACATCATGGGGTGCAACAACTATCCTGGGTTCCTGTCAGGCACCCAGCAGCACCCATCACCCCACACCATGGGGTGCACCGACCAGCCTGGATCCTGTCAGGCACCCAAAAGCACCCATCACCCCACACCACGGGGTGCAACACCCATCCTGGCTCCTACCAGCCCCCCAACAGCACCCATCACCCCCCAGCTCCTCTCAGGTTCCCGCCACCGTCCTGTCCCCTCAGGCCCTGCCGGAGGGGGGAGGGGGGGGGGATCCCCGGCCACGCCCCTCTCCCGCGCGCGATGGGGGGGGGGGGGACACAACACGCGTGGCGGTGGGGGGGGGTGTGAAGGCCGCGGCCGTGCCCCCCCCCCCCCCACTTAAATCACGGGGGTGGGGGGAGCGGCCCGCACGCGGCGTGGAAGGGGGTGGGGGGGCCGGTTTCCAGCCCCCCCCTCCCCCCCCACCCCCCACGCGGCCGTTGGGCAGCGCGCGCGCGCGGGCGGTTGTTTACAAACAGCGCGTGGGGGGGGAGCCCCCCCCATCCCCCCCCCACCCCGAAATCTTCCCCCCCACCCCCCACCCCCCCTTCGCCCGGCGCCGTGTGGCGGGAAGCGCCACGCGTGGGGATGAAGGGGGTGCTGTGGGGCGCCGTGTGGCGGGAAGCGCCGCGCGGGGGGCCGTGTGGCGGGAAGCGCGCGGCGGGAAGACCGGAGCTGAGGGGGGGGGGGGGGGGGGGGATAAGGGCGGGGGGGGGGGGGGCTGCTGTTTACCTGTCGGCGCCTCAGGCGGCCCCGCGGCGGCGGGAGCGGGAGCTGGGGGGGGCGGCGGCGGCGGCGGTGGCGGCGGGGCGGGCGGCGGCGGGGGGAAGATGTCGGCGGGTCCGCGGTGTCCTCCGGTAACGGCAAGGAGAGCGGCGGCGGCGGCGGCGTCTTCCTCCTCCTCCTCCTCGTCTTCTTCCTCCTCGTCGTCTTCATCCCCCTCCGCCTCAGACACCACCATCTCCTCCTCCTCTTCCTCGTCCTCCCTCAGAGGGGAAGCCATGGCGGGGCTGAGGGGGGTAGGAGGGAGACGGGAGTGAGGCGGGCGGGAGGCGGAGGGAGGCGGGGGGGGGGGGGGGGCGGGCGGGGGGGGGACCCTCCGCGCTCTCCCACCTCCCCCAACCCACCACCCCCGGGTTTGGGGTGGGGGGGGGGGGGGGGAGAAGAAGCAGCAGCCGGGACGGGGCGACCCCCCCCCCCCCCCCCCGGAGCCGGGGCCCGGCCGAGCGCCGCCGGTGAGGGAATAAGCTGGTAGAGAGGGGTGGTTTTTTTTTAAAAAAAAAAAAAAAAAAACCAAACCAACAACAAAAAAAAAAAACCAAAAACACCCAAAAAAAGCTTAAAACCCCCTCAAAAAAAACTCGTCGGGGGCCGCCCGGGACAGCGTTCCCCGCGAGAGCGAGGAGCGAAAATGGCCGCCCCGAAATTTATTTTTAAATCCGAACAACCCCCCCACCCCAGCACCACCACCACCACCTCGGGGGGGGGGGGGGGGAAGGAGGGGGGGGGGGAGCAACAACAACAACAACAAAAAAAAAAAAGGAGCCGGGAGGAGAAAAGGGGGGGGGGGGGTTTTAAAAAAAAAAAGGCGGAAAAAAAAGGCCCCCCCCCCCCTTTAAGAGAAAAAAAAAAAAAAGCCCAAAATGGCCGGCTGAGGGGGTTGGTGGGGTTTTTTTTTTTTTTAAGTCGCCCCACTCCCACACACACCTTCCTGGAGGTTAGAAAAGAGTCAAAAATAAAAAAAAAGCCAAAAAAAAAGAAAGAAAAACCAAACACCCCCCCCCCCCCCAAAAAATGCCTCGAGAAAAACCAGGCGGAGGGGGGGAAAAAAAAAAATTAAAAAAAAAAAAATAATCTTCCCCCCCCCTCGTTGCCGCTACAGCCCGAGCGGGCGAATAATCATAATTCTGCTTTTTTTTTTGCTTTTTTTTTTTTCTGCTTTTTTTTGCTTATGGGTTTGGTTTTTTTTTCCTCCCCTCTTTTTGGCTTGTTTGCTTGAATTTTTTTTCTTTTCTTCTTTTTTAATATCTCTTTCTCTCTCTCTAATCTCTGCAGATCCCGGCTCGGTGCGTGAGATGAACAATATTTGTGTATTCCCGGCGCGGGTGTCGAGGCCGGGGCCGGGGCGGGGGGGGGAGAAACCGAAAGAGGAAGATTTCTGCATAAAACAAAGATGGCTGCGGTAAATTATTTCTTTTTTTTTTTTTTTTTTTTTGCTCTCTTTCTCCTTATACTTCCCCCCCCCCCCTTCAATAAAAATATTTCTGGCGGGGAGGGAGGGGGGGGGACGGGACCGGATTAATCAGTACTCATGCTCAGTGTGACATCAGCATAAATTGTTAAAGGTTAACTAGTTCCATACTAGTCACGCTGCTTTTTCTTTTCCCTTTTTTTTTTTTTTTGCCCGTTTCCCCCCCGTTTCGCTAGTCCACGCCAAAAATGACCAAAAAAAAAAAAGGGGGGGAGGGGGAGGGGAAGGGGGGGGGAGATGATTTTAAAACACAGCAAAAAAAAAAAAAAAAGCTGGGTTTTTGTGTTCGGTTGGGGTTTGTGTGTTTTTTTTTTTTTCTTTATCCCTTCCCTACTTTTAAATACTTCAGAAGGGAGTGGTTTTATGGGTTGGTTTTGGGGGTTGGTTGTTGTTTTTTTTTATTTTATTTTATTTTATTTTATTTTTTTGACTTTCTGTAGGCTGCAGGGGAGGAAGAACAGAAAAAAAAAAAAAGAAAAAAAAAACCAAACCCAAAAAAAAGGAAAAAAAACCCCCAAAAATTAAAAAAAAGGGAAAGAAACGGGCTTGAACGTCCCTCCAGCCCCAGGTTTAACCGGCCGCCCTCTTCCCCCGAACCCCCCGTTTCGCTGGCGGGCAGCACCCCGCTTTCCCAATCCCCCCCCCCCCCCCAAAAAAAAACCCCGAGGAGAAACGGGCAAGATTTATGGCAAAGGGGGGGAGTTTTTTGTGGCGTGAGCTTGCCCAAAATGCTCCAAAATCACTCTAAAAACCAGTAAAACCTCCCAAAACTAACCGGGCTGGGCCCTAGGCCTCGGCCGCCCGCCCCGACCCCCCAGCACGTGGTTTTTTTGCCACCTTTTTAACCTCCCACTTCCTTTTTTTGGGGGGCTTTTTTGCCCCAAAACGTCAAGAGGGCAACGAGCCGGCGGGGGCAACAGGTCGAGCCCCCAACCGCCCCGGCGGAGATCGGCACCGCCGGCCCTCGGGGCCTCCTCCGGCCTCGCCAGCGGCTGGGGACACCCCCAAAAACGGTGTAAAATGGGAGGGAAAAAAAAAACCCTACAAAACACTTGGGGGTGGGGGGGGTTTGGGAGGGATTTGGGTTTTTTTTACCCCATTTTGGGTTGGGTTTTGTTGGGTTTTTTTACCCCAAACGCCGCTACCGGTTGTCGTCTCCGCAACGGTGCGGCCGTTCCCAGCCGGCGAGGGCAGCGCCCTCTCACCCTCAACCCCCTCGCCGGCCCCTCAACCTCCCTGTTTTCTTCAAACCCTAAAAAATAGATAAAAGCGGGCGATTTTGGGGCGCCTCGTACCACACCACCGGTGCCAAACCCCCCCCCCCACTCCGGTGACACCCCGAATCCCCCTCAAACCCCCGGGGGCCACCCCGTGCCGCAGCAAGCGCCAGGTCGGACCCGTTCCGCTTGTCTTTTGGGGGCACTTTGTTGCCTTTTTTCACCCCAAAAATGCCACCCCCGTCCCCCCTGACACCCCCAAACCCTCCAACCCCTCCCCAGGGGTGCTTCAGCGGGACCAAACCCCCCCCCCCCCCCCCGCCTCGCTTTCTTTTTGGGGTGGTTTTCTCCTTTTTCACCGTTTCCCCTCCGTTTGACGCGGGTTGGTGAGCGTCTCCGGTGTGCCGGCGGTGAGCTCCTCGCCGGGCCCGGCCGGCGGCACCGCGACTCCCGCCGGCTCCTCTCCATCCCCGCCGCCGCTCGGCTCCGATGCTCCTCACACCCGGCGGGCGCGAGGACAACACCGTGCCGCCGCCGGTGGTCGCGGTGTCAGCCGGTGCCGGGAGAGCCAGGGGTGTTTTCTGCCCTCCCTCCAGCACCGGCACGCTCCCGGTTTCCGGAGACCCTGTGAGGGAATCCCGGGAGGGTCCGGCGGTGACTCCGGGAGGGTGACACCATCCTGCGTGGTGTCACTAGGCCGGTGTTGGCACAGCCGGCAGCTGAGATGTGTGTGTGTCCCCCGGAGCGCTCGGTGGTTCGGTAAACCGTCGGCCTCGGCGGTGCATGCCGGTTCACCCCAGGTCAGGGTGATCCACCCCGCTGCCGGGCGGCTGTTTCGGGGTGCGGATCGGTGTTGCCGGAGCCTGTGCATCCTGGCGGAGCCGGACAGGGGACACCTGTGGAAACAGATGTCACCTACACCCCGAGTCACCCTCCCGCACCCCGAGTCACCCGCCAGCTCGGCTGACTTACACCCGCCACCGTCCGTACCCTGAAGATGACGGTGACAACCACCGGACTTTCCTCTTCAGGGACACCGGAGCCACCGTGGTGCGCCGGGTGCGGAGCAGGCGGACACGGAGAGCCGGACACGGACAGGCGGACACGGACAGGCGGACACGGACAGGCGCGGGGAACGCCGCGAGCCCTCCGGCGGGGGGGGGCGTAAGGTCAGCGTCGGGGACGCGTCCCACGTGACGCGTGGCCGTGCCAGGGGCTGGCAGCCACCCACGGGGACAAACAGCCGGCGCCACACGCCCGGCGGTCATCACCCGCTGTCACCCGCCGCCGGTCCCGTGGGAAAACACCCCCACGGGGGGGGGGGGGGGGGTACAGCGTCACCCTCACCCCGGGGGGGGGGGGACGGGGACGACAATTGGGGACATCGAGGCTGTGTCACCTGACAAGAGGGGTACAGCGTCACCGTCACCCAGGGGGGACGCTTGGGGACACCAAGGCTGAGCCTGGCTGTGTCACCCTACGGGGGGGGGGTACAGCGTCACCGTCACTGGGGGGGGCACAGGACACGCGGTGGTACCCCTGGGGTGACATTTGGGGACACCAAGGCTGTGCCACCCCATGGGGGGGGTGACACAGGGTGACACCCCCCCCCTCCCCCAGAGGACCCCCCAAGAGCTGCCTGTCACCGTCCCAGCTGGGGCGGGGGGGGGTGTCCCCAAAGAGGGTCCCCGAGTGTCCCCGTGTCCCCCCACCCCGTGACACCACTCCCCCCCCCCCCCCCCCCCCGAGGCTCCGCTGCGGCCGTTTTTGGCAAAATCGGGTTTATTTCTGCTCAAAAAGTTACAGTTTGCCCCCAAAATTGGGGGGGGGACCCTCCTGGGGACACCCCCCCCGGTGTCACCGTCCGCCTGTCACGGGGGGGCGGGTGGCAGGCCTCGCCCTGGGGCTGCAAAGGGAGGAGATGGGTGGTGGGTTTGGGGGGCAAGGGGAGTTTGGGGGGGCCAGCAGGGGTTTGGGGGGCAGGGGGGGTTGGGGTGCCAGTGAGGGTTTGGGGGGCCTGGGGGGGGGTTGGGGTGCCAGTGGGGGTTTAGGGGGGGGCCAGCAGGGGTTTGGGGGGGGTTGGGGTGCCAGTGGGGGTTTGGGGGGGGCCAGCAGGGGTTTGGGGGGGCGGGGGGGGTGGGGTGCCAGTGAGGGTTTGGGGGGCCTGGGGGGGGTTGGGGTGCCAGTGGGGGTTTAGGGGGGGGCCAGCAGGGGTTTGGGGCGGCTGGGGGGGGGGTTGGGGTGCCAGTGACGGTTTGGGGGGGCTGGGGGGAGGTTGGGGTGCCAGTGAGGGTTTGGGGGGGCAGTGGGGGTTTGGGGGGGCTGGGGGGCCCTACCAGCGGCGTTTGGGGGGGCCAGCAGGGTTTGGGGGGACTGGGGGGGGGGTTGGGGTGCCAGTGGGGGTTTGGGGGGGGCCAGCAGGGGTTTGGGGGGGGGGTTGGGTGCCAGTGAGGGTTTGGGGGTGCTGGGGGGGTCTGGGGGCCCTACCAGCGGTGTTTGGGGGGGCCAGCGGGGGTTGGGGGGGGCTGGGGGGGGTTGGGGTGCCAGTGAGGGTTTGGGGGGGCTGGGGGGGGCGGTTGGGGTGCCAGTGGGGGTTTGGGGGGGCCAGCAGGGGGTTGGGGGGGCTGGGGGTGTTGGGGCGCCAGTGAGGGTTTGGGGGCCTGGGGGGGGCTGGGGTGCCCGTGGGGGTTTGAGGGGGCTGGGGGGGGGTTGGGGTGCCAGTGAGGGTTTGGGGGGGCAGTGGGGGTTTGGGGGGGCTGGGGGGCCCTACCAGCGGCGTTTGGGGGGCCAGAAGGGGTTTGGGGGGGCTGGGGGGGTTGGGGTGCCGGGGGAGTTTGGGGGGGGGCAGTGGAGGTTTGGGGGGGCTGGGGGACCCTACCAGCAGGGTTTTGGGGGGTGCCAGTGGGGTACGGAGGGGCCCTGCTGGCAGGGGTTCTGGGGGGTTTTGGGGTGCTAGTGGGGGTTTGGGGGGGCTGGCAGGGTTTAGGGGGTGTGGAGAGGTTTGGGGGGGCACAACTGGCAGGAGTTTTGGGGGTACTGGTGAGTTTTGGGGTGCCAGTGGTGGGTTAAGGGGGAGTGAGGGGTGGCTGGCAGGGTTTTGGGGGTGCCAGTGGAGGATTGGGGGGGGGGGGGGCCCTACCAGTGGTTTGGGGGTGCTGGCGGGGGGGGGGGGTGAGGGGGGGGGGGTCCGGCAGGGTTTTGGGGGTCCCTACCGCGGCTACTGCTCGAGGAAGTCGTCGGTGAAGTAGAGGAGGACGGTGGGGGGGGAGCCGTCGGGGTCGGGGTGCGGGGGGGGCCGGTCGGGGCGCAGGGGGGCCCCCCCCCAGCGCCAGGCGTAGCCCCCGGCGTGGGCGTTCCAGGGCAGCGCCCGCTGCGCCAGGCCCCCCGCCGCCGCCTCCCCGCACGCCTGCGCCCACCCGCACCCTCAGCACCCCCGAGGGGACGGGGGACCCCCCCCCACGGGTGACAGCACCCCCCCACGGGGACAGGGGACCCCAAAAGGGGACAAGGGACCCCCCCCACGGGTGACAGCACCCCCCCCGCGGGGACCAGGGACCCCAAAAAGGGATGAGGGGACCCCCCCACGGGTGACAGCACCCCCCTACGGGGACAGGGGACCCCTCCCATGGGGACAGGGGGACCCCAAAAGGGATGAGGGGACCCCCCCCCCCCACGGGTGACATCACACCCCTACGGGGACAGGGGACCCCCCCACGGGGACAGGGGACCCCAAAAGGGATGAGGGGACCCCCCCACGGGTGACATCACACCCCTACAGGGACAGGGGACCCCAAAAGGGGACAAGGGACCCCCCTGACGGGTGACAGCACCCTCCCCTGCGGGGACCGGGGACCCCCTCCCCGCCCCCCATGGGGACAGGGGACCCCAAAAGGGATGAGGGGACACCTTAAGGGGACAAGGGGACCCCCCCACAGGGACAGGGGACCCCAAAACGGATGAGGGAACCCCCCCCACGGGTGACAGCACCCCCCCACAGGGACAGGGGACCCCAAAAGGGATGAGGGGACCCCCAAAGGGGCACAAGGTGAGGGATACCCCCCCCCCAAAGGGAATGAGGGGACCCCCAAACAGGGAACAAGGTGACAGACCCCCCCAAAGGGGACAAGGGACCCCCCCCAAAGGGGACAAGGGCACCCCAAGACCCTACTCCCCCCCCCAACCCCAGCCCCCCCCCCGTGTGATATTGGGGTCCCCCCCCCTCACCTCGATGACCACCCCCTGCCCCGTCAGGGTGTTGAGCAGCCGCAGGTGTGGGGGCGGCCGTCAGGCGCCCCACTTCCAGCCGGGGGTCCCCCCACCAGGGGGGGCTTTCCGGGGGGGGGGGCGCCCAGTCGGAGCGGGGTTCGGGGGGGGGCCCCCCCGGCAGGCAGTAGCACAGCAGGCCCGACTGGGGGTCCACGCGCGTCAGTGGCTGTATGGGGGGGGGGGGGTGTGAGACCCCCCAAAATGGGGGGGTGGGGGGGGGTGCCCCCCAATGTGGCCCCCCCCCGGTGCTTTGGGGGGGCCCCCCCCCAACTTACGTCCCCGGTCTGGGGGTCAAACCAGTGGCTGACGTCACTGCCTGCGGCCTCCAGGAGCGGGCGCAGCTGGGGGTCACCTGGGGGGGGGGGGGGGGGGGCATGGGGAGACCCCCCCCGGATGGGGACCCCAGCCCCCCTATAGCCCCTGTGACCCCCCCCCCAGCCCTCACGGCCCCCCCCATAGCCCCTATAGCACCTCCTTAGCCCCCCCTCGAGCCCCCATGGCACCCCATAGGCCACCCCCTATAGCACCCATCAGCCCCCCCCATAGCCCCCCCAATAGCCCCTACAGCACCCCCTTAGCTCCGCCCCAGCCCCTATAGGCCCCCATAGCCCCTATGGCACCCCTTAGCCCCTCCCGCAGCCCCTATAGACCCCCCCCAGCCCCTATAGCACCTGCTTAGCCCCCATGCCCCCCCCACAGCCCCCATGGCGCCCCCTTATCCCCCCTCCAGCCTCCATAGCCCCCCCCTTAGCCCATATAGCACCCCGTAGACCCCCCCCCCAGCCCCTATAGCACCCCGTAGGCCCCTCCCAGCCCCTATCGCCCCCCCTTAGCCCCTATAGCATCCCATAGCCCCCCCCAGGGCCCCCCTTATCCCCCCTCCAGCCCCCATAACCCCCCATCGTCCCCCCGTAGCCCACCCAATAGCCCCTCTAGCACCCCCCTTAGCCCCCCCCCAGCCCCCATAGCCCCTATAGCAACCCCTTAGTCCCCCCCACAGCCCCTATAGACCCCCCCAGCCCCTATAGCACCTGCTTAGCCCCCATGGCCCCCCCCCCCCATAGCCCCCATGGCGCCCCTTTATCCCCCCTCCAGCCCCCATAGCCCCCCCCTTAGCCCCTATAGTATCCCATAGCCCCCCCCCCAGGGCCCCCCCTTAGCCCCCCCACAGCCCCCATAGCCCCTATAGCAACCCCTTAGCCTCTCCCCAACCACTATAGACCCCCCCCAGCCCCTATAGCACCTGCTTAGCCCCCATGGCCCCCCCCCCATAGCCCCTGTAGCCCCCCCCCAGCCCCCATAGCACCCCCTTATCCCCCCATAGCCCCCCCCCCAGCCCCTATAGCATCCTGTAAGCCCCCCAACCCCTATAGCACCCCGTAGGCCCCTCCCAGCCCCTATGGACACCCACCCCAGCCCCTATAGCACCTGCTTAACCCCCATGCCCCCCCCATAGCCCCCCCACAGCCCCCATGGCGCCCCCTTATCCCCCCGTAGCCCCCCCCCCAGCCCCTATAGCACCCCGTAGGCCCCCCAGCCCCTATAGCACCCCATAGCCCCCCTCCCCAGCCCCTATAGCACCCCGTAGGCCCCCCCCAGCCCCTATAGCACCCCGTAGGCCCCCTCCCCAGCCCCTATAGCACCCCGTAGGCCCCCTCCCCAGCCCCTATAGCACCCCATAGCCCCCTCCCCAGCCCCTATAGCACCCCGTAGGCCCCCTCCCCAGCCCCTATAGCACCCCGTAGGCCCCCCCCAGCCCCTATAGCACCCCGTAGGCCCCCCCCCCAGCCCCTATAGCACCCCGTAGGCCCCCCCAGCCCCTATAGCACCCCGTAGGCCCCCTCCCCAGCCCCTATAGCACCCCGTAGGCCCCCCCCAGCCCCTATAGCACCCCGTAGGCCCCCTCCCCAGCCCCTATAGCACCCCGTAGGCCCCCCCAGCCCCTATAGCACCCCGTAGGCCCCCTCCCCAGCCCCTATAGCACCCCATAGCCCCCTCCCCAGCCCCTATAGCACCCCGTAGGCCCCCTCCCCAGCCCCTATAGCACCCCATAGCCCCCTCCCCAGCCCCTATAGCACCCCGTAGGCCCCCCCCCAGCCCTTATAGCACCCCGTAGGCCCCCCCCCCAGCCCCTATAGCCGCCCCCCCCGCCCGCCCCGCACCTTGCCGGTCCCTGAGGACCGGGCCCAGGCCCAGGCCGCGGCCGCGGGCGCTGATCCAGCGCTGCCGGGCCCGGGCCGCCACCTCCCGCCGCAGCAGCAGCGGCAGCGGCCGGGGCCGCCCCGACGCGCCGCCCGTCGCCATGGCAACGCCGCCGGTAAGCCGCCCCGCCCCTTCCCTTCCCTTCCCTTCCCTTCTCCCCCCGGGGCACGCTGGGAAATGTAGTCCCTGGCTCAGCCCCGCCTTCTTCGCCGGCGCCGCGCGGGGGCTGCTGGGAGACGGCGGCGCCATGGCGGAACCGCCGGGGGAGACGGGCGGCGGCGGGCGGGGGCGGGGCCCGGCGGTGAGTGACGGGGGGGGGGGCTAATGGGGGGGGGGCTATAGGGGCTAAGGGGGGGCTATAGGGGCTGGGGGGTGCCATGGGGGGGGGCTATGGGGGCTGAGGGGAGCTGGGGGGGGGGTGCCATGAGAGGAGCCATGGGGGGGCCTATGGCAGGTAGGGGGGGGCTATAGGGGCTGGGGGGCGGATATGGGGGGGCTATAGGGGCTGGGGGGTGCCATGGGGGGGCTATAGGGGCTGGGGGGTGCCATGGGGGGCTATAGAAGGGGCTATAGAAGGGGCTATAGGGGCTGGGGGGTGCCATGGGGGGCTAAGGGGGGCTGTGGTGTGCCGTGAGAGGAGCCATGGGGGGGGCCATGGCGGGTATGGGGGGGCTATAGGGGCTGGGGGGCGGATATGGGGGGGCTATAGGGGCTAAGGGTCTGGGGGTGCCATGGGGGGCTAAGGGGGGCTATAGGGGCTGGGGGTGCCTTGGGGGGCTGGGGGGTGCCGTGAGAGGAGCTATGGGGGGGGCCATGGCGGGTATGGGGGGGCTATAGGGGCTGGGGGGGGGCTATAGGGGCTAAGGGGCTGGGGGATGCCATGCGCGGGGCTATGGGGGGGGCCATAGTGGGTGTGGGGGGCTAAGGGGGGGCTATAGGGGCTGTGGGGTGCCATGAGAGGAGCCATGGGGGGGCTATAGGGGCTACGGGGGGGGCCATGAGGGATGAAGGGGGGCTGTAGGGGCGAAGGGGCTGGGGGGTGCCATGAGAGGAGCCATGGGGGGGGCAATGGCGGGTATGGGGGGGCTATAGGGGCTGGGGGATGCCGGGGGGGGTAAGGGGGGCTATAGGGGCTACGGGGGGTGCCATGAGGGATATGGCGGGGCTATAGGGGCTGGGGGATGCCAGGGGGGTGGTAAGGGGGGCTATAGGGGTTACGGGGGGTGCCATGAGGGATATGGGGGGGCTATAGGGGCTAAGGGGCTCGGGGGTGCCATGTGAGGGGCCATGGGGGGTGCTATGGGTGCTAAGGGGGGGCCATGAGGGCTGGGGGGGGGGTCACAGGGGCTATAGGGGGCCGGGGGGTGCTGGGGGTGGGGCAGAAGGCTGGGGGAGGGGCTAAGGAGGTGCTATAGGGCCTATGGGGGGTGGGGCAGGGGTGCTATAGGGGCCATGGAGCTGCCGTGGGGGCTGGAGTTATTGGGGGGCTATAGGGGTCAAGGGGGGACCGTGATGACTGAGGGGGGGTCACAGGGGCTTGGGAGTGCTGGGGGGGGGCGTGGGGGCTGAGGGTGCTATAGGGGCTATGGGGGTCTATAGGGGCTGGGCAGGTGGTGCAGGGGGCTGGGGGGGTGCCATAGGGGCTGTGGGGTGGTAAGGGGGTGCCTTGGGGGCTCGGGGGGGGCCTATGGGGGCTGAGGTTGCTATAGGGGCTATAAGGGATCCATAGGGCCTGTGGGGGCATAATGGCATGCCTTGGGGGCTATGGGGCTGGGGGGTGCTATAGGGGCTATGGGGGATCTGTAGGGGCTATGGGGTGGTAAGGGGGTGCTGTATGGGTTCGGGGGGGGCCTATGGGGGCTGGGGGGTGCAATAGGAGATATGGGGGATCCATAGGAGCGATGGGGCAGTAAGGGGATGCTATATGGGGGCTGGGGGGAGCTATAGGGGCTATGGGGGATCCATAGGAGCTATGGGGTGGTAAGGGGGTGCTATATGGGCTCGGGGGGGGGCCTATGGGGGCAGGGGGGTGCTACAGGGGCTATGGGGGATCCATAGGGCCTATGGGGGGGGGTAATGGGGCACCTTAGGGGCTCTGGGGGCCTATGGGGGCTGGGGGCAGCTATAGGGACTATAGGGGATCCATAGGGATTATGGAGTAGTAAGGGGATGCTATATGGAGACTGGGGGGAGCTATAGCGGCTATGAGGGATCCATAGGCGCTATGGAGTGGTAAGGGGGTGCTATATGGGCTCTGGGGGGGGGCCTATGGGGGCTGGGGGGTGCTATAGGGGCTATGGGGGGATCCATAGGGCCTATGGGGGGGGTAATGGGGTGCCTTAGGGGCGCTGGGGGGAGCTATAGGGGCTGTGGGGGATCCATAGAGGTTATGGGGCAGTAAGGGGATGCTATAGGGGCTGGGCAGTGCTATAGGGGCTATGAGGGATCCATAGGGGCTATGGCGTGGTAAGGGGGTGCTATATGGGTTCGGGGCGGGGCCTGTGGGGACTGGGGGGTGCTATAGGAGCTATGGGGGATCCATAGGGCCTATGGGGGGAGTAATGGGGCACCTTAGGGGCTTTGGGGGGCCCTATGGGGGCTGGGGGGTGCTCTAGGGGCTCTGGGGGATCCATAGGAGCTATGGGGTGGTAAGGGGGTGCTATATGGACTTGGGGGGGGCCTGTGGGGGCTGGGGGGAGCTATAGGGGCTCTGGGGGATCCATAGGAGCTATGGGGTGGTAAGGGGGTGCTATATGGGCTCTGGGGTGGGGGCCTATGGGGGCTGGGGGGGTGCTATAGGGGCTATGGGGGATCCATAGGGATTATGGGGCAGTAAGGGGATGCTATATGGAGGCTGGGAGGTGCTATAGGGGCTATGAGGGATACATAGGAGCTATGGGGTGGTAAGGGGGTGCTATATGGGCTCTGAGGGGGGGCCTATGGGGGCTGGGGGAGCTATAGGGGTTATGGGGGATCCATAGGGGTTATGGGGCAGTAAGGGGATGCTATATGGAGCGTGGGGGGGTGCTCTAGGGGCTATGAGGGATCCATAGGAGCTATGGGGTGGTAAGGGGGTGCTATATGGGCTCGGGGGGGGGGCCTATGGGGGCTGGGGAGTCCTATAGGGGCTATGGGGGATCTATAGGAACTATGGGGGGGGTAAGGCGATGCTATATGGGCTCTGGGGGTTCCTATAGGAGCTATAGGGGATCCATAGGGGCTATGGGGGGGGTAATGGGGCACCTTAGGGGCTCGGGGGGGGCCTATGGGGGCTGGGGGGTGCTATAGGGGCTATGGGGGATCCATAGGAGCTATTGGGGCAGTAAGGGGATGCTATATGGGGGCTGGGGGGAGCTATAGGGGCTATGGGGG